>JAGTTH010004004.1:0-391222 GCA_022606485.1 Agraylea sexmaculata | reverse complement strand
TTACATTCTTTAGTAAATTAATTCAGGTATAAATGATAGACCTTTTTTCCATAATATTGAATAAGGTTTAATGACAAAACACATACAATCCTCTTGAGAGACTAGATGATAGGTTTTTTTAATAGATTAATAATAATAAATATTGAAGATTAATATTAGTTAAATTGATTTAGGTTTTTTTTATTTGCAATATATAACGAGTAATTACAAATTAGTACCTTATATTATACTTTAAAATCACAAATATACAATATAGTAAATGAGTGAAAGTAAATGGTTGTTTTTATTACCCCGAGGTAATAAAAAATGTCATAATTTATGGGGATTAACAACACACGAGGATATTCTATAAATGAGTATTGATTATTTATTACCATCATTTAAAAGCACATATCGAATATGGGGTTTCGAATACTGTAATATTATTAAATTTATTTCTGATAATATTATAATACTGAACATTCAAGTCAAATTAGCAGTATTTAATGAAGTGTCAATGTTGCTGAACCCTCATCACGATCGCGTTAACTTCAACTGCATCCTTTTCCTGACTTAACCAACACGCCGTGGTAGTTATTAATTAATGGTGAAATACACTATATATAAATGATTTATAATTTATAGTGTCAGAGACATTGCGGAAGACGTTAGGTGGGTGTGGTCTATTAGTAAAGTTAGTTAACATCCCTAACAACCTTTTGAGTCCTACGCGCCTTTAATGTTTGCTCAACACGATACACTCTCCTAAACAAATCTCAATTTAAATTAACCCCCTTTGTATTCCAAATCTCTATTTAATTGGATTAAACACACGCAAAATAACAATAATGATTTTTGCGCCTTATGGTTAGTATGACTACAATCGCTTTGTGCAAAAAGGCCTTACATCGCACAATATTATATTTAATTATCTCTAATGGGTTTTGCTTAGTCAGAATTAGATGTTGATCATAATTAGATAGTGGTAGAGTATAGTAAATATAAGTGAAAAAAATAATGAATATTTTTTTATAAAATATTTTTTTCATTAATTAAAAATTATATTCTCAGTCCACCCTGTATAAAATTTAAAACACTCAATTTCGTCACAATCATAAATATTTAAATCTGATCAACTTTAAAATGTCTGCTTGTAAAATAATATAAAATTTTAATAATATAATTGGATTTAATATCGTGATGTTCCAAGGTCAAACGAATATAATTGTATTATGTCTTTCTTTTTTCCTGTATATCGCTCTATTCTCTTTCTCCATAGAGTGGCTCTGATATTGGATATGATTATTGGATAAATAAAAAAATAATACAAATGATTATTCTATATTATCTATATTCTAAATATTCTTGACTGTAATTCTTATGAAAGAAGGACTGTTTAACTAATTGTGTTTTTAGTTTAGGTTACATCGTCTCTCGGTTAACTTTTAAAGCCACAAATGTGTAAGTATTTAAATAGAATGTTGTAATAATAATAATAATTTAAATAGAATTGCTGTTTATTTTTAAGTTAAGTGCATTTTTAGTTTGGATAAAAAGGTTTCGCCAAATATAAATTCAATAGACTGGCACTTTGTCAACGTATAACTTGATTCAAAAGCTTCTGTTATTATGTCATATATGAAAAAGATCAAAGAGAGGTGAATGTAATTTTTTTTTTGGTGAAGTTATTGCACCAAAATTAAAGCCGGTTTTTAGAATGGCCATTAACCGTCTTTGTCGCCCAACCATCCCTGAATTAAATTGCTGAAAACCCCAAAACGGCACAATGACCCTCTTCAAAAATATGCTAAGAACACTCATTTGCCTAACAGGATACAATAAAAAGCTGGGTAGTACGTATTAAAAAGGACGATTAGACACGTCGAATAGTATAAAGTAGAATTATCAGCCTCAGTATTATATTTTGCTTGTAAAAAAATAATTTACGTGGGATTATAGTAATGCAAGTTGTAATTTCAGTCACTGTATAATTAGTCTCTCTGGGAAAACACAGGTACATAATATTATTCAACCATTTGTTGGTGAAACTGTGAAATTTAGAGCCTCTTATGTAAAACCACATGCACCATAATTCAACCTCATTATATAATCTATTCATTAATACTCAAATATTTTTTTAATTTAGGATGGACTTGAATTAACTAATAATATTTTAGGGGGTGGAAGGGTATAAACGAAAAACAAATATAAACTTTTTTTATATTTTTATTATTGACTACACACAATATGTCACTACTGAGTACTTACAATTACACAGAAACACACTATTGCAATTTTCTATTTTTTGTATTTTTTTAATTTTTTTTAATTATTAAAGTCCACCCTGTATATTACTCGATCCATAATTTGTATTTTACTTTACCAAATATTTTACAAACCAATCAATATTCTAACCAAAAATAAATAAATATTAATTCATTTCGGATTAAATTAATTATTAGAGCAAGAAATTTGAAATAATAGCAAAATTCCATAATAATTCAGTGATGTAATTTGTGGATTATTAAGTTCTTGATTAAGGTTTTTTTTATAAAAAAATACAGTCCAATGACATATGCTTATTTTATAGTTATATTATATAGTAGCGGTAGTTATTAACTTCTCACATTTTTAGATGGAATCAAATTAACTAATACAAATTCATGTGCTTTTAGTATAATACAAACATCCAATATGATCAAAAATAATTTTAATAAAATAGACTATTGTATTGATATCAAAGGTCGGTGTGAATATGATAGTTGTGTTTTGCATTCACATCGTCGGAGTATAATGAAAGTGGGATTTACTTGCAACAGGCTTGTTTACAGTTTGAGACAAGAGAAGTAATCCTTGCTCTATTATATTATAGGTATAAAATAAAGTGTATGGATTATATAAGATTTAAATATTTAATATGTTCACTGTGTATATGTGGTTATAGATTCTGTATAAAAAAAATCCATGCCCTCGTCAAGATCATTTCAAAATGTCTGTGGCAATCTGACCCTCCCTAAATGTGGGTTAGAGATTAAAATTTTATATAACTGAAAACCCATATACATCACCACAATCAAATTGTATTAGAAAAATATACATTCTAATATAATTGTAAATAAGCAAAGACCTACTATTAAATATAAATTGACTCATAAATATGCCCCGAGGAGATTTTTTAGAAATTTGTGTAACGGGTTCATTAATTGTCTGTCGGTGATCTTAACTATTACTAATTACACAGCTCAATGACTTAATAATCAGTATCTACGTTACAATACAGGAAATAAGAGTAAACCTGGATCAAGACGATCAAAACATTTTTTTACTTGGATTTGAACCCAAGACCACAGTATTTGTAGATCTGCCTTATCCCCTGAGCTATTACACCGATATGAACTCCAAATTTTATATTCTACTAAATAGCTCCCATTTCATGGATTCTCCGTATAATCGATTATCATATTTAAAGATGAATACGTCGACTGCAGATATTTCTTGAAGATTCTCATACCAAATGAAATTTCAGAGCCAAACCGATTGCAAAGTCCTTGCATTCCTTTTAACTAAAGTCAAATTTCTGTGGTGAAAATATGATTTTATTATTTACAATGTGTACACAGAATGATTTAATTAACATTTTTTTATTATTTTACGGGGGTGTGTTTTTTAATTAAATTTTTCACCCTTAGGCTGGATATTAAAGTACTTCATCACAATATATAAGGCATGTCTTGTTTACAGGATTTCTTTTGGAATCGTGTCGTTATTCAATAAATCAGTGAAGAATTTGTCGAAGCGGTAAATTTTGACGGACAATCGATTCAAGATTAACGATGTGGCGTTTGATCGGATTGTCGAATTCCCGATATTCCTGGCATTGCGGTCAGTTTCAATTTAATTATCTCCAATATCAAATATGTTATATAATACAAGGTCAACTTGTAATATTCAACCTCTGACTGGAGCCGGTCAATTCTTCTTTTGATTTAAAAGGTTTGATGATCATTTTGTAAAGAACGCCATAATTGGAAGACCATTATAGGGTTTTTAAGCCGATTACTCACTTTATCACTAGTCAAAAGATTCTCCATTATAAATGACAGCTTATTTTATAATATGATAAAATTACTCGGTCCATTACAAAAGTCTCAATGTGATGAAAATGTAATAAGATCAAAATACATTCACAAAAAAGTTTAATACCCGAATCCGTTTCAAATCCAGTTCGAAAAAATATTAGTCCTACGTATACACAGATTATTTAATTATTAAGAAAAAAATATGTTACCTATTACTGATATTTTAAACATTTTTTCATTAAACATATTATCGCCTACATAAATATAGTAATATTCAGAGTTAATTATTGTGGAAATCAAATTTAAAAAATATACCTGTAATATGGAATTACACTCATAATTCAACACCATTAATACCTTTTTTATATTTATTTTAAGGCATAGTTGTACATATATATTCATTATTAGTTTTTAAATGCATACCGTTTTTTTTAATTATGTTTGATTGTATATAAACGCTTATAAGAGCTTTTTACAGACAAGCCGGAAAAAAACGGTTTAAATGTAAAATTATGTGTACCTATATAAAAAGTAAAAGTGGAGGTCATAATTTATATATTTCCATATAATGTCGCTCTTACACCTGTAGGTGACAGAATTGGTGGAAAAGAGATAACCCAGGTGCTCAAATTCATTGCCAAGTCGTTGCAACCAAATATTGTATATATATGCAATTACACACTAAAGCAAATAAAATTTCTTCTATCTATATTCTATATCAACTCTTATATCAAATTTTCTTGGCGCGATTGCAAATAAAACCGTGTTTATTTAAAATTCAAAATATTCGTTGATAAAACATTGTGATGTATAATAGATTGATATGTTGATGATATCAATATATCAAGCAAAGGTTGAGACCCTTCAAATATTCGATTGAATTCTGACATTCAATAAATCATTCCATTCATGAAGATGTCCTCTGCAAACAGCCTCCGGAAACATTATTAAAAAAAGTCTATTATTGATGACTATATGCTGTGAGTTTTCCATACTCTTCAATATTTATATCTGAAAAACGTTTATGTGGTCACCAAATCCCCTTTTCAAATGCCAACCGATCAATTTTGGTCACTTTGACGCTCAGGAATATATGTAGATATTTAATAAAACTATCACCCATTTTTTATTGATACGTAAATCTAATAGAACAATATTTTAAATATTTGAAGGGATAACGCACGGGTTAGAAGTCCTGCTTATATTTTTGTTACGCGTCATCTTGGTTGACGTTTAGATCATTTCACTTTTGTGTTGTGTAGACGCCCCAATTTTATTATAGATAAATATATGTCACAACAACAATAAAAAACAACGACCATGATTATTTACAAATGGTTACAGGACTTTTGATTATATATTATTCTAAACTGTAAATATTATATTAGATATATTATAATATTATAATAGATTATTATTATTATTATAATATTATAGATAGATATATTATTATATTATAATAGATCAGAGGATAAGATGCGTGGCTACAAATAGTATGGTCATGGGTTCAAATCCTGTTCAAGTTGATCGGTTATTACGACTGGGAGATCGGGAATAATATTAATAAATTATCTTGATGCAGGTTTACTCTGATTTCCTGTATTGCACGGCAAATACTGATTATTAAGTCGGTGACCTGTGTAGTAAGTCCTGAGAGTGTAGATAAATAAATTAAAAGAATGAAATTTTTAATATATTCAAATAATTATTTAGATTTATATTATTCTCCATAGATGAAGCCGTATAAAGAGTTTTACAATAACAGCGGATTTTGATAACCTTTTCACAAAAAGGAAATAGTACCTCATTTATATAATATATGTACTTACCTACTTATAACGAAGTCAATATTTATCTATTATTATACAAGAGTCTATTCTTGTTATTGTTTATTATTCTTCATATCTGTAAATGTCATACTTATGTTAGTTATAAGTTAAAAGATTTATATATTCTGCACACCTAAGTTTAATTCATAAGATGTATTATAATAAGTATGATAAGTATTATATCAACAATGTAAAATTCTAAATGTATATATATATATATATATATATATATATATATATATATATATATATATATATATATATATATATATATATATATATATATTTATATATATATATATATATATATATATATATATATATATATATATATTTATAACATGTATTATATTTTTGACTATTTATTGATTATGTTAAAAAAATCCAAATAATAATTTAAAGTGTGTTCATTTATTTCATAAGTGACTCCTTTCTTTATTATTCATTTTGCTAAGCAATTCCTAATTTCTCGGGCCTATTTCGTGGTCATTCCAAACATCCTTTAATGGATATTCTGGGAATGCCTTAGGGGGCTTTTTAGAAAGATGGGATCTCTGTTCTCGTTTGAAGCTGTGCAGATTATTGGTTGTAAGAATGGAAGGAGACTAATTCAGGATTTGGGGAATAGACATTTTGTGGGACGGAAATTGGAGTGTCACATCCTCGTATAGTCCACGAGAGGCATGCGAACACTTCTTACTTAATCGAATGTCTCTCAAACACGATGAGCTTTAATAATATTATCGTATCGTATCGTAATCGAATTAAAATACTCATCACTGAGATGGATTCGGAAAAAAATCAAAATTGATGTCGTCGCGTTTTGTAGGTTGAACGGCGTTGTATTTTGCATGATGCATTTACATTGAAGTGGAACGTAAATATTTTTTTTATTTTAAAGATTTAAACTAAACATAAACTTTTACTTATTCCTTATATAGATTAGATAAGGAGGGTGTATAATAATTATTATTATCATATGAGAGACACACATCACCATACAAAAAATCAATACTTCAAATACATGCTTACTACAATTTTATGAATAATTAATTCCTGTAGAAAAATGTTCCTACAGCAAAGTTTCCCAATTAAAAATTACATTCATTGTACAATATTAAATATGTATATATTCATAAACTAAAATAAAATTCCTTGATAAAAAATAATAGAAGCGTGTTTTCATTGCGTGCGGTCTTGAGGCCTCTAAGCAGATTGCAAGGCCCTAAGGACCCTAAAAGTGATGAAGCTTACAAACTACTTTGCCTTTAGGTTAATCCGGTATTGGGTATCCCACGTCGTGAGTAGTTGGTGAAATAATAACCCAGTAAAAAATAATAACGAAAAAACTCTGAAAGAGGTCATAGATTAAGAATAATGTATATCTCAGTAATTTCTCCCACAATCGACATTAAAATGTTTTATTAGCAATCAAATAAAAATAAGTGTAAATAATGAAATATACTTACCTATGTGAATTATAGGTGTTTTATGCGGAGATATTGTGTTTGATGTAGCAAAATAAATACAAGTAAGCAATTTGAGATAAAAAGGCCGCGTGATGTTATCTCTCGATAAAGTAAACAAAAGATCGAATTGCAGCCCGTTTCTGTTCTTTTTATCTTGATTGATTTTGTGATCAAAGTGGAATAAAATAAGTATCGCCTTCTTCTTATCCGATAACAAAAAGGGGAAACTGGAAACCGTGAAATGATAAGATTATAATAATGCCTTACACAAGTCACTTATTCAACCATAATTTATATCCATACCTCGTGTTTTGCAAGCAGTTGTTTAAAATCGTTATAAATTTATATATTTTGCGACGGTATCGCAAAATTATCCTCAAACATCAATAAACAAGACCGAAACTCCTAAAGTTTGGGTGAAACTTTAACCATAAAATAATTTCGCATGGTAAAACTGAAGTGAAATGCCTTTATTCGTTCCACCGAGTTGAAACTGCTGAAGGATGCTTATCAACATAGAAAAAAACCCCGATAATTTATATAGAAATTAATATCGAGTTTAAAATAATTGTTTATTGACTTACACAAAATACTCTTTGTGATGGGAAAGATAGGTTAATTTATTCATTGAACAAAATGGAGTTCTTCTCGTTTAAATTTCACAAGCGATTCATATTAATTTAGTATGACCCGTCGAGTTCTGGTTTTGCTGCCTCAATTAATAACCCTTACACGATCTGCTATTCATTGGAATACTATCGTAACTATTTCTATTATTTGGCAAAATTTAAATAAATTCCTGCGCATATTAGAAGCACGATCGATGTTCATATTTTCGTACATAAAATACTGGATCGCTTAGTCAGTGTTGTGTAAATATTTAATATTGAATCGATACGAAACAATGTCTAATTAAGACATTAAATCTAAGTGATTCTGAAAAACCCTGTACTCTATCCAATTTTAGGGCTTTTGAAATATTATATTGTTTTTTAAATTCTGTATAAATAACTACATAAAATGGGTTAACCCAATTTAATATGGGCAGTGTTTATTTCAGCATTGGATTTTATTTCTCTAAATTTATGTGAGGATCAAGTGTTAAGAAATAATATATGGCGTAAACCCAATAGACAAACAGAAATCCCTACTCAAATACAGATGTAAATGTGTGAAATGGATCTAGATTATTTGCAAAGGATGAAAATTCAAATATATTTATACAAATATATTTAGGTATATTTCTTAAGCCGTAACATTAATTTTATTTTAGAATATACCGACAGCTAAAAAGCAATTTCCTCACACTTTTTCAAACGAATTTCATTTTAATAAAGCACTCACAAGATGATGTTATATTAAATAAATTTTAACAACTAATGTATGTAAATTATTTTCGATAGTGGTTTCTCAAAATTGATATGGTATTCTATTAATAATGGAAGTGGATTAAAACAGGCCTTTTTACAATAAAATGTATGGTGAATGTTTTTTAATACATTATACACAGCTAGAAATATATTTAATGTATATCAATGTAGTTTCCATTTATAACACTATAATATTTGTACTTATCCAATCCATTAACAAATAGAAATCCCGTTTTGTAGGTCTATTTAATAGTCGCTCAATGGCCTCTTAGTTTATATCAATACTCCTTTAAATATAAATCCTTTCCATTGAATATCACTTCTATTCACCATTCAATTCTGTTAAATTAATCTAAATATTAATGTATAATATAATTTTTCAAAATTTCTCATTTTTTATATAAATTTTCTGCTATCAATGATCTAAATCTCATTTATTTTCTTGCTGAGATACTTTGTATGTATCCAGAAATATTTGGGATTATCTTGATTAAGATCTTGTAAGTGACATTTCCCTTCCAATTAAATGTTTCTTCTCGTCTTCCTATAACAAGTTTTCCCCAATTACTAAATACGGCTTTTCAAAATTCCGTGTAAATTTACAAGCACTCATCCTTAGCCCATATTTTAGCTACCCTTTAACTTCAGGCAACGAGGGCCACCCTTCAAAATACATTTATAAAAAGATCTGAATTTAAGTATATTTATAACTCTCTTTATATATATAAATCAAACCTTAAATACTTAAAATTACATACTTTTGAAAGGAAGGTTTTGCTAAAAAAATTGTCCACTGAAATTTTTAAAACCCTTATATAAATGACATTTCATCTTCAGAATATAAATCTATATTTTTTCATAAAAAAATCTGATTAATAACACGTCAAATAAATAACGAACACAGCGGCCTCGTTTTCAATATCGACGAAATTCAATACAATTTACATTCATCTTGTAATGTGTGAATGTCAATAACACACGGTTATTGAAATTTCCAATTTATTCGTAATTTATTTGGTAATAAAATCACATCATTTATAAGACTTCTATATCTGACGTGATGGAAGAGAGGAAGGATCAATCAAAAGAAAAAAGTCGTCACAAATATAATTAGAGTTGTACTAATGATGTCTTCTGACGATTGATAAGAAATCCCACTTCTTTGCAAAGTTATATAAGATACTAAATATAATAATACCTCCCTTGTGAAAAGAATCGGTGTTTTTTTATTATCCCTGGGTGTGATTCATAGAAGTAATATTCACGTATTTATTATAAATATATAAATATTCAATTCAGTCTTCACTTCAACACTTCTTATTGTTAATTTAATAGCCATAATTTTTTATTGTTAATTTGTATCTTTTCTTTTTTTTACTTTTGTTTAGAACATTGTTTTTTTTGTTATTTGTCACACAGACATTTTTTTTTCTCTCTCTCTTTTAAAATGCGTAACTATTTGTCAAAAAATATTATTAAATAATAGAAATTTTATTTTCATCTACCCTACTACACACTTGAACTTGAAGTACAGAGATAAATTAAAATATTAAACGACCTTAAATTATTAAGGTCGTATAATTCTAGGTAGATAATTCTAAAAAATTTAATTATAAATTTTCAATAGGTAAATTCAGCGAAGAGATTCGTATAAAGAATAATATGTTTTCAATTACCTTACCACCCCTTAAGATACTAAGGGTTGTTGCTTTCAGTAGACATTACCAGAAACATAGTTGTGATAATATAATTATTTTAGTGAATTATTAATATTTATCTGTATTTTCTGCTATCTCGTATAAATATGTTTTTAAGCATATTACTTTATATGATTCCTCCCATTGAGCCACCATAACGATTACAAATGAGTTGCTATTAATAAAACTTACCAGTGAAGAGCTTTTTTATAATAAAGTCCCAGAACACGAAAACGTAATAACAAAACAAGTCAACCGTAAAACGTATGAATTTATGAATAAAGTTTTCTATATTATAAATGTAAACAATCGGACGGACGCGAGTTTTATCTGAATTATTCAAATCTCAAACTAGTTCTTTTAAAATGTAAATCAACCATAATATATTCATTCAATCAATCAAGAAGTTGATTCTTTACACAGTTGCCTACTTAATTCAGCAGTCGTGCATATATATTTGTACCAATCAACAGATTTTAATGAGCACACACAATTTCTTAAGCGTACTGGAATTGTTAATTGAAGTGTTGATGTAATCATTTGTGAATTTGGGTTTGTATGGCAGAATAAGTCTATTAAATTTATCGACCACTTGATGTTTCAGGGGTGATTTCCTGAAATGGTGTATTATTATGACAGTGGTCCAATTACTGAACTACTTGAACCGTATGGACTAACCCTCTCGTATTCTTCCCTTAAATATATTTATATTAATAAATAATATAATAAATAAACGGGAATTTATCGCAAAGATTTACGACATAACCCTCTGCGGTTTTCTATATACAGTAGTCGACCACCACACTCTACTGAAATTATTCAATAAGCCTTATTTTTCGTATTTACTACCAATCACATGTATAATAATTTTCTTGAATATTTGTTGTATACATGTGCGATTTCATAATTTGTGGTTTTGAGGTATGTGCCGTCAAATTTTCTAGTCAAATTGAATAATAATTGCACAAAATATTAATTATTTCATCCCAATCTGTGTAACTGATATACACAATTCAAGCCTATTTTAATATAACCTTGTCTGGGATATAATAAAATAATAATAATTGTGTTGACTAAATATTTAACCTAGTATATGATTACATAATCTGAAAAGAAGCCTAACGATTTATTTCATAAAAATAAGTACCATAAATCTTCCTTTCAGAAATATAAATCTTTGTAATGGTGGAATTTAAGAGTATAAAAGCCAAGGTTTACGATTTGCGAACATAAGGGGTTTATCATCGATTAACGGTAATATACAAAAGGTTATCAAGCCACACCATAAATTTTATTTTCAAAATAGAGCGCCCAAAAAGTTTCTCTGGTAAATACACGAATGACGATCAAAAAGTATTTTTTTTATATACAAAAATTTCATTAAATTTATAAAATGTCTATTTGTGTGGTTTTTCAAATGACTACTCCCTTTTATTTAAAATTATAAAGATATTCCTTTATGAGCAATACATATCGGCATTCGTAATTCAATTTGGGATTATATAAGAAATATTACAGCTCGCTACATTTTTAACCGAGGAAAAAACCAATCGATAAATCTCACCTTAATGTGATTTGTCGTCGGTCAAATTCACGCGTGTATTTTATTTTTTTCAAAATAGCCGTTACATTTAAACATTTAGGAGATTTATGATATGAGGGTGATATGAATAAATGACAAATACAATAAAAAAATCATTAGTTAAATTTTGTTGATTATTTACTAATGATGATTCATCATAGGGATTAATCAAAATAATATATTGTTCTTATTACCTAATAATACAATACATTTCAGGAATTAAACAGACGTGTTTAGAATATATCAATTCATTTACATAATATTAATAATAATTCAGTTTTTTCACTAAAATTCTCAAAAAAATAAACAGCCATTTATTAAAGTTATAGTCATTTAAATTGCTCCATATATCATTTGATGGTAAACTGGTGGACGCGCTTATTAAACATTCATCCAGATCAGATTTATTGCTGATTGCTTATTTTAATTAAAGTAATAATGCCAGATAGTTACTTCTTAAGTTTATCGTAATTTTAAGTAGTTTTTGATGGAAGAAAATATTTTTACAGCCCTTTTTGCATTTCGATTGCGAATTGAACTATTTACAACTATACCTGTGTATAGATATTTAGTATAATGTACATATATAAACATTTAATGCTTCTAAATAATGCATTGATTTTTAATAGATTTACATAATCTCGTTAATGATTGTCTGCCATTGTAATTATATTATGTAGGTGGTAAAGTATCAGGTCATAGATCTTGGCTCGGTTGCTCCATTAGGCTTTTCTCTAGGTACAAATAAATTATTTACACACAAAGGAGTCTCTCGGAATCCACAATAATTGAGTGAGAATCGTATGTGATGCCGACGTTTAGTGGTAAACACTTCAATTTGCCCCCATAAATAACCACAATCGGTTGTTTTGTATACTATCATTCAAAGTTCGCCCGACTTTTTGCCTTGAATTAGTGTCATCGTGTTTTTACTTTGTATCTTGTAATAACTATGAAATAATGCACAGGGGAATATTGTTCAAATTTATAATAAAATAACATGTAACTGACGAATATAATATTGTAATGAGACAGTGTACGTGTGGTGCGTATAGCTCTATTCGTATACGCGCCAATTCTCAAATTAACACACTCTCAATATAATATTATACTAAATACGACCGTTACAATCCTGAGTTCTTCAATTATTGTATTAATTAAAAAAATATTCAAAAAAATGAAGCGTAATCCTAAAAGTCCTAGCGATAATTCAAATTACATTCTTTAAAATTAGTGGAATATTTTAAATATTAAAAATTTGGAATCATCGTATATAACAATGTATTTATATCATTAATCATATTATATTCATAAAATATATCGAAATCCAGAAGATAAATTGTAATTGAATGTTGTTGAACATTTTTTCTATAGAATTTCACATAGGTTGAATAAAACAAAACATCTTATGAATTAGGTTTATATGCACAGAATATATAAATCTTTTTACCTTGAAATAATATGACAATTTTTAAAACATTTTTATGTGATATGAGAGAGATATTAAATAATAAAAAGAAGGGGAAGAAAATAAAACCCCATTTACAAATATGAGTATTGATAAATAATAGCAACAATAAACTGTACATTAATAAAAATAAAAAATAAAATACCATGACGCCTTCCCTATTGACGGGAGTACCTTTATAATGGGTTGGCCAGGCCACCTTGGCCTTTACGGGAGAATATAGTAGAGATGGTTTCCCAGGCCACCACACAGCAATGAGTACTTAAGATCTAGTTTGCTAAGCTAGATCTACCAAGTGACTCCGGTGCCGTGAATCGAACCCGGGAGTCTTCACTCACGAATCCGTTACACTAACCACTGGGCCACAAGGCGGCTAATATTTTGTAATAATTATTTCACTATCTAATTGTACACTATTCAATATAATAGTGTAGTGCTTAGTAGTGGTGCTTATACGAATAGATCTTGGTAGTATTAGTGTACACCAGGTCTATTCGTATACGCACCGCACACAAACACACTATCTCGTGGCATTATTATATTAAATACTGTCTGTAGAGTCGTTCTTAATATCTCTATTGTCTTTTAAAAGAATACTAAGCTAGTTTAGATATCTTTTTGGAATAAATAAGGGTTATTTCGTATTGCCGCAAAAGTGTTTCCATGCGCATAATTGCACAATGTACTGGCGCGATTCCAACAAGGAACGCAACGTCCCGGTCCACTAAATAATTCATAGGATCCGGATTATCCATGGCGAGGAAATTATTGCCGGTGTCGCACCACGGACCATCAGGATGTGATCCGGTTCGTTGAGGTTCTAGTTATTCGCCTCGTGCTCATCCGGTTGAATTATTTATGATCCGGGACACGTCAATCTTTGATAAAATATATTACATACCACACACTACACTGTCAACCATGATATTTATTAACATTTGAATATTTTGAAAAACTGATAATCAGAGCTCGTCTAAGTGGATGCACTGATCCGAGAATTTAAATAGAATAATACATTTTAATAAAAATATAACCCGCGCAGTGTCCAGTGCTCCAAGGCACTTCAGCTGTGTCGTATTGCACTGTAAATTTAATTTATCTTCCAACTAAATACTCTCGTTATGAATGAAACTTATCGTTAATAAAACAGTTTGTTCAAAACAATAATATATATATATATATATATATATATATATATATATATATATATATATATATATATATATATATATATATATGTGTAAATATATATATATATATATATATATATAATTTCATTTCAATAAATTAATTTCAAAATAATATAAGAGATATTTAATTATTATACATATAATATTATATATACAGAGTCGCTATATGTATAAAAATATTCCTTGGTGTATCAGGGACTAATAATATTATATCGGTAATAATCAGTACCGAATGACACAATCTGGTAAAATAATATTTTATTTAAATATTTGATAATAATTAATACTACAACTTATTATCTTCGTAATAAAGACAAATCTGAGCATTTAAAAATATTTTTAGATGTATTTAATTTTATAATGCATAATAATTCCACATTTTTATACTTCATCTTTAAAATTAAAAATTTCTTCTAATCGATAAAAAAACACAAAAATGAAATCAAAACTCAAATATAACCGTCCTGTTAAAAAACCAAGCAGAATATAAAAAACATTAACAAATTGAAAATTTCAATTAAAATTACCCTAGTATATTATAATATATTAAATCAATTTCAATATATTTTTAAAATGAAGTATTGAAGGTTCTAATCTTGCATTTATATTCCCCAATAAATTTAATATTTTTGAACTTATTTGTATATTAGGTATTAACTACATTCTTCATTAAGTTAAAATAATCCTGAATAAAGCAACCCGAGTGGTAGGAGCTCTTAAATTTAATAAATCGTTGATAGTTAAATTGGTAAAGCGGACGGATTATCTGAAAGGTCGTGGGTTCGATTAATTCTGTCTTAAAGTTTTTTTTAATATTTCATAAGCATGATAAGCATTAGTAAATAAATTATTGATTTTTGATTTATGAATACATCGTCTATCCAATGATAAAATAGTAAATAGCACAAACCTATTGTTTTAACATTAATTATTCAGTAATAAACATTGGTTTCTTAAAAAATACCTCAGTAGTAGAGATGTTCCAAGGTCAAACGAATATTAGTAGTATTATACCTCTCTATATCTCTGTTCTGAATATCAATCTATCATTTTTCTTCATAAAATGCCGAGATAAAGACAGTAATATAACTCTCGATTAATCATAATGACTTCTCTTCATAAGAGTAGTGAATAGTGTAAAAATTTAAGGAAGAGATGTACCCATATGAAGAAATAAAACTATTATAATATTTGTTTGACGTTGGCACATCACTGCTTAGTATCATTATACTTTCATTCATATAAAGGACTATTTCCTTTAGATCTATTTTATCTCTTGTGTATACTTCGTTAATATTAGCTTATGAAACTATAATACTTTTCCACTCTAACGATGAACTGATTCAAAGACATGAGATTAGTCCCTAGTTTAAATACATCTGGTCCCAAAAACAGGCTCTTGGGACAAAATGAAATCCCTTTGAGCAGAATAAATACAGAGACGGAACTAAAAAAGTTTGTATTCTCTCTCCCTTTTCCCGAGGCTTTACTCCCTTTCTTATGGTAGTCATAGAAGGCTTTCGCCAAATTTGAATAAATCGAATCAAATAAAGTAAAAGTGGTCAATGAAGTAGCTTACACAGAGAATTTTATTATGTGTGAATGAATATTTTGTTCGGTATTGTGAAATCAATAATTAAAAATAATAAGACAAATACTGCTAAATCTTCAAATAATAAATATGTATTTTTTTTGTATCCTAAATACATATTTTTCTTATACTCGTATTGAAAATTTTTAATCAATTTAATAACATTGTCTTACTCAATATATTTTTTTCTCGGGTAGCAATCAAATAATATCTCTTATAGTAGTTTTTATTCACAGTCAAAAAGTTTCGAATAATATTATTGTCACGGTTTTATTATTAAGTGATTCAATTCCTCGAATAATATTTATCTTTTAGGATTGAAATACGGGTGTTTCACTTCATTCAATCAATTTATTCTTCCAAGCATTTGTCTCCATTTGATAGCTACTCCTAAATAAATATAGACAAAGTAGTCGAAATAAATACGTTCGTAAACACAATTCAATTTCGATTGAGTTTGTCACCTCAGGTATTTTTTTAAATACGCTATCATGACAATATTTTTAAAATAATTGTTGGCGAATAATAAAGGTATACTATTAATTGTAGCATGTAACAAAGAGTATGGCGTAGTGCCATATTCCGGGTCACTCTCTCCGGATTTCCTGAGAAGCCTTAATGACTACGTTAAAAAAGACCATCTACTTTACCAACCTAACACTCCAAATATATTTTAAGTCGTATATATATATATATATATATATATATATATATATATATATATATATATATATAGAGAGTATATATATATATATATATATATATATATATATATATATATATATATACGTATATATATATATATATATATATATATATATATATATATATATATATATATATATATATATATATAGACGAACAATACGAAACTAGATAACTAACTTCTATAAAAACAATTAAAACCAACTGAGATAGTCCAACTCGATAATATCCAGAATTTTGATGATTTTTTTAAATTAAGTTTAAAGATTTTTTTTTAAATATGCCTGTAAATATTAAGGAGATGCCTCTCCCATATATTATTAATTAATAAGGGTAAGAGGATTTAAAAAAAATTAATGATTCTATGTGCAGAGTTTGTACCATGTTTTTATAATTAGTTTAAATATCATGTTAGTTAAAGGTAATAGTCAAAAGATTTATAATACTCAATACACCTATGTCTAATTTCTTAGATATACATAGTATATTATCTACTATTGTATATTAATTCATACTTTATAAAAAAATGTAATTTAATAGATGATAAATAATTTCGAAATTCCCAATGTATTCTCAAATTAATGGCCATTTTCGTTTTGGATAAATATGGAATGAAATAAGTAGCTTATTGTATTGTGAATGTGACTAACAGAAAACCAAAATTTTATTAAAATATTTTTGCAATGCCAGCCTTTAAAATGGTAAAAAAAAATGAATGCCATTTTCTATGCATTTTGTTGGCTTTTGTTATTTTTCTATTTTCAACTTGTAAAATGTTTACTACTTTAATCAATATCCAAACGTGAAATATTCAAAATGATAAAGGGGTGTATTGTTTTTGCTTGGGGATGAAGTTACATTGTCACATTTTCGTCAAGGGAGTCACTAACGAGTAGAGGGATTTCTATGAAAAGGATTGTGACATTCCTGACCATCACACAGGGGACATTTATTCCTAGTGTGAAATTACCAAAATAGAACCTTCTTTAGTTAAATAGAAAAGCCAATTTACCTCGCTTTCGTGAACCCAAGTCTGAATTTCTCTTATATTCTAATGCCACCACACCGAAAGGATTAGTTTTCTGAGTAAAAATCACCATTGAGTGTTTCTGACAGCGGCTTGTGGAGAAGCCAAAAAGTTTCATTCAATTTTTCCCCCTGTATCAAATTTCGACATCAACAAAACTATGATATAATATTTTCATCTAAAGTTGTGTATTTGACTCTTTTCACACAATGATTTTTGTATCTTTTTGAAATTTACAAAACTTTATACAAATAAATTTATTTTCTTTGTTAACAACATAATCATTATTTATTTTACATATAAATACATATATTATTATATCATACTGCAGGACCACTAGAGCATTACGGGAGATCCCAAGTCGCCGTAACATTTATTACACGTATTAAACAATAAATTAGAAAATAATAAAAATATTGAACAATATAAAAAAGGTTCTAAATGTGTACACGCTCTATTGATTTGGATTTGATTGTAAGGTAAATTTTGAGGTGATTATTTTGTCGGGCAGAGCCGCCCTGTCGGTAACCTGTGTAACTAATAATATTTCAGAACACCGACAGACAATTAATTAACACGTTTTTGTGTCTAAAAAGCAATTTGTAAAAAAAAACTCTCAAAAAACCCCTCGACGTGTATTTAAAAATACATATATAATTTAGCTACAAATTTAATGGTTTGGCAAGGGTTTTCATGAAAAATGCCTTTATTGTCCTCGTCTATAAATATGTAGATATTTAAATTATGTTTTTCTAGTGTCTAGGTAATATACATATAAGAACTATGTATGTTTATCTATTACCCCTAATTTTAAAATTGCGACTTGACAACATCTATTAATGGAATGGTCAAGAAATATTAATAATTTGTTGAGTTTTTATGATACATTTTATAATTTAACAGTTCAAAAACATATTTTCGTATTATAAAATCCAACAAAGGGCATAAATCAAGAGTTGTATATTTGTGAAATCCTAGGTTGTGGGTCAATTATACGAGCCGGGGGCACAGAATAAAGTTCACCGGGCATTGTTAGGATAGTTTCAGTGGAAGGGGATGCAAAAGTATGGTACAAAGTTGAAAGGACAAACATAACTAGAATATTATTCCATACAGGTGAAGAGAGAACCCGTATTAATTGCGTTTCCGATATTTAATTAATGACTCCTGAAAATTCCCAACCCGCTTCGGTAAGCCGCGAAATTTCAGCCCACTATTGTTCCTCATGAGCCCAACTTTGCGAATAACACTTTCGAGAATTTATATAATATTCGAATATTGTTTTGTTACTCACATTCTAATCGATTCGACGGTATATATGGCAATAATGAATAATATAAAGATACAAATTAAATTAGATTAAATAAATAATGTAAAGTCTATGTGACCTTATCGTTTAATTGAATAATTTAAACACACTAAAAATATTTTTTATATCAAAAAGATATTCAGAAAGTAGGCAACTTTTGTTATAGAATAAATAAAACTTATGATGAGCCTGGATATTTCTTTTTATTCTTATTATTTTTGTTCATGAAAGGGGGCAAAATGTTGAGGGTTAATTGCACGGGGTTAAATGCATGGGGTTTTTTTTATTCTTGGGTTCTTAGGATTAGTGTCTAGGGGATTCATGTCTTGAAAGTATGAGTTATATTTCCTGGGTATTTACAAAATAAATAAATAACTTATTCTAACATAAAAATATACGACAGTTATTCCTATATCCAAAATGTAATGAATATCAAAATACCATTAACAATTTATTTTTTTATATTTATCTCCACGATGAAAGTAATAATGAATATTCAACACTGAAATATATAATTTAATTTGCGTTTTGTTATAGGTATGATGGTTGAATACGGTCTATGAAATCTTTAGTGAACATTTGATTTTCCTTTATTATGTTCTGTTGACTGCTTTGAATATTACAAAGAGACGTCAACAATGACTATAAAGTATTATATTCAATCGAATTAATTCATTATGTTTTCAAATAATTATTTTATTAACTATTATCTTCAATTGAAAACAATTAATAATCTTATAAAGTAACTTTGATAGAAATTCGAGGATAACTTATTATTATGAATGCCTAACGGTTCACTTTGTAGAATAGTTGAAGTTTACTTTGTGGACGTTTATGAAACAGACATCATTCCATTACAACTTCATCCCTCAATTATAACGGATTCCAAATAGTTGATTTATTGAAATATTTTGCTTGAGATCGATTGACAATGATGATATAACCACAGATGATATACTACTTCAAAAAAGTTAAAGACACTTATGAAGTTTGTTCGTTAAATAAAAAGACCTGAATGTAAACACAAAAAGGGCGCTTATTTTATCGTTGGCTAATTAAAAACTCTCAAAAACTATCCTTTCAATACAACTTTTAACGAGGTGAAGAAATAAGAAGGTAAACCATTTGATTATTATGAGTGTGTATACAAATATTTTTTTATCATTGACTGGTTTTATGAAAAAAATTTTTTTTAATAAAAATACACATTTCAAAGGGGGAAAAAACACCCGACCGAAAAGCTTCATTTCCGGTGGTAAATCATGAAAAATTCCACTTCCTTACGAAGTTTCTACCCGGTTGTGCCGCATCATAAATTAAACCATGACTGAAAAGGTGGAGAAATTAAGAAAAAGGGCCGATTTAACAAAAACAGCTCCCTTCTGAAAGAAACGGAAATCTTTTGTTAACCGCACTTTTGCTGACATACCTATTTAGGGTTCGCATCTTTTCTTTTTCAACAAAAATAATATTTATTTCCACCGAATACAAATAGATAAGCATAAAATATGCGGAAAGTATCTCTTATCAACAGGTACAGATATTATTCTTTTTTCGTCAGAAAGTTGTTCAATAAAACATTTTATCAACAGTATACCAACGCTACCAATATTTGCTGAATAATATAATAGCGTAATATAATTATATATATATATATATATATATGCACTCGAGACAACCAAATATTTTTCATACTTACAGGTGTACTTTTAATCAGTAAAAATATTTATAGAGAATGTAGAATATATACAAACATTTTTTTATCTAAAGACACCTAAATTATATGACTTATAATTATTAATAATATTTCAAAAAGGATAAAGGTAGGTATTCTCAATAATAAATTGATATATATATATATATATATATATATATATATATATATATATATATATTATATAATATAATTAAATATATAACCAGCGTAATACCTCAGGGAATACGAAGCGTGGCTACAAATACTGTGGTCATGGGTTCAAATCCCACTCAAGTCAAGAATTTTTAATTGTTTTGATAGGTTATTACGACTACGAGATCGGAAATAATATTAATAAAATCACGATCAATCGTCTTGATCCAGGTTTACTCTGATTTCCTGTATTGTAAGGTAAATACTGATTATTAAGTCGGTGACCTGTGTAACTAGTAATAGTTAAGATCACCGATTTCTCTTAATAATAATAAAAAATACCACTTAAATAATTTCAATATTTCCAAAATTTGTTCCGACCGATGACATCTTTTTTATTAAATTGGTTATTCGTCAATATATTATAATTCACCATTAACATTATATTTTGGACAGAAAATAGTTAATAGCGTTTGAGTTTGATTGATCAATCTTTCATTATGCTTTAGTGGAATAATATTATTTGTATGAAACTGTATAATTTCCATTATTATATTTGAATATTATTCACATGATTGGATATGTAATAAGTCATGCAGCAAATTCATTCTGTGAAATATCAAGATATGTACTGACATTTTATATTACTGAAAGTCATTACATTTATATTGAACTGTTCAGTCATCCGACAGACTACTTCTATCTTTTCAGTCTAATAGTGTACATTCATGTGAACATTATCTTTGGTAGTTTTTATCTCATAATTGCTTCGAATAGTAAAAGGCTCGATATGAAAAAAAACATGTCTTTGAATATAAACATAATATAAACAAATATTCCATGTCTGTGCGATTTGTTCAGTGTAAGGAAAATGTATGTCCCCCTTCACTTCTATTCAAATAGACGTGCATTTTCTCATTCAAAATTTTTAATATTATGCATTTTCTGAGATTTCATAGATAATTTTTTTATATAATACATTCAATGATGGTGAAAATAAATATGCTTGTGGGGCATTTTATCGCAAAAAAAAAACATCGGTGCAAAAGATACACAATACAAACTCGATTTAATGTCTAATTGGGCTATGTTTTTCAAGAGGAAAATAATTTCTTTATAATAATATGATAAAGGACATCTGCTTGATAGAATTCCAGATTTATTTTGTAAAATACGAAAGATGTAAAATTTCACAAGAAAAAAATATTTTGCTGTCTGAGAACCTAGACCAAGTAATAGATATTTTTTTTATAAAACCTCATATATTATTTATATAACTCCACAATGTTGTTTTCATAAGGCGCTTTGTTTCGCTTAAATAATCGTCTCATTATTAACTTTTCTAAGCTATAGAATTGGATTAAATGTGAGTCAAGATGATTGATCATAAATCGTCAATTTTTTCACAGTAAAAATAAATGTTGGTTTTTAAATAAAATATAGAGTCATCTCTATTTACAGCAGACGTATACAGAATCTCCTTACACTTATGTATGTTTTATTCATTACTAAATTAGAAGATAAATATGTTTGATTTTTTATATTTCTACACATGTCCTCCTTTTAACCGTAGACAAGAATACGATACTAGGCGTATTTATTATTATATATTCTCTTATATCATTAATAATCAATTTACCTACCCTTCAATAAAAGTAGTCGTTTTGATTATTGATACCATTAAATAAATAGGTAGGTGTTGGGAAATGCTGGTGGTTATAATGGCAAAGCTGTATATGTGTACCAGAGAGTCACTTAGTTGATTGGCTGCCATCTTGTACACTCGTATACCAAAATACTACATTTAATATAGTACTTTGGACAATAATCCGTATGAAATTGAGAGCCTCGTTATAATTGTGGTATATATATTTTATGTAGGACCACAAATGTAAAAAACGGTGTAAATAAACGGTAAATAGTGAACAATCTGGAAGAGCTGATGGCCGATTTTTTTTTTATAATTCATCAGTTTACCAATAAATAATTTAATTTTATATACAAAGAGCAAATTTGACATTTGAAAAATAATTCAATATTATTAAATAATAAAAAAATAAAATACATTGGATATCATCGTCATTCAATTTATTATGCATTATTCAACCCTTAAGTAGGTAATTATTATGAAGTATGAAGAGGGTGGCTTTACCCCTATTTTTCCCGGTCTTGTACATATATACAGGATGGACTTTTAATCAATTAGAATATTTTAAGGGTATATAAAACCATTAAAAATAAAATATTATCATAACTTTTCTTTATTGTTTTTTTTTTATTTTTTAAAAAAAAATCAACCTTTATAATACATATATACCTTTACGTCAACAATATAGGTTTTGGATGGTATTGAAAAATAAATCAATTAAACCCTGTGATTTATGAAACATTCAGCCGGTGATTTGAATAAAAATACATATTTATTGGGTTGGAATCGATGGCATTGACTGACAGGGGCATAAATATGTATCAGCAGTTATTCGAGGACAAGGGTGTACTTATGGTAGAGCTGGTTTATTTTTTTTATCGAGGCTATGCCAATCCGATGAATGCAGAACCAGGAGTGGCAGAAGACCAGGCCAAGATGTCCCATTAATAATTCATAAGATAACTGAAAACACGACAACACTGACCTACGAGGCTTACCCCCATTTTTTCTCCACGCCCTGTGTATAATATCTACTCTGAAAATATCAACTTACTTGAATGATGTATGTATTTATTTTAGTTTTTTAGTGCTGTATATGGATTAGTAATAAAATATTTTTATTCTATATTATGTGTGTTATGGTTTCATAGAAAACCAATTTTTTGACAAATCGTCAGTTAAAAAGAAAAAAAAAATTATGAAATGATATTATTTGGAAAAAACGATATGAAATCAACCATCATTTTAGGTAAAAAAATTACACATTATAAACTTAAAAAAATAAAATATTTTGAAAACATATTTTTTATGAAGAAAAATGATACTTTGTAATAATGTCTTATTTTTAATAAATTATTGATAATTATTACATTGACTCAATCCTCAAATAAATCCCTTCAAATTGATGTATCACACTTATGTATATATCGAAGATTTGAAGTAAATTCGTTTTTAAATTTATAAGAAACCTTAAACACCCCTACTGTAAAATATGATAAGAAGTGTCACTTTTCTTTTTAACCGACGAAATAATCTACACAAAATATCTTTAATTGAACTTCAAATATTTTAAAGGCTTTCATTCAATTCCAACACGACTACAAAAAATTAACTGTGGCAAATTAAGTGAACAGTGTTGCCGTACGATGCTTATATCATTTACTCACCTAATAATAATAAATAAAGATTCTCAAACTTTCATTACTTATTATTTAATAACAGACATGTTGAATAGCTTCTGTAGCTTAAATAACTAAGTCTATAAAAATAGTTCAATTGTATTCATAAACATTCTCGGAGATTTAGTCACTAAATTTAATAACTCTTAGTTATTGGACGATCGCATTTGTAGTCCAAGATGACGCAGCAAGCCATTGAATATTCCCACATTTATGTATTAATATGGAATATGCATAATAAAACTGTATGAAATGTATGTAAATAAATGTACTCTGTAAAAAAATATGAACTTTTAAGCTATTTATTGAACATTTTATTTGTTTCATTCACTATATACATTCATATGAATTAAGCGGAAAATGTTTTACAAAAGCATATTATTTTATATATATTTAAAATATTTTCAACATTAATTCCGTGATTGCGACAAGTTTTGATTATACATAGTACGCAGTAAACGAGAAAATAATCCAATTAATTAATTATTTTCTGGAGTTTTGGTGTAATTAGAACGACACGACCGAATCGATATTTAATTCAAAAACTTGTCCAACCGAATAATAATAATATGTAATAACAGTTATAGATTATAATATTATTTGATTTCTTCATCACAGCTTTTCTTTTTACAAAAATAACTCTCATCGTGTAAATATGATTAACTGGTGTTTATAAGTATCTATTAACATCATACTGATTGAGGCCCGTCACTATCACTGTCATTGTCACTGTCACCACTTAACAACTTGTCATCTTCTAGTGGCTGGTCATCATCAGCCATTTCCGTCACCAGCACCGGCATATATCATAGCTCAATTGCTTCGGGGCCTTTCCAAGTCACTCCTGAACGTAGAAGGTGGTAGAATCTCATCACGCCCCATATTGAGAACATCTGAAAAATATTTGCGATTAGTACAATTTGAGAAGGATCGTTCCGAGCATCGAGAGTGTCTCTGTAATGTCAATTAAAATTAAAAAAAATGGATTCAGATATTTAAATAGCCGCCTTGTGGCCCAGTGGTTAGTGTAACGGATTCGTGAGTGAAGACCTGGTTCGATTCACGGCACTGGAGTCACTTGGTAGATCTAGCTTAGCAAACTAGATCTTAAGTACTCATTGCTGTGTGGTGGCCTGGGAAACCATCTCTACTATATTCTCCCGTAAAGGCCAAGGTGGCCTGGCCGACCCCTTATAAAGGGACTCCTGTCAATAGGGAAGGCGTCACGGTATTTATAAATTGTCTTTACTTAGTTTTAAGTCTATTATTACTTCGGTCTGCCAATATGCTACAGACGAGACGTGCTACGTCAGTTCTACGCCAGTGCTACACCAGTGCTACACCAGTGCTACGCCAGTGCTATACCAGTGCTATAATGAACTAGGGATTCCCATATTTTACAATAACAATTTATCTACTATATTTTTATTTAAAAATCATCAGTATCAGATAATTATCGCGTTTTAATTACAATTTTACTTTATATTTGACATTGTCAATGAAAATTACCCCTTACAATGTATCCCCCAAGAGGCCATTATTTATTTATGATGCTCTAAGCCTGAACACCACTCGTTATGCGAAAAAGATTGGTCAATCAAGATATTTTTAAAGAGTAAATTATCTCGTAGCTACAAATCATTTTAATGATCATGTCATTATAACAGCGTTTTATGAAACTAATAAACAAAGTCATTAATTGTGTAGAATCCATTCACGCTAACGAAATAATAATTACATGTTACTATCTTTTATTCATTAAATTACGTTCATATATATTTTAATATAATTTATTTAGGTAGTGAATTCTGTGTTATATAAAAATATTGAATAACCCCATTTTACAGATTCTCGTGCAACAATTCGTCCACAATCCATATTTTTTGGTGGCTTATATAATATTGTTTCAGATACAAATATTAAAGTATAAATATTTTATGCCATTACTATACTTACGCTAACAGCAGCTCGGGTAATGAAGAATATCATCTCCGCTTTGCATAGAGAATCGAATTGCTAAAAAAAATTAAATCAATATAAAATGAACAATTAAAAATCTGTTAATTATTTTATATAATCACCCTATTTACGTGATCTCTCAAAACATTAGAATAAACCATAGCCATCGCCTCTAAGGCCATGAAAGTTATGCAACCAATTATCCAAGGCACCACCAGACCTGCATTTTCCTGGAAATATAATTTACAATTAGTAGAGTATTAAACATTTTCAAGAAAACTCTCGTCTCTGTTATTTTTAATATAATAAAGGTACCTATGATAAATGATGACCGAGGACGAAGTAAATTAAAACATTTATTAAACTTTTTGCGGTTGCGGTTAGTATTACCCTTAAAATCCAGTAGGGTTTGTTTTTGTTTCATGAATAAGTGGTCAGATTTTACCCCAAGTAACAAATATTACACAGTGGTATTCAAAAAAATGCTCATATTATATTCCTTAACCTAACATTTTTTTTAATAAATACTTAAGCATACAAAAAGTAACAAACAACCACAGATATTATAAAGTTAACTTTTCAGTCGCATTTCGCGTCATATTTATGAGAGACTGCTCTACAATTAATGGCTCATACAAAACATGAAGGGTTCGCCCATTAAGTTTACTTATCGAAGAGATACTTCCAAGAAGACTCCTTCCTTATACAATATATCCAGTCTTATCATACGGAAACCACATAGCTTTATACTGACCTTTATCCCTCTACTATATCATAACTGTTTCTTGTGAAACCCTACCTAAGGCTTTTTATGAATGTGAACCGCACTTAGAAGTCGTAATTCTTCACTACGATATAGTACAGAGAATATATATGATTAATAATAAAATGCATAGAATTTAATTAAAAATTGATAAACAATTATAATATGTTTGTTCCAGTTTGCATATTAAAAATTTTAAGGTAAGTAGGTCAACGTGTGTTGCTATTTATTTATTATTATAAGAAAAATAAATCATTATATTTTGAGCTTTAAAATAAATTCTCAATCAATATCTATATATGTTGACCGTGTGTGTATGTTATATGTCTGTCTGTACAGATCCATCAACTATCAGTGTTACCAGAAGTAAGAATAATGTTTTATATGTTTATTTTACTACAATTAATACATATTATATATAAAATATCGAAACGGGTATTTTAATGGTAATAATATTAAATTAATTTCAAAATAATATTAGAGATATTTAAAAATGTATAATAAATGACAATTCTCATTTCAATTAGTATTAAAAACCAAGCAGAACATAAAAAATCATTAACAAATTTCAATTAAAATTATCCTCGTATGTATTTGCATGTGACTGCATTATTAAATGAATATACAGATAAACAGATAGTGATTATATGACTTATTATATTAATAATCATTTATTTTTTATTTATTTATTTACGCTTCGAGGAGCTTTTTTATTTTAGAAAGGGTCTTTTTGAGAGGGTTTTTTTATACACAACAACGTGTTAATTGTCTGTTGGTGATCTTAACTATTACTAGTTACACAGGTCACCGACTTAATAATCAGTATTTACTTTACAATACAGGGAATCAGAATAAACCTAAATCAAGACGATCGATCGGGATTTTATTTATATTATTCCCGATCTCCCAGTCGTAATAACCGATCAAATCAATTAAAAATTCTTGACTTGAGTGGGATTTGAACCCATGACCACAGTATTTGTAGCCACGCTTCTAATCCCCTGAGCTATTACGCTAGTTAATCGCTACGAGAGCTTATCATACCAGATTAATCTTATTAAATAAGCAAATTTCTTAAAATATTCATTAAAATTGAAAGAGATATTTTTCTTCTATAATTTTTCATAGTAGTGTAACGCGATGTGCCTTTGCGAAAATTCTTTATTTTCCAATTAAATCATGTCTATTAAATGAAAAGACTCTCGATAATCTCAGTCGAATAGACTGTTATACAATCTTCGCTCGAAGTACGATAAATAAATAAAAAAGAGCAAATTAATTTAATCAAAACATTCGTGTCTGTGTTGGAAGTGGCGAAGAGGCAACTCGCTTCACGATTATTTAGCAAAATAGATGGTTCAATGTAATTATTATTGCTGGGAAAATGTAATTATATGAAGTGGTATTGAAGGATGAAGAGGGCGAAGAAGGAATAGGGAATAAAGAAAACTCAGCGTTCATCAAATGTCTCTCTTGTCTTAGTAGAATTCGATTTAACACTTTTTCCTACTTCATTATATACGTTTAATTTGTACCTTATCATATTTCATAGTTGTTACATGTTTTTCTACGAAATCAGCTCTTCTTAGACTTCTTTATTAAATATATCTGTTACAAAGTATGACGCCTTTTAAAAAATATATCTCAAATAAATATTTATTGTTTAATAAGAATTTCTTGTTATTGATAAAAAAATATAATTTTTATGTATTGTTTCAAATATAAAGTATTGATCTACTGTGACAAGTTTGGTATACTTGTTCGTATGAAGATTTATGGGAAAACCCATTTACTTCACATATTGCAATGTCAAATTGTATGGATGGTAATTAATCATCTCATAAACTATGTGTGCTTTATTTGGGGAAGTCTCGATCAAAATCACTTTTCATCATCGTCATTAACGATAAAATACATCAAACTGTAGAAGTTTACTATAACAATTCAAATAAAATTATTATTGCTACTTTTTCATAAGCTATTAAACTGCCTTGTTAGTTGTTCTGGCAGTACAGAATTTATCCCAAGAATAATAACCCTTTGTGCGGTCCGGTATAACCGTAGATCATCAAAACACGGAGTTACTTTGGGAAGTCTAATTACAATAAATCTTGGTTCGACTGGGGTTAGAAGTTATAGAAGTAAGGTCCTCTATTAGTAAATCAAGGTGGCCATTTGGAAAATGATGCAGGGCCAAGTGACTTAATATACAGGTCTGGATCCCGAAGGTCTGGCAATATTTCACAACTCCGTATATTATTATGGAAACACTAATATTACTCCGTAGACCATATCTACGACCTGCTACGACTGCAAATTAACTAGAAAGCGATACAATAACATCAACATACAACCTTGCCCTGCCTTGCCTTTCCTGACATCCACTCCAATTACATAATGAATGGACAATATAAGCTCGACTTTGACCATGACCGAAACTAAAACCACAACAAAAATACATACATCTATACCTATTGATCATTTTTAACCGGAACTTTATATTAAGAAATCAATATCTATAATGTGAACTGACTTTATATGCCTTTTGTATTTTATTAAATAATTTGAGGCAAAAGAATATAAAGTAGCCTTTTAATATAAATTTTCTTCAAAAATCAAGTATTTTGTTACGTTTCAACATTTACTAAAAAAATTACCTGATTGTACTTTTTGATAATTGGTATTAGTTCAGATTCCGGTTTTCCTCTAAGATATTTCAAACAAGAAGAAGATTTCATGATGTGTAATAGTTTTGGGAATACAAAACAGATTACACCATGAAGTGAAATTAATAATTATATATTTGAGTGGGCAATAATACAAAAGAAGAGAAAATATTTCAATCATGCTGAAGATAGAGGGTGGCAAAGACAAACAATATTTTGTCAGTCAATGTCTTTGTTCTAAGTAAATAGCAGAGCAGCCGAAAGGGTAATTAATTTCGAAACATATTAGCATATTTCTAGACATCTACGCCATGTCGTTGTATTGTGCCGTAGTCATCGTTGCTTGCTACGCCGTAGTATCATTTCGCATTCCACCGATTTGAATACCCAATCGTTCGTAAAGTCAGAACATTTAAGTGAAAGGTGTGGTTTTTAATTGATCTTGTGAAAGGCTTTAAGCCATCTTTCTATTTATATTTATCACACAATAAAAATATTTCATAGTGGAATGGATAATGGTGCGCGAACTTTTATTTTAACTTTTATCGCTAGATTTATTTGATGATCGCTTATTTAAATATGTTGTTTTATAGTATTTTATTTGCTTATTAAGTACGTGATAATTAAATGTAGACATATGCGGACTTCAATACGAAATTCAAATTATTTTGACTACACTATTCGGCAACCTAACAAAATTATTCATTCTTGACTACAACTCTTAACTTAAATACAAATATTTAAAACTAATATTTTATTTCATAAAATGGTCTTTATCTAGCCCGTAATCTTTATACCATCGTAATCGTTAATCTTATATTTTTCTTATAAAATAATAAAACACATTAATGGGTATGGACAATTATGTAATTGTATTACAACAAATTTAATTGAGACAATGTTTGAAGGTGTAATAACAAAATGTCGTTACAAAGTGGTTTTTGCAAATTTGAATTATTATTGTACCAACCAAAGTAAATGGAGATGAAGTTTGTAAAAGACGGATGTTGACTGAAATTTCGTTTTGTTCGCATGAAAATGAACGGATGTCGTCTGAAATTATGCAAATTAGAAGACGTGAACTCGTTTTCCAATAAAATCGTGTTGCCACTATTTTTCACGAAGAATTTTTATTTTTAACTTACATTGAAATATACTATCGTATGTATAATTTTGACTATTTTAACCACATGGTATCCGTTTTTATCTCTAAAAAAATCTAGTGGTAGATATTTTATAATTTAAAACTGTATTAAATTAGGTAGGTACGATATTTTATGTACATACAATGTATACATATTATATTGATACAAACCCAAAATGTGGTAGTGTCCATTATTATATGGATTCCATTGTGTAATCTAGAAAAGAGGCCTTTGAAAGGGTCAGGCTCAATTTCATTAGAGAAATGTAAAGATCAAGGTTTTCCCGTAATAACCAATCGATGTGGGTTTTTATGCTCTTATTTTTTTATATTATATAAAAAAGTTAATTTAGAGACGGAATGATGATTTTATCAATTTAATATATTATAATAAAACAGATTACCTTGTAAACGCCATAGAAAAGAACAGCACTCAAAGCCACCATGAAGGTCTGCGTGCCTATAATGGCACAATATGCTATCTGCACACCTGTAATGACAACAAAAAGCCTTCAATAAACCTTGAAATCTAACAATACATCGGTATTGTCATAAATATCATAAACAAATAGATTGTTCGCCAGCAACAATGTTCATAATCGAGACAATTATTATTAACCCCTTACCGCATGGATAGTCGCGACATCAAAATAATTCTCAACCAATTTTTACTACTTAACTTTCGGAATACAAATTTCAAAATATTTTTGTTATAAAATATTTTTTTTAAAGGACGAATTGCAATTTTAAATACGAATTTGCAATATTTCGATATTTTTTTTTATTTTGTAATATTTTTGCTATACCTTACCTCCTAGAAAATATTCTCAATTTTTTTTTTGTGGATTTGTACAGAAATAAATCATAATAATTAAATAAATAATATGTCCGCGGCGTTTTTTCGCCATACTACATGGAGGGTCAAATTAGGCCAAAAAAATTTGTTACCGTTACTGCATGGGGGGTCAAATTAGGTCAAAAACTTTCGTTCTCAATAAAATCTAAGATAATGACTTAATATTTTTTTAATTATTTTTTCCGAGCCTTACCATTCATTATTCATAACATATATCAATTTCAAAAAAATCGGAGATCTCATGCGGTAAGGGGTTAGGTGGTGCCTAATATAAATTAAAATATAAATAAATGAGTGAATCATACAAGATATACCTAAGTAGAACATGATTAGATTATTTTTTTCTAATAAATAGTTGGTCAGTTAGCGTTTGGTTAAAATGTTATAAAGGCTAAAGATAAAATAGCTATTGATTTTAATTAATATTTCATATTATTGGGAGTGTAATAAGAGCCGCTTGTATGAGCCGCAATAGTGTTTGTTTAGTGTATACTTTGTGCAAAGTCGTGTCTTTTCCATAGGATTGGTCAAGTGTAATTGAACAAGTCGCAACCACGACGATTAAAGCCGCAAACTTGAAGAGGCTCCATCAACTACGACAAGAGTCTACTACGAGAGCTACGCAACTACAGTTCTGTACTTATAATTGCTGTTTACTCCGTGCCAACTACGACTTTAACTTCACTCTTTGAACGTTTTCCGATATGGGAATTAACTACGTTTTGCAATTGAGCACTTTTATTTCCCTGCGAGACTTTAAAAGCACACAAACGTCTTGCTAATGGCTACAAACTAAAAAGTGGCACTTTGGCGAAAACAGCTCCCGGCATGTTTAAGCTCTTTTTAAATAATGTTAGCGTATTTTCCATCCAAAACTACTATCACCATTATCCTCTTTCAGACAAAAAAATATTTCATTAAAATTTAATCTTTTCTATAAACACATTTCTAAATAATTTGAATGAAATACTCTTTATTTAAATTTTTGATAGAATATATTTCCATTTAATAAACTATCCAAATCCTATTCTAACGAACCCGTATTTGCTAACTATTTAGTATACTCTTAGTTTATAATGCGGGTTGTAACATTTTACAATTTAACCCATAATTATTCTACTTATTTTAATAAAAAAAATGTTAGTTATAATTATGTGGAAATTACACCTAACAATTTAAAGAAGTCAAAACTTTAAAAAAAATACTCTTACATACATATATTTTTACTTTGATAATAATGAAAATAAATTCAAAATTAACAAGACATAGTTAATATATAGATTATAAAATAAAATATAAAATAACACAGCTAGTTAACGGATTTTCTGACAATAATATATGTTATAATCTTTTATTATCACAATATCGTTAATTCTTTTAATTATCCTACGTTTTGATGTTATAAAATTATGAATCCAAACAATATTTAGGTGTTTTTACTCGATTTGATTAGAATTAAGATTTTGATTCTGAGCAACTCACATAACAATAACGTGTGAAAATAATATTATCACGTAAACAGATCAAGATAATCGTCCATGTAGGTGTTTAATTTAAAATAAAGAGTATTTTATATCCCTTCAATCAAAAAGCACTAATTACAAAATCGGCTTTTCAACTGTAAAATTGTACCTGTTCGTATTCACATAGCTATAAAATTATTAATTTTATACATCGCAGGTTGACGATTAATGGACTTGGACTTTGATTGACTGGGCTTTTCAAACGGGAAATTGCAAACACACCGACACAAACAAGTGACTCCATTAAATACCTCAACAAGTCACTTTACCACTAAATTTATATTTTCTAAAACTATAAATAGCTTGTGTCACTCAATTTACTCACCGTAATACACGTCTTCCAGTTCTGTATATCTCTTCATGTTTACACCTATCCTCCAAGTGTAAATCAGTATCACTAGTATGGATATATTCTGCAAAATAACATAAATTAACATTATTAAATTTTCTAGATTTTTTTATTTAGTATCTTGAATAGTAACTAGCTTTGTCTTAATAAAAAGTAAGTATGCATATATGTATTTTATAATTTAATAGAATAATCATATACTTGATAGAATTCTTATTACTATATTAAAAAAAATGAAATTAGGCCTTCAACTTGACATAACTAACATTATAAAGTTACTTGATAAATGGGTGGAATTCAGTATTTAAAATATTTTATAAATTAAAAAATCACTCAGTCTCTTAAGCTGTTATTAGTCAAAAGTAAACCTGTGTATTAAAAATTTAAATATTGTGCAATTATGTTATCAGTTGTGTTATCGCAATGAAAAATAGATTTACTTGAATTTAAATTTAAAAAAACTTTTTTTTATTGTAGTATTTTTAATGTATGTTAATTTCATTTATTTATTGCAAGTCTATATTTTTTATATTTAGTGTTAGACAATAATAATTATAAAAAATATTTGTTGTTTGTATGTATGGATATGCATATATGCTAGATTAAAATTATATATAAGTGAACGGATTCATGAACTCAGTTCATAATAATTATACTTTTGTGTTTTGTAAATAACAAGTTGTAACAAGCAAAAAATACTAGAAAACTTACCACAGAGAGGTGTTTTTTTTAGAATAGGAATACGTGATATACGTAAATACAAGAAGAAGATGGATTACCTACTAATGCGATACCCGCATTCCCTACGATTGTTTCCGTAGTATTTGAATATTCACCCATCAATCTTTAAATAATCACTAAAATGATTTATTCTGGGACATGTTAAGTCTTTACTATATACATTTCAAGAGAAATCCGCATAATATTCGACAATCACAATGATAAATGAGTGAGTTGCACATCTGAAATGTCGCCACGTCGAACTTAGTTGGTAATTTTCGTGAAAAAAAGATCTTTAAGAGCGTGTCTTTTTGCGTCGTACGTGCGTGATTTTGCGAACTCTTTTTTATCTTCTCCCACAATTCGGAATCTTTTTTATCACAGAGAAGAAGAAAGGAACGTTTTACATCGAAGCTCTTTATGGGTGGGAAATTGGTGTTGGCTGGAAAGCAATAAAATGTGATGTTCTCATTTCGGCACTGCGAGAATATCTATCGCAAAAGGAGTGCTTTGTATCAAGGCTTTCTTTTTTTTCAATGTTGCCACTGTCTTAAATTGTATCACAAATGCTCATAATAAAAAACACGTGTTCTGGATACGAAAAATTACGCAGAAACATTATAATTAATTTTAATCGTAAATATTATTCAAAGGAGTGTATTAAAGACACTGTTTTCTCGATAGAACTCCATCATTTTATTATTAAAGAAAATTATTGGAGTATTCTACGCAAAAGGTTTCATAGAATTTTCGGCATTTAAGAAGAACTTTCATTGTTCAGATTACCCATTAAAAAATATAAATATTATTCAGTTAACTGTAGATTATCCATAGATACCTACAACTTAAAAAATATTTTATTTTAATACACTATGGAACCAAGAGAATATGAAAATGTCTCAAATTGTTAAATAATTTCAAAACATTTTTAATAATTTAGTATTATTCGTACACGACATTTAAAAGCTCTCTTATTTATAAAATAGACGACAACAAGCAAAAGATAAATGTATTTCTATTATTATACAAATGTACTTGTAACGGCATTGATAGTAGTATAATAATTTTGAAAGAATAAAGAAAAAACATCATAACAATTAAATATAAAAAACAAATTTAAATAAAAAGAGAAAATATAGCAGTAATAAAAAATAAGAACAAAACTTAAAATGATCAATTAAAAATAACTTCCATAAATATTTTAACACAAAATTCAGTAACCGCATATTTTTTTAAATATATATCAAACTGAATTTATTTTATACTCAATCATTTCATGAATTATTCACCAATTTATCAATGAGACAGTTTCTCCGATTATTAATCAAATTTTAATTATAAGAGTAAATACAAGAGGGTAATGAACGTCGCAAGGTGTAACAAGATGGAGGATAAATATTGTAGGTAATGGCTGTTGGCTCGACTTCTAATTACGCTGAAAATGATTGATAGCATACTTTAATTACAAACAACATCCTCTTGAAAGCGCCCTTAAATAAAAATTTGTATAATAATCGAGAAACTTGGGGAAGTAATCTATTAGTATCGGTTCATTTGAAATTAATCACATAACATGAAGAGTTTATTTTCTTGAGCTTTATATGAGAAAATTATAAGTTATGGAGAAGAGAATTTGAAAGTTTTCTTTGTTGCCGTTGCAACTTTGTCTAACAATACAGGAAAACTAGTTTATAATAAAACTACCAGTTTAGAAGTTCATTGTATTTCCAAAATATTTAACTGTCTAACATCACGATAGATAATATAATTTAAACATTATAAAGAGTACGTAGTTCAGTCCAACGAGGTTTTTAAAAAAAAGTGGTAATATATACAATACGACGATCTTTAAAATTTTGTTGGCTTTGGAGAAAATATTTATAGATTTTTTTTTATTATTTAAAAAATAATTAACCAATTTAATAACGTATAACAGCCACAATACACACGTAAAAGACACTAATGAGTATTTCACAGAAACAGCTGATTCCAAGATGATTTCCCATATTACATATTTTTTCATTTTCAATTTCAAAATTATTATTTTCCGCTTATTCTTACAATACCCTACCACCCTCTTAAATATTCTCAGTTATTTCAATAAACCTTTAATTTTGATTTTTTTTCAATAATATACATATAATTAAAAGTAAATCTTATATTTTAAATTAAACGTTTGACGCAATCAAAACATATTTTTTTTTGCATCACGCAACATGATTTGTTTATTCATTTTATTCGACAAATTAAAATTATGAATATACATATATCAGGTTAAGGTTAAATTATTTATGATGAGGAAAATAGTTATATTAACTTATAAAAAGTGAAAATAAATTGGAGGTAAGCTAAGTTAATAATTATATAGTATATGTTTCTTTATTTTCATATCATTCATTATTAAAAAAAAAAAATGACCGACAATATCACGACTCTGATGTGAAATTTTAATTTCTTTATTCATAAAATGTGATAAATGTGATAAAAAAGTCCTCTTCGAATAAAATCCGTAATGCTTTTTTTCGTAATGATGTACTTAATAATTGTAATATTTATCACGTAATTTCCATACCCGTGGAAAGTTGAATATTCTGTCTGAAACACAAGCTGTCTTGGTGGTGACATTTTCAGTGTCCTGAAAGTGCCACAGATTGTTCAACATTTTGAAAGTCTCATATTATTCTGTATGAAATAGAACATCTGGCCTGCACCTTTATTAAAAAGGAAAATTTACACGACCCACACTTAAATTACGTGCTTTTTCGTTAATAATAACGAGAAAATCGCATGCAAACAATCTTACAACTAAAATCAGCAAGCCGTATATATAAAATTGATTAATTAGCCACAAAACTGGATTTATTATAATTTCAAATACATATTTAATCAAGTGAAATCCAACTCTGGCTATCGTAGATTTAATTTAACGCCAACTGTTATCCATGAAGAGCTTTCAGGCGATAAAGTTTTAATTTATTCAAGACTCGTTTCATTTAACGAATCCTATAATATTTTTACGCACTAAACCGTAAACTTGGCGGAGTATAGGGAAAAAAATCAAACGAGTTCGCGAAAAATATAAAATAACGAATTTGTTCAATCTCAAGCATTTCATATATTTTTCTTTCTTCTATTTGAAAATCTACTGACTCACTGTTACTTTGAAATGCATGACACAAAGAGAACTCAATATGAAAGTGACACATTCTTTCAAAGATGAAATTTGCACTCATTTACGTAAACATTTCATTTGGAATGTATCGTGTAAATGGGAAATTGATGGTATACTTATGGTGTTATTGATATGGAATTTTCATCTCAAATACGTATACAAAAAATAATTGTATAGTTTTAAAATCAATACGGTAAGTTACGATTTTATTAATTATTAAAAAAATTGATTAATTGATCATTTATGCAATTGAATAGACACACCTTATTTTATTGTTTTTAATTTGGGTTAAATATAGTTTAATTATAATTAAGTTTAAATATTAAATATTTTTATCATTCTTATATTCATATTTCATTCAAACATCATTCAAATCCAAAACGTCTTAAGTACGTTAGGTTAGGTTAGGTTAGGTTCTGGACTTTTTCATAATTATATTCCACGATAATTTAGCATACATTTATGATTGTAATAAATAAAAATTATATTTTACAGACTACAATGGGGGATAGTTTGAGATTCATCTAATTCATTTCCTAAATATATTATTTTATTTAGTAGAAACTATTAAAGTTTATTGCACTAAACCTTTTGTAATTGGGTATATTTATTGTGTAAAGCTATAATACTCAATAAATGATAATAAATAAGAGTTTCTGGAAAAAATAATAGAAAAATACCTTATAGTCTTGTTATATATAATTGGATTTTTTTTTTAATAATTTATACAGTTTTTAACAAATACTAGAAATAATTTACCAGGGTGTATAGAGCAGTACAGTAAGCAGCATGTTTTGCATGTAATCTGCAACAACCCCAACAACCTCCTCCTCTTTGAAGAGCTCCATATGGATAAAGTACAGCCGACTTCATTCTTCAGACTGTCCATAAATAACACTTTCACATTTTTCCTAAAAATAAAAATAAAAACATTACGTTAAAATACCGATGATGACATATTTTTATAAACAAACCTTGTTCTCGGCCACTCTAAATGGATGGGAATTTTTTATTTATTATTTAGCATACATTTAATAATTTTAGATTTTTTTATTCGATTTATGAATATTAGATAATATTTGAATATATCACGCGTAGACGGCTTGTAAATGTTTCTATGGAACGTCCACCACGTACAACGGTTCGTATCGCACTGACATTCGAAGCCTTCAACCCCATACATCTGTATTTACCCTCACTTATACTTCATAAAAATAATACCTAAACCCTCTTTCTCTTAATATATTGAGATATAGACCTTTCTGCTTGTTAATATTTATAAATTTATACTAAAATTTACAAGCATTATCAATTTTAATGTCCAAATATATACAAACAATAATGTATTACTCTTACTCAGTCGAAACATGTTATCCAAATTTTACATTTACCAATATACAGGGTGGAGAATATTTTAGGGGGTGGTAAGATATCGCAAATAAAAAAAAAATCTACAGTCTCTACTGAGTAATTCACAGAAAAGGCTGATTCCAAAAACACTAAGAAAAAAAATATAAGAAAATTTATATTTTTTCACTTATTATTGCGATAACCTGCCATCGTCCAAAATATTCTCAGTAAGTCAACCACATACATACATATACACATTCAATTATATTTTATATTTAAATATTATATTAATATTACTGCTGTAAATTCTATTGGGTAATTTTTCCTTTTTTTATTGATCATTGTATCAGTAAAAATATTAATAGATAAAAATAGTATTCTCTCACCTTTTGACATTCATTTTTTATCGTAATAAATTGTGTTAATCTAAAATAAAATGCTCGTCTCTCTCAGAACACATTATATAATAAATATAATTATTTTTTTATTCATGAAAATATTTGATAAATGCCAATTTATCCTACCATCCCTATAAATATGTTCACTCATTATTATTAATAAGAAGTCTTTGAAAAAAAGTAATATTCGAAAGCTCTCCATCAATTAAACGATTCTTAAAATTATGTAAGATGCATTATCTCGAAGGGAATTATCGCAAGAAGCCCTATTATGATTCTAAGAGAAAGCTATTTTTTTACATTTCTTTTCAATTGTGAAAAGTTAATGGAAATACCAGTTACCCAGCCAGAAAATTTCCCACGTCCGTCCATTTGAATCCTGCTCAGCTATTTTTTTCTTTTCGAATAAACACGACGAGTGACGAGTTTTTGGAAAAAAGCAAAGACATGATATTTTAAAAGAAAACTCCAAGAGCGGCGAATTTTAATGTGTGAGCCAAGTCGAGTGTGTTTTCCATTAAGTGAATAAATATAATACCGGATCATGAACAGATGTCAAATATTAAGAAAAAATAATTTTGTGATGATTAATATTTGTAATTCCAATATTATACAAACAGGCAACACTCCTTATTGATATTACGAGACTTTTTTGATGTAAATATTTATGTGTTCACAATTGGCAGAAAATTATAATAATTGAAACCAGTTAAGCGACAAATTGTTGACTTTGAGTAAATCAAAAAAAACTCCCTAAAAATACAAAAAAAAACATTTGGCAAATTGATATTTTTTTCTAATGAAAGTATCTATATGTTTGATAAATGTATAAAATGTGTATGAATGACAACATAAAAAAATAATTTATGCCTGGTTGGATTCTGAATTTAACGACCATTACTATTATACAAATCTTATGAAATATGTTTTTTATTAGAGACTTTTTAATAATTTATCATGATTCGCTACAGCCATTGAAAAATACCAAATCATAAGAAAAAAATTAAAATGGATTTATTTATAATGGATTGGATTGTTTTTTAGATACAATCACAATAAATTCATTGTCTGTATTCCAATCCAAGAAATCAAAGTAAACCTGGATCAATATGATAATAATGATTGATCGGGATTTTATTAATATGATATCTGATAGCAATTTTATATAATTTGTGGCTACATAAACCCATGTTATATGATGTTTTCTCGAAGCAACGAAATAATATTAATAAAATCTAATTAAATTTCAGACACGTGAGCAAAACAAACAGCTTTTTGTTCATTAATTCTCCAAAATCAATCGTAGAACATTGAAAGCCGCACGTGCTTATTTTTTCCATGTATTGGATGCTCTGATTAAATTAATAATAAAAAGAAAACCTCTTCTCTGAGCAGAAAGGCTGCTTTGTTTATTTTATTTTAATTAATAAAATATTCACAGAAACTACAGGTATGTTGATGAAAATGCTTAATAATTATTTTTATCTAATATTTAAGTATTGGAGAACACCATTTCTTTGGTTAAAATGGAGTGTTTGGGGAAAGCGAACTCTCAATCGCTGACACGGCAGACAAGAGCCTAGATTTGTTCAAACTAAACCATACCATTTATAACAGAAGTCCCTCTTTTTTAAGGTTAAATAGAACACGGTATACTGAATATGGGCTCTAGGCTTCTAGTTATTCAGTCACTGTGTTGTTCCACTTTCTGGTTAAGATTTATTTCTTCAGTCTTTTCACGTAACACGTCTCGTTCACCAAATCGAATCCTTACACAATTCATTGCTTTACACCGCTTTACATTTATAAAATGCCCATTTACTCCCCCATCGACTATAAATCAAGTGGTTGGATTAAATAAAAGTACTTAAATTAAATGCATCCCATATATTTATTTAATTTTTAGCTACAGTATTCCTTAGGTTAGAATAAGGCGGGTGATTAAAAATACTGTGGTCATGGGTTCAAATCCCGCTGAAAAAAATGATTTGATCGGTTATTACGACTGGGAGATCAGGAATAATATTAATAAAACCCCGATCGATCGTCTTGATTCAGGTTTACTCCGATTTCCTGGATTGTAATGTAAATACTGAGGCGATTATTAAGTCGGACAGAGCCGCTCTGGTGGTGACCTGTGTAAATAGTAATATTTAGTTAAAATTACCGAAAACAGTGAATTAACACCTTGTTGTTTCTAAAAAATAAAAATTGTTAAAAAAAAACTTCTCAAAAGCCCCTTAAGGCGTATATAAATACATTTATTAAAACCAGCTATAAATATTTTTCAAATAAAAATCGTACATATTTTATTTCCAAACACGTAAAAAAACTATCTATCACTACAATTTCATTATTGAAAATACAAGTAAAGATACGAAAAAATATATTCAAAATTTTCATTCAATTAATATATATTGATTTGAAAAAGTGAGAAATATTTATTTTTTGACAAAAGTCTTTCTTTACCTTTCATTCTCCATCTGTCTGCTTAACATTTCGTTATTCTTTCCGAGTTTGTTTCTTACAATATCAATGTATTGTTATTTTTTCTTGAAAAAAAGAGGCTTTATACTTTGTCAAAGTATATCAAATGAGTAAGCTGTGACATTTGAAAGAGGTATTGATCTAACCGTTTCCTGAGTTTTATATGTTGAATATGAAACTTTCTATTCGAAATTCCCGAGCAAATTTAATCAGAATGGTGAAGCTTTTTGTTTGATGTGCTGATGTTTTTCTTCTCTCCTTTGCGGTTTCGATCTTTCGTCTCCTCCTTCGTCTTTCCGCTCTTTTGCTCAATTAAAATTTTAACAACTTTTCGCCAAAGAAGACAAGCATTAAAAAAATTTACCTTGGTTATAATTTTCTCTTTTAAATATATTTTTCTCTTGTTCAGACCAGACCACTGAGTATATATTTTTTTCTAATTAAACTTTGCCTTGTTTACTTTCCCAGTGTAATAAATACTTAATTTGTGTTTGTAATAAAATATCCAATAAACCTAATACATAATCCAAGAAGTAATTTTATCCCCATGGGCTAACACATGTTAATAGTGCACTCTTATTAATCACCCTAAAACCTTCTAAGGGTAAGAGCCAACTTAATCCAAAACACTCCCCCTTTAGATTGATTTATTATTGTGATAAACCATTTTCACCAAATAAAATTATACTTTGTTTTCAATACTCTAGTCTAAATTAAAAAAAAATTGTTTTAAGAACAACAGTATTCATGCACATGCTTACTTTGAAATCTACTTTATAAATTGGGGATACTTTCCCCTTTTCACTAACTAACCATTTACCCAGAATTAAGTTAACGAACATCGTAAAGTTTCAAGGCTTGAAGCAAGGGGAAAACAATAATATGCCACATATAATACAATCCTTTACAAAATAATGTGTAATGCTTTGGAATTCATCATAAATATGTATAATATATTTTTTTACCTATATTAAGCTATTATTTTTTGTAAAATCAATCTTGCGATCATTTAATCATTATGCAAAAAGATTGGGAATAATATTAATAACATCCCAATCGATTGTCTTGATCTAGGTTTACTCTAATTTCCTTCATTGTAAGATAAATACTAAAACAATTATTAAGTTGGGCAGAGCCGCTCTGTCGGTGACCTCTGTAATTAGTTATGGTTAAGATCACCAACAGGAAAAAATGTGAAAATTTGTAAAAACCTTCTTAAAAGTCCAAAATCCTAACGCAGCAATATAAATAAATATAAATATAATATGAGGAATTTAAAAAATAATATTTACTAACAATTACTTATATATGTTTTTAGGTATAGCGCTATTCCTGTTTTTTATTTAATATAAAATAAAAAGTGGTTATTTATCCTCGACAAAACAAATTTTAAAATACCTACTGCTTTGAGAGAAATTATGGTGTTTAAGTTGACTACGCAAACCCTTTTCACAATAAGCCTCTGGCTACGATGCTACGCCATGACTTCAACGTTGCTACGAAGAACATCGCGATGAATTGAAGCACTCCACAATGAAGCAGCAGAACATAATATGATATGTGAGGTCCTTGATAATAAGTAAGTGGTAGAAGGCAAAAACAAGAAGCTGGACTAATGGAAGGCTCTTGAAACCGACGGGGAATCGGGTTACCTTGCCATTTTATATAAACAGTTCGATTTCGTTAACGAATGCTTTTAGCATGGACACACCACTTCGCCAAACCAATTTTAATTATTGTTACCTGATGACGTCTTTCTGAGCTATAAATTCCATTACTCTAAATATCACCATTAAAGTAATAAAACATATATTTAAATAACAACGCAATAATTCATGTGCCTATAAATATCTGATGGCACTTCACATAGTATTTTGAAAATCAGATTCTTATTTTTCCCAATCATAGAATATTTACCAGAGTAGCAGCTCGGGTAATAAGAAGCGAGCCTACAAATACTTTGGGTTCAAATCCCGCTCAAGTCAAATCGGTTATTACGACTATCCGGCATAATATTAATAAAATCGCGATCGATTGTCTTGATCCAGGTTGACTATGATTTCCTGGATTATAAGGTAAAAATACTGAGGCGATTATTATTAAGTCGGACAGAGCCGCTCTGTCGGCGACCTTTTTAACTAGTAATAGATAGTGCGTAAATAAATTAAAACAAAAAAAGCGTAATAATGAAAAAAAAATATTCACAAAATTAACGCCTTCCATTTCAATAATAACAACACATTAATATAAAAAATACTATCTCTCAAATAATGTATTTTGCTTTGTGTCTTACTTATTATCATTGTATTTCACCCCTTAAAAATATTTGGTATAATGTATCATCATTGTACAATTTTTTGACTCTCTAATTAGCTACGTTATGACAAGCATTAATTATTAGTAAGTTGCTTCACTTCTAAAAAATCATGGCCACTAAAATATTCTACCTCAGTGCTTTTTGTTGAGATTTTATTTGACAAAACAGACTTTTTGCATGCATAAATTATTAAAAATACAGCAGAGTGGATATTACTGAAAAAACATATTCGCAATGTTTCATTTCAACACATGGGGAACAATGCAAGACTTCCAACCAACTTTTACCATCCTATCTTACATAAGCATGTATACGCCCTTCTGTTTCTCCTTTTAGGGGTAGTTCAAATAATGATAAATTTATAATAATATAAATATTTTATTTTGAACATTAAAAAAAATAATTACGATACTAGTACAAATAATTGCATAACCAAAAAATATAAAAATAATATCGTAAGATTTTTTTACACAATGATCATTTTCCATTTATTTCCTTTTAATATTATAATATGTATATATTTTTTAAGGAAATCCATATTTTTATTACGATTATAAATTTATTTTATTTACAACAAGAATATAATCTGTTCTAATATAAAAAAATTCTAAGCACAAATTCTGTGATCTGTATGTAGAGATGTGCCAAGGTCAAACGAATATATTATAGTATTTTATTATTCTTTTATTAATGCTCTCATATGAAAAAATTCGACATCGTCATTATAGGTTATTTTTGAGTGAGTGATTTTATTTTAACATTTTTCCTATAAACAATTACTCTTTTTATGGAGGTCATGTGGAGGATTTAAATCATTGGGATTTTTATATAATTCGTAAATTGTAAATAGAGTGGGACTTGAACCACCCTTATTTGATGGTGTAATACATCTGTACAATAGCAACTCACATACATATTGTGGTGAAACTTTTCTTCTGCCCTAGACATACTGAAAACAGGCTGGAAAGAGGCTTTTTCTTGAACAACAATAAGCTCGCATGTTGATTTAGAACCTAGCAAACGTATTTATGCTGCTTAAAAAAATAACATCGCATTAGAAAATGTGGTTATTCGGATTCTCTTATTCAAATTTATACCACAATAACCGAGCATATAAATATATTGTATGCTTTTTCTCGTTACCTTCACTCTTATATTTTGTTTACCCATAATGAAATACTCCTCTTACGTTTTCTTATGAGGATAATATTTTCTCAATTAGGTTGAGGATGAATTTTAATTAACCTTACTTAAAAAAATATTTCAAAAGTATTACAAAGGAAAAGACAATTATAATAAGTAAACCTCCTATGAGCCTGGTTTTTTTATTAGTTGTTATTTAATTTAAGTTAAGCGTATTCATGTGAATTTAATTTATCTATTTAACTATTACATTTGCATAAAGTTATATCGTTATTTATTTAACTATATACTTCCCAATGAGATTTTTGAGATTTTACTAATTTTAGGTTATTTAGACACAATAACGTGTTGATTCATTGTCTGTCGGTATGTTTAACTTTAGGAAATCAGAGTAAACCTGGATCAAGACGATCGATCGCGATTTTATTAATATAATTCCCGATATACCAGTGGTATTTTTTTCTTGAGAAGGATTTGAACCCATAATCAAAGTAGCCACTCGCCTTTTCCCCTGAGCTATTTTATTTATTACGCTGGTTAAAAATTTAGGAAATCAGAGAAAACCTGAATCAAGGGTCGATAGAGATTATATTAATATTATTACCAATCTCAATCAAACCCATCACCACAATATTTACATTATTTGTAGCCACGTGCCTTTATCCTTTCAGTTATATATCTAAAATTTATTATTTTTAAGTCACTCAAAATTAATCTATTGTATAGTTTTTTTTATAAAGAGAAAAAAGTTCTCTGGAATATCAGAGAACCTACATCTCTGATGGAGTTTTTTTTGGGAGGGTCTTTTTAAATGAGTTTTTTTTTTGGCACAACAACATTGTCTGTCAGTGATCTTAACTATTACTAGTTACACAGGTCATAGACTTAATAATCAGTATTTACCTTACAATACAGGACATCAGAGGAAACCTGGATCAATACGATTGATCGGGATTATATTAATATAATTCCCGATCTTCCAGTCGTAATTACCGATCAAATCAATTTTAAAAAATTGTCTTGATTGGGATTTGAATACCAGACCACAGTATTTATTTGTAGTCACGCGTCTTATCCCCTGAGCTATTAGGCTGGAGTTTATTTATGGTTGATATAAAATCTAATCCTTTAAAAATCAAAGGCCACCAATCAATTGTGTTATGAAGGCGTTGGTTGTGAAGTTAGTATATAATATCACGAGTTTATCTCGTGGAGTTCTCGACAGTCGATCGTGCAGACTTTTTTTACACTATAAAAGGAGTTAGTCTTATGTAATAATATATTGTAAAAGAAGGCAGCATTGGGCTGTCGAAGCACGTCGTGACATATCGAAAATTTAACCAATATAACTGTATTCAGACCGCGTCCTTTCAAGAATAACCCTCGATCAGTATCGGATTATAACTGATTTCACAAAATATATACATGTAATTATCAAAAATATATTAAAGTGGCATGGATGTATTGTGGGGGATTCGGGGTTGTTATTTACATAGTGTTAGTATTTCAAAACAAATAAACCCTTTCAATTTGTATTGTAGTATACGGTTTGTGGGATCCTTAAACCAACCCAATATAAAAAAAACAACCTTTTTTGATAATATTATTAAAACGACGTGTTTTCTACATTAAACATGTTAAAATTTCACTCAGAAATGGATATTAAAATGTTTACTTGGTAGATGGAGGTTCATCTCAAATATTATTTCAGCTTGTTTTTCAGGAGGCGAATCCGCTGAAGTGCGATTCTCTTGGGTATTTCTGAAGGCATCATAAAATTATATTTTCCACGGTGAAAAATAAAATAATTCCATTTAACTCATAGTCGAAGAGGTAAATGTAATTTAATTCGGCATATGTAATTTAAGATGTCTTTATTGTGGACGTCATAGAGGCACTTGAGGTCGGGTTATCGAAAGCAATTAGATATTGTAAGGCTTCATTTGATCGAAGGTACTCCTAGTCTTCATCATCATCATCATCATCTTCATAGTCTCCAAGATCCACTATTGTATTGGCTCTACTACTGATGTATTATATTATCTAACCAAATCGACATCCAAACTATGTAATGCAAACTTAGATTAATGTTAATGGATTTCGCATTCAAGTGACAATTCTATGCATATTGGATTTGAATGACATTCAACTATGATATTAAATTAGATATATTTCATAATATAAAAAAATAAATTACTGTATTCGGATGTAACAAAGAATGTTTTTTTAAATTTATTCCCATATAAACGCGCATAAGAGATTTTTTTTACAATAATAATAAAAAAGGTTTAGAACAAAAATAAGAGTACATATAAAAAAATAAATATTACTACATATTATAAAAAAAATATGTATCAATATGTAAAATGTGTATAAAATAAAATAATGTAAGGTATAGGAAGACATCACTTATATGACATAAATAAGCCCTGTAGGTCGCAGAATTGGTGGAAAAGAGTTTATAATATTTTTTTATACAAAAAATATGCTTTCCCAATTATTATTAATGAAGTTATCTTCCAGATCGATTGGGTTATTTTTATATTAATTCAAAAAAATATATTTTAATTTTAAACCCCTTAATAATTGATTATCATCATTGACGTATAATATATTTGGGGTGTGCATAATCATATAAAACATTTTTTTGCAAGTTAAACAGGGTGGACTTAAATTAACTGAGAATATTTTAGAGTGTGGTATTTTCTTAATTACAAAAAAAATAAAATATTAATAGTGCTTTTAGAATCAAATTTGGTCCCCATTTTGAAATTTATTTCTGTGAAGTACTCAGTAGTTATTCTCGAGTGTGTATTGTGTCTGCTATATGCGTTATTAATATTTTTAACTAATAATAAAAATAGTATATTGCGATACTCTACCACCTCCTAACAACCCTGGTTAGGTTAGTTTAAAATAAACCCATTCAAAATGCTTAATAAATAGGTTTATCTATAAAATTTTATGTCTGTACAAATATATGTTTCGTATTTTAAAGGTGTTTATTCTGAAGAAGAAATAAATGGATTACAATGTCAACCTTAAACGACACAAGACACTTGTACTTTTATTCAAAAATAAAATAAATCCCACCCAGTAATTGGGTCAGTATTGTAGGTATCTGAACAAAAATCAAATTTCGTTTGCGTGACATTTGCTGAAAAATGAACGAGGCCAAAAATATTGTTTTCGCCATGTTCGAGTTTTTTTTTAAACGAGGCTTTTTTTGAAACTAGCTGAAAGCAAAATCATTTTGCGGTTTCATTTCGCACAGTGCTTATGAATGGCTACAAACTATGTTCAAATCACTACTGCATGTTATGAAAAGCCTCATTGAAAACAAAAAGGAATAATATATGAAAATATATATTCACGAAGAGAATTCATTTTTCTTGGTCCATTTTGGGGGGTAGATTTGTCACGTTTTACTCACTCAGTGACAATTGAAGTCTTGAGAGAACATTTTTCAACATATTTTCGTGGAGTATAACACGAGAAGACTTTTATATTTATTCTAAAAGTACTAATAGTTTGTGACAGAATCCCGTGTATTGGTATTATTACTATCTGGAGAGAGTGAAAGGCGTTCATGAAATATTCATTGCTCGGTTCAAGATTATCGTCGACGTTGAAAAACAATCTCACTGAATAATATCATTTTTCCTGTTTTGAATTTCAAAACTCCTTAAAGGAAAGCCACCACACAAACTGAATCCCGAACGACACTCTTTTTTTCAGCCTGAATCTGAAAGACGTGATCGCGTGGGGAAGAAAAGCAAAGATAATCCGCTTTAAAGCTCATGTCACGTATGAATACGGTAATTGTATTTGCAGCCTTTAGGATTAACTTTCACTCTTTCCTTTGTCTTCTTTAGCTGAAATAATCCAAATATTCTATTGTGAATAAAGTCTGAGAGGAGTATTGCCGTAAACGATATTTTACTATTCATACGGCGATATTGCTTTTCCATATAATATAAGTCAAATACGAATATCAATAAACGGCTTATTGAATATTTTCATCTAACAATAGAATAAAAAATTCTTTATGCGGATTCTTGTTGTATATGTTTAGAAAAAATATTATTCTTGAAATATATTGTAGATTTTTATTTTAATCTTTAAAAACACACAGTTTTGTTACATTTTGCTACCCCCTATTGTGTGGTAAACAAATATATATAGGACTAATGATTTTGTCGAGATATTGATATAAGTCCATGTTTATAATACATCTAATATAAACAAAATTTTTATATTTATTCACCCATCAAACTTTTGAGAGAAAAATTACAATTTTTTAGGCACAACAGCGTGTTAATTGATTTTCTGTCGGTGTTCTTAATAGTAACCCAAATCTCCAACAGAGGAGCTCTGCTCGACTCAAGACGATCTATCGGGATTTTATTAATATTGTATCGAATCCCGTTATAACCCATCAAATCAATTTAAAAATTTTGCCTTGAGCAAGATTTGAACCCATGATCATAGTACTTTTACAAAAGTTACGGCCGGTAGTCATTTTTCAAATGTTAAGTTTCCCTCATCGAACAAAAAGTCAAGCAAGATCGCGTTTTCACTGATAACTTGATACGGGGTCGTAATAACAGGGTTAAACTGTATTTAAAACAATTAACTCTGCAACGAAATTGTGCTTTTTTCAAAAGTTACGGACGTAGGCGTTTTTCAAAGGTTAAGTTTCCCACATCAAACAAAAAGTCAAGCAAGATTGCGTTTTCACTGATAACTTGATACGGGGTCATAATAACAGGATTAAACTGTATGTAAAACAATCAACTCCGCAACGAAATTGTGCTTTTTTAAAAATTTACGGCCGGTAGGCATTTTTCAAAGGTTAAGTTTCCCACATCGAACAAAAAGTCAAGCAAGATCGCGTTTTAAAAATTCCACTATATTACAAGAAATAAATTTATTTGTTGTGTTTCTTGTCTAATCACACTCATTGCTGTATAACGACACAATAACAATTGTGCAGCATTTTATCGCTCCCAAAGATAACATACTAAAATATTCAATTTATTTTTCGATGTACATAAAAATATGATATATATATATGTTTATTATATAACTTATAATTTTCATCAATATTTCTGTGGTGAATTTCATTCAAACAATATAAATATTTAATAACCACCTGGTCCGGACAAGTTTTCATTAAATCAAAATTGTTAAATGGTGGCATTTGTTAATTGATGTCTCCAGATATTTTGAGCCTGTGTTAATTAATTCTTCATGGGCTTAAAGTTGGTCCTTTTATAAAGATTTCATCTTTAGTGAAATTTTCAAGTTTTGGCCGGAATCCTAGTCATGGTTGAAATTTCTCAAGTTTTGACCATTCTTCTGTTTCGGCGATTACAGTTACTCTCACTTGTTCTTCATTAATATTTGAATATATTATTTTGAAATTTGGCGAAGAGTTTTGTGTCGCTTTGGGAAGGGCTGTTCTTATGATGATGATGATGATGATGAAACATCCCCCGGAAGCTACAAGTCCTTTAATATTTCAAAAGATACCATAAATATTTCTCAATGGTCATAAACCACCACCGTATTTTTATCCCTAATTCTTACGCATAATTTCAATTTGAAAATCCAACTGCTTCAATACCATATTAAGATTTATTATGGAAATTAAAATTTATATCGAAACAGAATTTTTTCATCAAGCAACTTAATATCCGACTTTATTTTCAAACTTCTATTTTACACAAATGCAATATTGAGTATTGAAAATATTCACATAAGTGCATTTCATACATTCATCAATTTTGCAATTGGCTTTGCAAACAAAGCTTATTTACAAAAAACGTGCGAATGAAAAATTTAATTTTCTCCAATTAATTAATTTATAATAAAATAATTAATAATCCTAATTATTCGCATTTGAATCAATGATAATCTGGATGGATTGTAAAGTTGTTCGGTGAAGAATATTTATTATTCACGGTTCTTAATGGACTGTTTTACTGCTTCGGATGAAAGTTGGTGTAAAAGTGAAAATCCAACTTAGAATTATATTCTTATCAGACAGATTAACTCTAAGGGGTTGCAGTCAAATAAATCCGACCTTTTTCTGCTAAAAAAAATATACGAAGACGTGTCCGAGATAAGAGGAAATGATGAATCGAGCTCACCTGGGTCTTATAAAGATATCTTTATACTGGGAAATATACCCCTAAGATGGAAATAAAACATTATCCAGACACTTTTCATTCATAATATATTTTTATATGGAAAATAATTTAGATAACCCAATCAATTTGGATGGAATAAATTTGACGAAGGGACTTCCAATTGATCGATTATAAATTGGGTCCTGTAATCCTTTCTGATGACTACAAAGCTATTTCACGATAAGCTGAAATAGGTCATTCAATATACATATTTTAAATATACTATTTGTAGAGAGGCTTTATCGCTTTACCGTGCCAAACCTTTGTTTCGTGTTTCAATCAAAACCGTTCACTCGCATATATGACATGCTAATAGAAAAATCCAATTTAGTTATGTGTTTATTTGTGAAATAATAGCTATGTCGTTTACTTGATTCAAAAAAATATATATATTAATTTCTAGACGTTTATAAAAATACCTAATAACGCTACGCTTGTTGCTACGATATTCTCGTAGCATATTTGACACATTAACTATAAATAAAATAACAAGCTTTTATTAATGATAAATAATTCAATCCATTGAATAACCTTAATTTATTTTATAAAAACGCAAACTCCAATATTAACTTATTATGAGATCACGAATTTATGATGTTATATTAATATTTTTAATCAAATAAAACTTTCTTAGTAATTGAACCGTCGGACGTTTACATTGAATTTCAGTTTTAATATAATATAATTTTATGTACCTCTATATTATTATTACTAAGCAAAAGTTTCTAAGTCATTTTCTTGACGTTAAAGGCTTTGGTCAAAAGTTTTGGTTGAAGTTCAATATCCTTTTGCATATTAATGAATGCATAATTGATGAAAAATTTACAGGTATTTTATAGGTGTTATTTATCCTGAAAATATATACAAAGTGAAATATCTAAGAAAATTTTAGTTGGTGGTAGGGTATCACAAAAATAAATTAATAATATATTGAATGTTATAAAAAAAATATCAAAAATATTTCGTGCTTTTGGTATTGAATTTGGGCCACCATCTTGGAATTAACTATTTCTGTGAAGTCACTTGTATATTGTGTCTGCTAAATACTTATACTAATAATTATACATTTACATTTCATTGCCATAAATACTCAATCTATCAGAACACCATACGTCTTATTATATAAATTGAATAATTAATACACCAACTCTATTGGGTTAATAAACTGTAATAGTTCAAATTATTTAGTTAAATACCCAACGGTAATAAATCCCAAGTGAAATCTGTCTGAAAGTCAAATGGAAACACATGGTTCGATATTTGACTTATGAAGAGATTTACGCGAAGACTTGACATTAATATTGAGTTTCACAAGATGTCGGTGGAATTAGGTTTAAGTTAACGCCGAGTGACTGATGAAAAAGTGGATGTTTTGAATTCAACTTTTCCACTTTAACTTCACATCTATTTGCTGACAATCTGCCGGTGGCTCTTTTTGAATTATTTTTATTTTCTTCAATCTTCGCGCAATTCTCCTTCGGACTTCGCTTTGTTTTGATGACTTTTTTAATTGTAGACGTAATATAAAAGGGGAAAAAATAGTAGCATAATTGCTTAGGGAATAAGACGTGCAGCTACAAATACTGTGGTCATGGGTTCAAATCCCGGGTAAGTCATAATAAAAATATGTAATTATGTAATATGTAATATGTATTACGACTGGCAGATCGGGAATTAAATTAATAAAATCCCGATCGATCGCTTTGATCCAGGTTTACTCTGATTTACTGTATTGAAAGGTCAATACTGATTATTAATTCGATGACCTGTGTAACTATTAATAGTTAAAATCATCGACAGACAATTAATTAACACGTTGTTGTTTCTAAAAGAACTCCTTAGGATGTATAAATAATTAAAAACCGGCTGTAAATATTATTCAAGTATGAATTGTATAATATTGTATTTTCAAACACGTTTTTTACAAAACTATCTGTAAATCTCTATAATTTTTCAATGTTGAATCTAGATAAAGTCAAATTCAATAATTAAAAAATCGAATAAATACATTCAAATTGTGTCTAAAAAAACATTTGTAAAAACCTTCCCAAAAGCTACTCGGGGTGTATATAAACAAATATTAATAATATTTTTTTACAAATAATACACCAAATTCCAACTGTTTGAAACAATATTGTGTTAATATAATATTTATATGTTTTAAATATAATATATTAAAATACTTACGCGGTATTATTTCATTAGTTTTACATGTACCGTTGACAAGCTCTCGGGAAATCGTGTTAAACCAACATTTTGTGTGAATAACTACAGAAGTGTTAATTTGAAATTCAAAAAGTCGAGCATGTAGCACAATATAGCATATAATATAATATAATATATATATAAAATAGTTCTGAGTTTATTCGCTGTCAGAATATAAATTAATGCAGGCAAAAGCGTTACGGCTTTGTTACACGTAAAGACCATTTCGCATGTTTTCAACATTCACTCAACGTAAACGTGAATATTACTATACAAAAAAAATATGTATGTAAATTTTTAAAAAGACACATTGTGTTATTGAAATTATAATATGAATGTCATTACAGCTTTATAACAAGTGCTGCTATTGGAAACTTTTCAAAGTTTTTAAGGTAATGCATTTATTACTGCCGAAACTCTTGTCGTAAAATAAGAACATAAAATCAGAAGTAAAAATTATTTATGCAATGAAAATAAACAGAAAAACAATATAAATTTAATTATAAGCGAAGTTCACACAACAACGTGTTAATTTATTGTTTTTCGGTGATCTTAACAATTACTAGTTACACAGGTCACATACTTAATAATCAGTATTTACCTTACAATATAAGAAATTAGAGTAAACCTGTATCAAGACAATCGATCGGGATTTTATTAATATTATTCCTGATCTCTCATAATATTTTTTTTAATAATTTCATGACCACAGTATTCGTTACCACGCTTCTTATCCACTGAGCTATTATGCTGTTTAAATATACTTTTAATAATCACTTGTAGATTGTAGATTTTCCACGCTTTAATATGATTAAAATTAAATTGCAGAGCTTATCAATATTTACAACACAATATATAGCGTAATAAAATAAATAAAATCTCAATTTATTAATATTTCTCTATAACGTGTTGCGGCAGTGTTTCTTTAATATTACAAAATGTGAAAAATTTATGGCTCGTTTATGTAATACTCACTGCTGTTCTTATTTTATATAATATGAATAAATCATCTTTCAAACTAATCGATAATTGCACGAGAACTTTCACAAAGCGTTACACGTAAAAGCTATTTCAGCTTTCAGACTTCCGCAAAATTTCATATTAGAGATTTATCGGTTTTGTTTTTTTTTGTCGTTTGTTTGAAAGTAAATATTTATAATTTTTTTTCTCATTTGATTCCCTTAAATTTATTTACAAATTTAAGTAAACTTGCTTAATATAATCGGATAAAGGTCGAAGAGGCGATAATAATAGCGTGCAGAAATGCTTAGTTTGCACTTTACCTTTTAGCTTATCTTACATTTACCACATAAGAGACTTACATAAAATAATGTGCTGCATATAAAATATCCACAAACCACTGAAAATAACTAATAATGAACCAAAAGGTTCAATCCATTTAGGCATTTTACTGTTTATTTTAAATTAACCCCTTGTGCTTCAGAATAAACCTGGATCAAGTCCATTGATTGATACAAAAGCGTGATGTTTACTTACATTTCAATTATTTAGAAGAAATAATCAATTATTTATTTTATGTATTTTAACGGCAGTTATATAAATATTAAAATATTTGATTATTTTTTAAACGAAATATTTTTTAATATATAAACAGATTGCCAAATTGTGTGTATAAATATTTTTTTCAATGATTAACTTGCCAAGATTATTTAAAACATAATCAGCAACTATCTGGCTCTATTATGAATATATTTTATTTTATATTAAATAAGCATATAGTAAATAAATCTAGCGTTTAATGTTTAAAAAAAACTCCATGGTTATGATAAATGCACGGATCAATTTCATTTATTTTCTAACATTTTTTATAGTAATATTCTTAAGAGAATGTTTAGTATTCAAGCTTAATGCCACAGATGTAATTTATTCTTGTCTCTCGTGTATGAAATTAAGGAATGATAATATTATATTCTTCATCATCTAATTATGCAATTAGGAATTCAAAACGCGACACACGCGATATTATGACACACAATTCAAGTTTGCTTGAATTAAATATAATAACTTTTAATGATTCTCGTTCAAGCAAGTGTAGTTGTGTTAAAGATTTTATCATAATATAAATCCTGCCCCAAAGTTTATATCAGTGGCAAGTTCAAAAGTAGATAAGTATAAACTAAACATTATACTAACTACGACTGAAACATTCTACTCTGGATTTGATTTACAGATTGTTTAGATTCATATCGTACCAAATTAACTATAATCGATATTTGCCAAATATTAGATAATATGTAAAGTCTAATAAATCATCCCCAAAATAATCTATGAATATTTTGACTATATTTATATACAATAAATAATTTCTCAAAAATAATTCATTCATCAAAAGTAGTCATTAACTTTTTTTTTAACTCTTCATATCCTGATTTTTTTCTAATTATAATTTTGTGAGTAATAGATTTTTCAAAAAAAAAATATCTCGCTCCCAAAATAAATTCTATCATTTCTTTTATTCTTTTACGAATAAAGGGAGTACGTGACCTAATCAGCTGAAATCGTAGAATTACGTAGATGGGTTTAATTAATGCTTTCTTTGGTGATTTTCTTTTGAAAAAAAAATAATACAAAATTTTTACTTATTCACTGGGTCTAAGGATGAATTAAAAATATTCTTTAAAAACTACTCCTTTCGTGGGATCATAATAATGAAACCTGAAAGTTTTCCTCTCTCATCTCAAGAAGAACTGTTTCAACAATAATTCATGAAAGAACCTTCAGTTGGACTGAAACTTGGAAACAGGAGTTGACTTAATTGTATAAATAATAACGAGCTTGCTCATCGGAGAATAATAAAAACGAGAAAATAATTATAAATCTTTAAATATTATTTATTAGTAAAAGTGTTTGATAATGGGGATATTTGAATTTTAAAATGAAGCCCAAGGAAAAGCTGAATATTTCTGATTATAATGCTTTGTGCTTTTTAAAACAACACGTCAGGAGTTTAAGCCACATAATATTATTAACCCATTTACTATTCAATTAAATGCAAAATGAATATTTTTATAAAAACTGCGAGCATGAGTGTGTTAAAATGAACCAAACCCAGGTAAAATAAATAATAATTATATAATATCCTTGACTGATAATTATAATGTATCACTTGTGTGTCATATTATTGTGACCAGAAGCTGTTTCCTCTCAATTAGTGAAACAATCCCGCTTAATTAGATACCTTGTCAGTATTCCTGATTGTTCAATACACATTAAATTATTATAATTTCCATTCTGCGAAAGGTCACCAATTTATATTTTAAAACTGTATTAAAGGAAGCAATTTTCGAGTCACGTTTGTCATTGTCGATTCAAATTTAATTCACTTTTCGCCTGCGGTTATATCACAGTCAATCGAGGCCTCAAACAACGAACGGCTTCTTTTTTATGGGGAAAAAACATTTGGCAAATTGAAAGATCAAAGTTTAATGTTGATTGTTTGGGGCCTGTGATAACATAGGACTTGGAAATAAAAGAGTAGTGAAGCCACATGAAGGAAAATAGCGAAATAAAACCAGATTACAACAAGCCATTCGCATAAACAGACAAGTCATAAAAACCGAAAACTAAACTAAAACAGGGTTACTCATATTGTCTCCAGTGATGTTTACAACAGTGAAGTAACGAATATTATTTAATTATTTAAACTTTTCGTATATACATACTCAATCAATTATATAAATATTAAAATAATTTGTATTAATAACGATTGAGGCAAAAGTCCAGCTAACATTTTGAATATCTTCGCCTCTCTTCACAATTTTTAATATTTATTGGGTATATTTATTTATTACAAAATTGTGACGAAACTGGTCTAAACGTCACATAACTAAGATGGCGCGCAATCAAAATGGTAGCGGAACCAATTCTTCCAAAATTATTATTATTGATAAAAATACCAATTTTTCCTGGGTTATCTGTGTACATATTTATTAGCTTTGCAAAATATAAAAGAAAATTAATCCATAAAAAATATTTATTGATTCGCTTAAACTAACGACATCTGTGAATGGAATTCAGAATGAACACCATTTTAATACCCCCATAAACAATACTTTCTATTATTTCACAATCAAAAACGCTGGTATTCCTATAATATAGAAGTTATAATTAGTATCATATTCTTAAAGAGACGTGTGATATAAATATCGGCTAATGCTTTTTGTGTGACAATAAGTGAATATAACTTTAAAATTCCGTTCAAAGGTGTCATTGCTGTGACAATTAAAATCTTCCATAGATCAACTAATAATTTATTGTCACATTTTTTTCTTTGGTTTTTAAGGTGAGCGGGTTAAATATATAAATCAGTTTATAAGTATAACTGTGTGCATTTATAGAAAGCCTATTTTTCCTTTCTTTACGTGAATTAAAATACAAGTGGGAATAATATGTGTACGCTTTACAAAAATGAATAATGTATTTCCACGTACGATGGATCCTTTTACGGGTTGCTTCACTATTATCATAACGGCAATGTTTTATTTGAAAATACAACCTAAGCAATAAAATATTATTTGCTTTATCCTTCATAATCGTATAAATTTATTAAAAGTCAGCCTTTTGTGTGGTCGGTCCTGTTAAAACACAACCTAATACAGCAACCGTTGTCAATGTTTATTTTGTGAAGCTGTTAAATTATATAACGCAAGAAATAATTATTCATTATGTATGTGTGAAATGAAGAATAATAAAATGGAATAAAAAACGTTTGTATAAAGTGTAAAATAGTAAATTGATCGTTTTATTGCAAAGTTGAAAAGATCTTTAGGTGGACAATAGAAAAGGTTCCGAATGACAATGATGATAATATAAAGTTTGAAGAATCATTTTCTGAAAAGTTGAATGTCCCTCAAAGCGCCCTCGGGACAAATTTCATCCCCCAAAAGCTGACTACGAAATTCAATAATACTTTTTTATTCTCTCTTTCTCCTCTGTTTTTATTATCACTATCCAACACTTTCACTTATCCAACACTTTATAAACTTTTCTAGTCTCGTCAGTTTATCAAAAAAATGCCGATTGACTTTTTATTGGCTTTCTGCAAATATAATCTTAAGTTTGGAGCGATAAACATCCTTTAACCACACAGTAGTCAAAAAATCATATTTTGAGGAGTAATTTATTTTTTATTATTTATTAATTTAATCGTCACAGCCCCTGGAAAAGCATTTTCAATGCGTATTTTTTTAAATAAAAAACATAAATAAAAGAGTGACTTTTTTAACACAATCAATTCAATATCATAAACAGTTGTTTAAAAGTACGGAGTAGTTGAAAAATCATAGTCTACAAAATAACAGATAACCAACAAAATTTAAATTATATTTTCATCATTTTATCTTCTAAATGTGAAAATTCACATTGATTTGTAAACTTGAAATATTTATTTTATTAGTTTTCGCGAGAATACACCACTTTTTTGTCTGTAAAATATAAGGGTTGCGTATTTCCTATATTTTCACAACCTATTGTAACTTTATTATATTTATTTTTTATGAAACAAGCCAGTATTTAATAAAAAAATATTCCTTTTAATATTTTTATGTGCAAAAGAATTAAGTGTCTGTAAAAGTCTCCCCTAATTGGAATCGAAATTTGCTGCAAATGATAAAAGGGCTTTAAAAATAATGATATTACTTCCAATTATAATAAAATAAATATTATATGTCCTATTATCTATTAGGTATATTTATTATTATGATATCTTCATTATTATTACATTTTATTTTTTAACAAATCTTGCAGGTAATGTATAAAAACGCTTCCAAAATTTACGAATTATAATATGAATGAATCAATTCCATTGTCAAATAAATTAAGGTATACAAAAATGCGTATATATAATGTTTATTAATTTATAATATTATTAATATACGCATTTTTGTATACCTTAATTTATTTGACAATGGAATTGATTCATTTTGATATAATAAATAACTGAATAAACATTTTCCTGTATCTAGATCTCTGACATAACGGTTGGCTTTAAAATGTCCGTTTTCTTTGAGATGTTCGTGCTCGAAGCATAAGACTGAAGATTATGGAAGCCTTCGCTGAAAATCCCAGTCACGAAACCCGAATGCACTTAAATCCACCCTTAACCCCTACAAAATATGCGCAGAGTGTATAAATACATGGCTCATTGTGTCGGCGATAGTGTAGTTAAGTCTAAAATCAAGTGCAAAAGTTATCTGTTCATGAAAGGATCCAAGAATAGGTTGTATTATACACGCCATCTTATCATCACAAAGAGCTTCTCTTCTTCAGCCGAAGAAGAAGAAGCCACTCGTGAAAATGCTCACACACAGATAACCACCTCTTTTATATCTATCATGCTTTAACATCTTATATCATTTGTATATTTCATTCACTCCGAACATTATTATATCTGCTGAATTTTTTCAGTAATCTAAAAATAATGACTTGCGAGTATTTGATCGAAAATTTCAATTCTATAAGTGATTACTAACAGTAAAACGAACCTACAAAATATCCATTTATGAGTTAAATATTCAGTTTTACCCTTAATGACTTTACCTAATTGTAACATAATCTATATCAGATGCTTATTTGTAAATACAGTATGTGAAAAATTATAATGAAAACAATCTTGACTATTAAAAACAAATATATACATTAAATAAAAGCCTAACCTTTATGTTTTAATCAAATATTCAACTATTAAATATAACTTTTCAGTAAAGAAACTATCCTTACAAACTATCAATTTGTAGATACGTTTTTGTGTTATTAACTTATCGAATTATTCATAAAAAACCTTATTATTAATATTTCAGTTTCCTGTACCTACTGAAAAATAAACTTTATCATATGTAATATTTTTTAAATGTAAAAACTATATTCAGGCTTCAATATTATTAAACATATTAAAAACTTAAAAAAAACATTACTCGGTTCAAAAATATCTTTAATACTGTCAATTATTTATTTATTTGAAGATAAGCGCTCATTAGAGCTTTTTTTACAAACAAGACAAAAATAATAGTAATAAAAAAGGTTTAAACCAAAAATGTAAATAAAAATAAATTATCATATTATATAGAAATGTATACAAAATTAAAATAAATTAATTAATGTAATGTGTAGGAAGCAATCATGTACATATTACTACATAATGTCACTCTTAAAAAAGCCCTTTAGGTGGCAGAATAGGTGGAAAAGAGTTCACCCAGGTGCGCAAATTCGTTGCCAAGTCTTTGTAGCCTATTCAAAGGAGTAATTAAAAAAGTGCTTCCCTTATTTCATATTAATATACCTTTAACTTTTAGCCTTTCAAATATATTATTTTTTATTATATGCCTAAACTCTTTCAATATTATTGTAGAACAATGAACCAGTAGTGATTTTCTCATTATTCTTCGGCCTATACGTTTTTTTCCCTCTTGAAAAGTGTTTCTCTAAGGCACAAACAATAGAGAATGAATTTTCCAATATTCCAACAGCCACAGCCTCAAACAATGTCCTGAAAAACGCTTTTTTTTTCATATAAAGGATCGCATCGATTCTGTGACTTGGAGTATTTTTTATGAGCGACTAAATTTAGAATAACATTTTGTAATGCTTGAATGTAATTTATTATAAATTATGTGTGTAATGGGATCAGATTATTTACATTTCATATATTCAGATTTATTTTATGTGTGGACATTCGCTTTATCATTCCTAAGAAATCACTGGTTCGTAATAATTTAATTAAAGACATTCAGGGTGAAAAGGCTGAAGATATGTTCCTGCAACACAGCCTCTTGAATTCCTACCCAGTTTCACGCATCGTCCGACGACTCTTTTCATCACCTGAAACAAGTTTAATATTATTATATTATTCCTTTATTTAATATGAAATTATTTTAACCTGAAACTCCACATGGCAAGGCACTGATGCTAGTGACTCTTCAGAAGGCATAGGCTCGATAGAATTGCTCCTCACATTGGAATTGCTATCTTCATCTACCATTACTTCTGTTATGTGGCCATGAACCACCATCGATAAGAACAGAATCGTGAACAGAATTATCGGTGAGACTCGACGCATGTTAATATTGTCACTCATCGTTCAACTAAATCACCCGAGCTTCAATTGAATTCACTGGAATATCCTTCGCCTTTTATATTGAGACCGCACAAAAGGACTACAGTGACGTCCGTAATATTTTTAATTTATCGCTAAGGACATCCCCAATGTCATTGATATAGAATTTTTCTCTTATTAGGTATTTTTAATGACTAGAATTGGATTTATGTAATCAACACAATATGCGTCTTATAACTGTAATTTCATATTTTTTATATACGCCACAGGGAATTTTTTAGAAAATTTGTTTTTTTAGACATAACGTGTTAATTCATTGTCTGTCGGTGATCTTAACTATTACTTTCGTTCGGTTTTTTGTAAATTAATGCCTCGTCCGAGGTTCAGACGAGGCATCAACTAACAAAAAACCGAACATGAGTGTAGCTAAGTAACTCTACTATCGTATTTACGGTGACGTATGGTCGCCTTAGTATTTACCTTACAATACAGGAAATCAGAGTAAATCTGGATTAAGACTATCGATCGGTCTCTCCCAGTCGTAATAACCGATTTAATAAATAAATTATGTTACGAAGTCGCCAAACAGTTATATTTGCTCTACAAACATAAAAACAATGAGTATAAGCATACTTAGAATATCTATTTGAAACTAGTAATGCCAATAATTATATTGACAAAGATAATGTATTAATACACAATATTTCCAATATTAAAAACCCAGTTGTTGTGTCAAAAAAAAACAAATTTGTAAAAACTTTCTGAAAAAAGTCCATCGGGGCATATTTAAACACATAAATGAATAATTATCTATGAGCAGAATGATCAAATAAATAGTTGAGTTTAATTAAGTAATACGTATAACTTACTCACTTTAATTATTGTTTCGGTTTTTGGTTACAAGACGCCACTGACAATTTAAGGCTTCATTCACAATTATCGTTTTTGGTGACGAAACCCAATGAATGACTGGTAAATTGATTGATCTGTGTCCAATAGACTATTTTAATATTTTATATATATTCTCAGTTAGAAACATGATTAGTTTCTACTTAAAGAAAATTAATATTAACTTTGCAAAAACTCTTTGATATTTTTCGGTCATTCTACACAATATATTTTCAGTGACGTTTTGTTTTACTCCTGTAATGATTTTACCCAGTAATACTTTTAATTTATAAATCAAATCTTACACTTATACAAAAGATCAAGTTTATAAAATTTGGATGAAAAGATTACCAAATACTTAAATGACTTTATTTAAAAAAAGTTACATACAAAATATTATCAAATAAAATACATAGTTCAATATTGTAATGAATTGATGTGTTGTTAGTTCTGTTAGAATTATGGAAAAACAATTCAGTCAAGTTTCCTTACAGAACGCAAATATTTTTTGAACTCTCCAAATAAACTAGGTTTCTATGGCGCTTTATATGACTAAATGCATTTTATCACTAGGATATTTTTGTCGACACATGGCAAGTTCAACAAAGAGGAAATACTTCTAATAAAAATACAATATACATATTTACATTGAGAAAACATATTTGAATACATCGTCATTCCAACAATAATCATATTCGAGTGATTCAATAATTAAGTACAACATAATTAATTAATTAATCACTGTGTTAAACACAATTTCACAACATTTACTACATCAATATGTAGGTATCTATAATGAATAAAATACTAAAAGTATATGAAATCAATAAATAAAAGTTGATTAAGAATGAATGTGAGAAAAGTGAATAATAATATCAAGATTAGGATAATAATTTTACTTGGATAAGACTTAAAAGAATTAGTTTTGTTGTTCCATTATCTTTTCCATATTCTCCCAATTTCTTAATTGTTTCGTATTTACAGTTTGAATTTTCCATTTCTGTGTTTCAGACTTTTTATCACAAGTAGTAACATAGAGCATTTTACTTTCTCGGTCCACATCTAAACATCTTGGATTGCCGCCCTGAACAAGCCACATTGTTTCCTGAAATTGATAAATTTATTTGTATATATTTTGAAAATATTTTTTTGTTAATTTATTATTTAAACTTACTGGACGATATCTCCAAAGCTGATTGCCACCATAACCATGACAGGAGAATAAACTGACTGGTCCTTTGTCATTTGGGTCGGCAACATCCCAACACATATGACGTCCTTTGGGTCTGAAATATCAATTGATGTCAATTTCCAATACAACACAATATTTATAATTATACATACTTGATATCTTTTTGCCAGGAAAGACGAAACTCTTGTTCATGGTGTTTTGAATGATCAATATTATTCGGATCATCAGCTATGCATGGTTCCAGACCAATTTGATTATCACCAGTAAATCCTTGAGTATCCACGCAAAGATTGAAAACCACACTTCGGATCTGAATTAATAAATAATTTGTATTATATTGATTTTATTTTAATACAGTATGTAAACAACTTACTGTGCCATTGGCAAAGTCATCGGGTTCAATGGGTGGATATTTTTTGGGTAGATCGAATGCTATTTCTTTTATAAACCATTTGAATGGTTTACACTTCAGCTTTTCTCTCAAGGCTTTTTGTTTGCTTATATCACCGGTATCTACATCTCGATAATGTGGTCTTCTTCTGTACAAATGTTCTTTATATTCGTCCATCCACACTTCAGCTACACGACGATAATTCTAAAATAATTGCATTTGATAATTTTTTATTTGAAATAATTTATTTGGTTACTTATATCAATATAAAACTAACTTTGGCGACAAAGTCTCCCTTGTGTGGATTTGGGAAAGGAGCGAATTTCCTGTAAATGTGTCCGACTCTTGAACACGGAGCATCAAACATGCGACCTCCACATTGCCAAATCTTGAAACTAAGCTCGTACTGTTCACCACCCCAAATATCTAATCCATCATCATAACCACCCAATTCCCAGAAGAATTTAGTTGATATTGCAAAAAGGCCTCCAGCCATTATTGGACTCCTGTAAAAAAAAATTTAAAAAATACGTCATCATTTGGATTATTGGTATTATATATTTCAGAATAAATAATGCATACTTAAAAGGTTCTGTCGGTTTTTTTTTGTCCTCTTCTAAAAGTGGTAATCTTTTATAAAAAAATTCCCAATCAAATGCACCACGGGCACCTTCATCTTGAGCCCGATATTCAAAAGTATCATATGCTACAACATCTATAAATGGACATACACAAGTACGGTAATCATCGGCTATGGGATCTGTAAAAAATATATTAAATAATAAACAATTTGTTTTGAGTGTACACTTTATTGAAATCGGATATACCTAATAGTGGCGGCAACCAATTAACATTAGCTTCAGTGTGTGAATCGAGAAAAATCAAAACTTCAGCAGTAGCCACTTCAGCGCCAGCTAACCGAGCTCTAATCAAACCCATTCTTTCGGGTAGATGAATCACTCGCACTTTTGTCATATTTGCACTCAAATAATCATCAAGGGGCTTTTTCAAAAACTCTAAAATTTACAATCAAAATAAATCATAAAAAATGGAATCATTTAAAAATAAGTACCTTTATCACTAAAATCATCGACCAAAATAACTTCTTTCAACAAGTGTGGAGGAGAGCGATCGACAACACTGTAAGCAGTTCTCAACAAAGTACTCCAATGTTCATTGTGGAATGGAACTACAATACTAACAGTCGGAAGATCAATTGTGTAATTTTTCTTCTGACATCCAGGATGCCGAATATCGGGAACAGATCTTTGCAAAGATATTTTATCACTTAAAGCACCGTTGAATCCATTAACTTTATACAGTGCTTCTTCAATATCTTTCTCATCTGGTGATAAATGAGCAGGTTTACCATGCTCTCCGACCCCTATTACAACAATATAAACAGAATTAAAAAATAATTTAACACTTTAACAGATTATATATAACTTTTTTAACAGATTAATTACAAATACCTTGTCTTGCATTATCAGCACGGATCCTTTCATAATCATGCCAGTCTACCTTTTTCTTATCACGACTTTCTCTAAACTAAAATATTATTAGATGGATATAATAGTTTACTGAAAACACATAAATTCATGTAAATACTCACTTTATGTTTGTAACTTTTCAGAGCTTCGTAGTTGCCGAGCCCTTGGAATACATTTGCGGATTTCTCCTCTTTAAATATTCTAACCACAAATGCTGTGAGTAAAAGAACTACAGATATAATGATTACGAGCTTCACAATACTGGTGAGGTTCCGCCGCATCCTGAGGACTTGTCTGAAATTTATAAAAAAATAATAATTCACAAAATGAACTATTCAGTATGATTTTTTAAAACACAAATTTCAATTACTTTGATACTAAAGGCATTGTATTATTTCAATCTATAAATTTAGACACAAGCAAAATGTATATGTTTCAACTATTGTCAATAATAAACTGCCACAAATCCACGCCACGAACATTAAAATCGAAAAAAAAACTGATAACTAAAAAATAGATTAAAATGTAATAAACATAAATAAAGCCATTTTCATAATATAAATACATACATATGTATTTGTGTTTCTTTATAACATGGTCATAAATACCTTTTAACCATTTTTATGTATACTTAAAAAAAACACTTAAAATAAATCAAATTTTAATAATTTGAAACTGACAACATAAACGTTTAAGGAGATTAGCAATGTTGCAGAAACTAATCTAATTCAACGCACAGGCGACTACTACTGGGTAATTTGTAAAAATGTGATAAGAAATCAACATTAACAATTACATGTACTACTTTTTATTTAAAATGAAAAACAATAAACCACATTTAGTAATTAATATTAATTATTAAATAATTTTTATTATTTTATTACTAAACAGCATTATCAAATTTCTCTTTTTTGTGAAAATATGGATTCAAAATAGATTAAAAAATATTGGATTGTGGTTAATATCAGTGGATAGAAAAAGAATAATGTTTACTTATAACTTTATTAATAGCTTTAATCATTAATATACTCAAAAAAAGTTTAATATGTATGATTAAAACAAGTGAGATAACGGCTATCGACTTTCCTGTGTAATCCAGATAAATGGTAATCCATTATGTTTAAGACATAAAATTATCTACGATGACATTGAGATAAATTACTTCATTCAAATTAAATGTAAATAAATAAAGAGCATTGATTTATTTTTGATGTTCATACAATATTTTCAAGGAATTGTTTTAATAACTATTGATATATTAATATTGGTTTATTTGTAATGATGTTTTTTCATATATTCGCTGCATAAACTACAATCTGAGATATTGTTTATAGATAATATTAGATTATCGCTTGTATTGTTGAAGCTTCTGAGCCATCACATAATATATCATATTAAATATGTGAAGAATGTTTCGACTGTCAAAACTAAGCCAAAATCAAATGCGCCCTTATCGTATTGACAGCGTAACATGACATATCAGCAAAAGCTGTCACCTGTCATCTGTCACACGTCATCCTGCCGTCACTTGAACTAAAAGTTGCCATTCTCAAAGCATTTATACTTGAATCATACATATATAAAAAATATTAAATTTAAAAAAAATACTTACACAAGCCTCTTGGGGCGTGTAGTAAAAAAATGGCGTGATAGGTGTTATTTTAATTACCTATTAAATTATATTGTTGAATTGTCAGTATTCATAATGATTCATACATACGTAGTATATTTTTACTATTAGTAACTATTTATTTTCAGCTATGGAATGTAAAACACGATATCCAACAATATTTAAGGAATAAAAAACTGTTTTATTCGGATATTCACAGTAAAAATTAGTTTGAGTTTGTGCAGTAGTCATCAAGAACAATCAATATTATCTGTCTTCGATTTGAATGACTATTATCATAAATGGATAAAGGCATAACTCAAACAATGGCTAAATTTCTGATTGATAACAAAATATACATACCTCCGAACCTTACCCTTCAAGAGCATCATGGCTGTTGTTGGTGACACTTGAAAGAAACTGCTGAGACTAGAAATTGAACACGTTTAATCTGAATAATGTTTGCACACTCATATTTGCACAAGTTTTTCCAGCAAAATGTCTATAATGCAAAATGCACGAATAAATACAAGGTTAAAGTACTGCAACTTGGCTAATAATCATTTATCCAATCGACATCTAAATAATACTCGAAAAACTCTTGTCATTTCTTTATTCAAATATTTATCTCCTACAAAAAGGCACAATTTATTACATATCAAATTGATAAGAAATTTGTACATGCTATATAATGGCGATTCGGACAGAATAAATTTATTATAAAAAGAAAATGGTTAACACAGTGACGATAAATATAAAAAAAATCCAATTATCATTTACTTTATATCAAAAAGACTTATTAAAATATACTAAGATATAAAAAAGATCTCGAATGGTCAACCACTTCACTTCACCGACTGTAAGATCAACAGAACGGACGAAGGATACATTATTTATTCTGTAGACGGTGACAAAAAAGTTTCTCAAAATATTTTTGTTTTATAAAAGAAAGACAATATTTTTAACATAGAAAATGATTAAAAAAAAAATTACTCTATAACATTTATGCGGTGATTGCAACAACAAATAACACATGAAAGCAATTTTAATTATGAATGATAGCCAAACAAATATTTGTTTAGTAATAAAGAATTTACTCGTGTCCCGATTGGGTAAGGATATAATAAATATAAACGGACACGCAATATAAATTATTATAATATTTGTACTAACTATCCATTATGATCATAAATAAGCCTTCTGAAGGTAGGCAAAAACATGAAATACGTTAAAAAAAATGTAATATTTACATTCAAAATACTAGAAAATATCTCTGGATATAATCCTTTCAAGTATCATCATTACAGTAAATATAGTTATTTATTTACTTATTAATTTAATCGGTATGCAAAAAAAACTTCAAACTGAGAATTGATGGTAAAATTTAATTACATAACAGGACACATGAATTTTTTTTTGTGACAGTCTTTCAATAAAATCTTGTGATTTCAATCTCACCATCTATTTAAAATCCATACAGACAAAACACAAAACCTATCTAAATATTTAGCTCTCAACAGTCTTACCGTCTTTATCGACAGAATGAGCCGGCTTCGTTGACGATGTGGAACTCAAACTTGATGAGCTTGTATTTGGCGAAATCTCATTAGCTTGATCAGCGGACAAAACAGGGTACATTGGTTTGGCTTCTATTTGTGAAACACCTTCATACCTGGAAGAAAAATATTTATATAATTTTATAAAAAAATATATTAAATTTATATTTTTAGAGAATACACTAACTTGCTGCTCCTGTACTTGTCGATGATAGCACGTTGAACTAATGCAGGGGCTTGTAAGTGTGATCTTTCAAGCTCCCTAACACAAATTTTAAGATCATCAATATTATAACCGGAACTACTGCTAACACTATCAGGCCAAGCCACAGACAGACACTCCAGTCGAGGACTGGTTGACCGTTGTTCATCGACTCCATCGTGTCGACAGTGACAGCAGAGTAAAGTGTGTCTTGCGACTATAACTGCAGAAGCACCTATTACCGATGATGAATAGTTTAAGTAGGGATCAGCTTCCAACAAAGTCAACTCGGCAATATACTATTAAAGAAAAATGCACATTAAAAACCACTAACTATATTAATAAAAAGTGTAATAATCACCATAGCTAAAAATAATGTTTTCTGAGTAAATCCATTGCTGATACAAAAATGCGAAATAAAAGCTAGAGGAGTCGGTGTCGATAGATCAAAAGCAAGAAATTTCAAAATCATTTGCTCCATCCGGAGAACTTGTCTTGTTGTATAAGTATCATCAGTTATATAAACAAATTCTCTTAGATCGGGAGGAAAAATTTCTTCATATTTTCTAAAAACAAAAATAGGTGGTTAAAAATATAAACCACATACAAATGTATTAACAAGCATGTACTAACGATGCTATAAACATTGCAGCTGTGCCAACAAGTTGAAGTTTCGACCTTAAAACAGACATATAACTGAGGAATCTGTCCACGTATGACACCGCTAGGTACAAAGTTTCCGTTTGAAGTTTATATTCTTCACACACTTCCACTAGCCAATCAACCAAAATCGACCTCATCGAGTGAGATATATCAGCTTGACGGCGCATGTAGCCAGGTTTGGGACGATTTCGAAGCTAGATAAATAAAATTGATTAAAATTTTGAACAAATTTGCAATGAGTCCAATGTAAATTTACTTCAATCTCTCGCATGTAATTGTAAATATCCTGTCTATATTCAGCAACATGGAAGAACTGTTCACGTAGTGTTCTAGCCGTAGCCTTCTTTTCATTTTCTTCCATCTGCTTTGTCTCAGAGTTGACAACCGACATAGCAGAAAGGCTAGAGTCTAAGCTCATAGACATGGGAGATGGAGTAAATACTTCTGGTTTGGCTTTTTCTTTCAATGGAACTCTGCAATTGAATATTCTTATATGTAATCCAGAAATTAAAAAAATAAGGATATTGTGCGTTACCTTCCATGGTTTTGAACGAGGGAAACGGATATCAAATTGTTCGAATCATTTTTAAAGTTTACGATTGGCAAATCTTTGGCTAGAGGTGGCTGAATTTTTCTTTTCTCTCTCTCACTTTTGGTTTCCGCATTGTCTTCATAAACACTGAAAGCCTCAAATTGGGCCACAGGAGGGAGGACCGATTTGGATGCAGCATATTTGTTTGAAAAAACATTTTCAGGAACAACTTTCGAAGCATTACAATCTATGGAAGGTTTCTAAAATCAAATAGAAAAAAATACTATTAATTACATTCATCAAGACAAGAATATCTAGATGGACACACAAGCTAATATTTCTATATGAATTGCTATATATTGAGTTTTATCTTCAGGGACTACTCAAAAGTTACCAGGCAAATAAATTGTGATTTAAATAAGTTAATTTTTTTATATTAATACATGAAGTTCTAAAGCGTCTATTCATTTGAATGAAAATGCTTCTTGATTATTACATTATATTAAAGTTTGGAAGAGGATTAGCAATTGCGGCGGTAAGCGCTCTAAAGATGATGGCATGTGTGTGTATTTCCCATCACGTGTCTCAATAAAATTGATTATTTATTAAAATCTTTAAAATAAACCAAGATTGGAGTAACACAGCTCGGTTTTTCGACTTCATGACGAATGTGATGTTTACGGTGTATAAAAGCTCAATTTCTTTTCTTTATTAAGTGGTCAGTGAAATAAGTGTTCACAAAATCGATTCCACGTGTTAATATATATTTAAGAGTTTAGGTTTAATAGAGAATAGTGAATGTTTGGATGGACTTTGAGGTTAGCTTGGTGAAGTTCGGTCGAATTGGCGGCACTTTGAAAAGGCGGGTGGTGGAAAAAAGCAGGAAGACAGGATATTGTGGTCGTGGTGCAGCTTGGAGTAAAGCCTTGGAGTATAGCCTGACCTGAGCTCTCCTGGCCGCCAAGATATTCTGGTCCAAGGCCCCAAGCGCCCGCCGGCCCTGTCCCTGTACTGGTAGTCCTGCCATGGCTCAGTGGTTCATATCCCGGTGGTGCAAGTAGTGGAGTATTATAGTAACGTAGTAGTGGAGTCAGCAGTCAGTATGCTCAGCCAGCGCCGCGCAGCCCGTGTACCTCCAGTGTCAGTGTAGTCCAGCTGTCTCCGCCATGGCCGCGGCTCTAATGGCTGCAGGAACAACAACCGTCAAGCCGACCAATCACAGCGCGGCTTGCTGTACCACGTGACCCGCCCGTTCTACGTTCAAATAGTAACTGCAACCAACTGACTTTAACCGACATTCGTTAAATTATACTAACTATATTTTATACGACTAAATCGTATCCTTCTTAACAATTTATTCACCTAAATAATTTTCAAATCTTTTTTTTGTTTCAATAAACCCCCCCGGGAAAATATTTTTAAAAAAAATCTCAATAAATTTTACAATAAAGCTTTCGAGCAAGACTCCTCAATCGACCGATAAAAATGATATCAAATTTAATTGATTACAAATCAATACACTCAATCATAATAAATACTGTATTTGCACAATATTATCAACAGACAATTAAGTTAGAATATTCTACATATTATACCTATCATATGACATTTCATGATTTCAGGTTTTGAAAATTCAAAAAATAAGATAATACTTACTTATTACTCGCATATTAATAATTTAGGATTTTGTCACATTGAACACTTTTTTTCGAAATAGCGCAATTAAAACTACCAACTACGAATAGTACTTCTGGTTTAAATGTAAAATTGAAATTACAACATTTGAGAAGAGTAATGAAATCAGATTTATTTTTCCCAAAATATATTTTTACAAGAATATAATATTATATGTACTGTATGTACTAACAACAGCCTTTTGCATAAAACAATTCTTCATGAATCAATTAAAATGTTAAATTGGAATGTTTGATTCATTAGTTTAGACACAATATATTATATAATTTTTAAATAGTTGTATATGTAATATATAACGATAAACACATAATTATAATACCCTCAAGTGAATGTAAAAAATAATCAATGAAGTGAATATTTCTAATTAATAAAACTGGTATTCCAAACATATTCACATATGCTTAAAGGAATCTTTTAAAATTCTTTGAGTTTACTTAAAAAATCTCGATGTAAAATGGATTGTTTTATGGAGTATTGAACTGCCTGTAATATTTTATTCTGAAAATGAAAAGGTTTTTAAATCAATTATCAAATTTACTATACATACATACATATATAATATGTAATAAACATACTGATAACTTAAGATCCACACATTCTCGATGTTTGTGGGCTAAATTCCACAAATTGACAGCCAATGTTTCCATTTCCTTGATTTTCAAATCTCCACGCTTCACTACCCTAATAAATAATTCAAGAGCAAGGGATGATTGTTTATGTTGCTCATTATTTTCTCCCAGCTCTTTTAAAATAGACAATATTTCATCTAGAATTAAACTGCACATTTTATCGATTTCAGAAATAAATTCTTCATCAGATCCATACAATGTATCATTAGAATCCACTAAAAATATAAAATTGAATCATTAATTTTTGCTTTCAATATATAAAAAATAAAGAATAATTGATTTTTACCATGTTTTATGTGGTATAAATAATTTGCTTGAGACATACTTCCAAGTAGATCAATCGATTTCAGTAATAAAGTGTACCGAGATGGGTTTGTAGATTCCCATGTCAATCTATTCAAAGACTTGAGAAATCCCTTTACCATGTAAAGTTTTCCAGAGCCTACTTTATCCTGCAATTAAATATTACCAATGAGACACAAAAGACGATTTAATATTTCGCATACTTACAGGAACCACTAGTAGTGTAGAAAGAAATGAACTAAGATAAGAAACTAAAAAGGCATCAGTCGATCTCTGTTGACCATCAATAGTTTGTTTTGTAGGTACATCACTGAGAAGAGTTAGGGCTTCTTTAAAGCAGTCTTCGGCTAAAATGTAACTCATCATATTTGTATTTTTCTTTTCATTTGAAATCTTAAGGATTAAATAGATTATACCTTGAGCTTGACAATGATTCATCAAAGCAACTTGACCAGTGACGAGGTATAATTGAAGTTTTGTAAAGGGACAACTCAATGCAGGAATAGTAACAAAATTAAAAGCTATGCAAGCATGAGCAAACCAACCGGTTTGTTTTGTATGTTTACCGTAGGTTAATTTCCTAATTTTCACAGCCAAATAGTTGACATACTTATGAAAACAAAATGATTTTAAATAAACGTAATAATTAAATACTCATGAAATTATTATCAACTCACTTGCACCAGTGTAACATGAATCATTTCAATTTTATAAAATGCCGCGCGGCATTCAACGTAGAACATTAATTGTTTATCCAGTTCTTTACCATAAGATATATATTTTATAAATTTACATATTATATTTCCAATAATTTTTGATTCATCTTCAACAGTTAGGGCACTAAAATAATTAATAAATTAAGAAACATTAAAGGTAATGGAACAAATTATTTATGACTTTACAAACCTCACTGAATTGTGTAAAATAAGACAGATGTCCTTCATTTTTTTTATAATTCTTGGATCAGATACAAACCAATTTTGTTCAGTTTGATAAGTGCTCAGAAGCAATCTGCAAATATCTGTTTGTGTTGGTCCATCTTTGAGCTTTTCAATAGCCGGTATCAAGTAATCCTTTAAAATATTAAATACATTAGTAAAAGCACAGTGTGAGAAAGAATTTTTATCATTTACCATTATAAAAAGTCCCTCGACGTCCGTGAAATTAGTTATTATTTTTTTTAGAATGTTTTGAAGTTGGGTGTTGTAACGTTCAATTGGTTCAGGAGTTGATTCAAGTGAATCCAAAAAATCTTTAAGCAACCAATCGACATTTTCAGCCTTAAAAATGAAAAATAATATTATATGTGATATAAATTTTAAATACCATTTTTTAAATGCTTACAGAAAATCTCATAGCCGTGTATTGCATCCACGGTTCGACACATTGTAAATAATTATTAATTTTGGTGAAATTTCGAATACACCTCCATACTGATTTAATCAACAGTCTGTCATTTTCTGATCCACCACCAGAACATAATTTATTTCCAAGAATGGCCAACATGTCACTTATGATGTATTCTTAAATAAAAGAAAAAATATATTACAAGAGAAATACATAGTTTAATTAATTACATATTCAAATTACCTTCAGCTTCCATATTTTCGATGATTTCAAAAAATTGTAAAGCCCTCGAAGTGATATAATCAATTTTAAATGAAGTTATGATTGATCGAAATAAAATACCACTATAAGAGAAAATTTATTACTATTTAATAGCTAGGATATAAATATAAATAAAATTGTATTATAAAATGCACTCACCAATGTTTAGTCTCCTTACATTTCTCTACAAGTTTGTCCAATGTGGCGGAGTTCACTTGACACCACTGGACTAAACCATAAAATAACCAATCAAACACTGGTTTATAAAGATTTGCATATGTATCGAAGAAAATGTGTTGTGATAAATATTCTTTTGTGATGTTGGTGCTAAATACCTTAAATATGTAAATTGATATTTAGGTCAAATAATATTAATATCTAATAGGAGTTAATTAAAAATTTGATCATTACCTGATTGCTAGTCAAAATTGAATCATTTATGTTATTTAAAAAATATTCTGTATTTGATACGCGTACATTTAAGCCAATCCTACATAGATACAATCTCGCATATGCAGCTACTAAAGGATGTCCTATTCCTCGGATCATCAAAGTCAAACGATTCAAGATTGCAGGGAAGTCTTCTTTAGACAAAAAATTATAACACTTCAAAAGTGACATTTCCACATATATTCTTGGCACAAGTTCTCTAATGGATGCCATTTTATGTAACCAGTTTTGACATATTTCTTTTGCCACTTCTGGAACCATGTCTGGAGTAAAATTATCCGGGAGAGAAATTTCTTTCTTAGAAATGGGACTGAACATAAAAATTTTGATTACATCGAGCTTCATAAAAATAAAATTTAAAGATTATTTTACTTACTCAATATATTTTGCTTTTTCTCTAATTCTTTCCACAACTAGTTTGCCAAATATATCTAAAATATCAGTGATCAATACAAATTTACTGGGGTAAAAAGGCATAACTGAAGTATCCATTAATAATTTGGAGCATTGAATGGCTATTTTTAATGATTTCACCCGCTGTTTTGTATTCCAGGCCTAAAAATATTTTTTTTAAATATGTAGATACAAAAGTGTTTTCTTTTTAAATATGTAGACATAATTTACCTGAACTAATTCTCTATTAAGCATATCAATTCGGGAAACATATTCTTGTTGAGATAAATCCAACATTTGCCTAACAGAGCCTTCTTCAAAGTCATCTAGTTGTTGTAATCGTGTTTTGACTTGGTCCACCACACGAGTTTGTGTTTTTACAATCACTTAAAAAACATTCAATTTAAAATTAAACTAAATACAAAACATTTAAATTCAATAGATTCTAACTTTTTTCACCACCAGGTAAGAAACTTGAAATTATTGAAAGTTTTTCTGCTGTAGTGTAATGAATTAATATCGCAGCCCTTCTAGAATTCCACACATCACACCATTCATTGTCTTTACTTTTTTTGTCTTTATTCTACAAATTGTTTGATTGAATTTGAGAGTCGATATATTTAAAAAAAATATTCTTACCAATTCATGATGGTTCATAGTAAAATCATTGGCGAATGCAGAAAGTGGATCTAGTCCTTCTAAAGAAACTGACAGTGGATCATTAGATGCACCTAATGTGCCTTTATTTGTAGTTTTTATCTTTAAAAAAAAGGTTAATATTGTAAATAATAATAATGTAAACTTCATATTCGGGTTACTTACATTTAAGTTTTTCAAAACTACCAGCTGTAGTGGATGATCTTGTACGGGATTCCGTGGTAAATGATTTTTTGTTCGTTCACTTTCAATGTGATTACATACCCTATGTAAAAAAATTATATCCGTTAATTAAGGTAATAAAGAGTTTTCTATAATCGTGTAATTTGAAAGAGTTTTTACTAATTATTGGCAATCAATTAATCAAAATAGATTTTTTATTCAAAATATATTATGAAAACATTGAAATGAACATTGATTTACCAATAAGAAGTCATGATTGTTTTCACAACTGTCACATTTGACGTTTATCAACCTATTGCCAGACGAAAAAAATATAATCGAAAGGAAGTCATCAAAGGATTATCCCAGTGAGAAAATCGTGAATATGTAAAAAGTTATCAAAAAAAACTTATAAGAAATACATTTTTAATCCAATAATAATTCTTCTTGTGATTGAATTTTCAGTTACGTATTTTGACTATTTATTAGGTGTTTTATGGCAACTAAAATCAAACGTCAACATGACAACCTGTCAGAATTAGAGTACTAATTTAATGTTTCATTAATTTTCAAGACAATCATTTACTTATTTGATATACAGAAGAACTACTTCAAACTATGAACAGAGTTTAAATCGAAATGCAAAAAGTTGTTAGCGTAGTTATTTTAATAGTTTCTTTGATTTATTGTCGAAATGAAGCTGAAGCCACCAGACTATACAGTGCGCAAAAAATAGCTGCTCTCAGGTTTGTTCATAAAAGAAATTCTTGTTTTCATGATAACTAACCATAACCCTTTTACAGGGAAGAAGTACGGCAAATGTTCCACGATGCATATGAAAGTTACTTGAATCACGCATATCCATATGATGAATTAAGACCACTTACCTGCGATGGTGTTGATACTTGGGGGAGTTATTCTTTAACATTGGTGGATGCTTTGGACACTTTATTGATCATGGGAAACACTACAGAATTCAACCGAGTCCTGCAAATAATTACAGAGAGAGATAATTTTGATGCAAATATAAATGTATCAGTATTTGAAACAAATATAAGATTAATTGGAGGTCTACTCAGTGCTCATTTGCTTTCTCACAGGTAAGTGGAATTAAAAAAATGCACATTTTAAATAATTTTATAAAATTTTACATGAATTTTTAAGAGCTGGTATTAAACTGGAACCCGGATGGCCCTGTAATGGACCATTACTTAGATTGGCTGAAGATGCTGCTCAACGACTGATTGCTGCATTTGATACTCCCACAGGAATGCCTTATGGAACTGTCAATTTGAGATATGGAGTACCGAGAGGAGAAACCAGTGTTACTTGTACAGCAGGGATTGGTACATTTATAATTGAATTCGGAACCCTCAGTCGTTTAACGGGTGATCCTCTTTATGAAGAGGTACTAATACCTTTTATAATTTTAATTATTTCTAAAAATAATTAAAATTACCCATTAAAACTTTATTTAGTTTAAATAAATATTTCTTATAGATTGCTTTACATGCCCTCGATGCTCTTTATAATCATCGATCACCGATTGGCTTACTTGGAAATCATGTTGATGTAATGACTGGGCGATGGGTAGCCCAAGATGCTGGAATCGGAGCAGGGGTCGACTCTTACTACGAGTATTTAGTAAAAGGTAATTTTGTGAAGTAATGTATGTATTTTATATACATATTTATTTTATATTTATAGGTGCTATTTTATTGAGAAAACCAGAATTGATGGATATGTTTAATGAAGCCAGGGCAACAATTGATAAATATTTAAAAAAAGATGATTGGTACGTTTGGGCTTCTATGACCAAAGGTCAAGTCACATTACCCGTATTCCAATCGTTGGAAGCATTTTGGCCTGGAGTTCTTAGTTTGATTGGTATGAATATTTATTATTAAGTGTGAAAATAAAATTCAAAAACAATATTATTTAAATCTTCAGGAGACACTGATACTGCTATGAGAATAATTCATAATTATCATAGTGTGTGGAAAAAATATGGATTCACACCAGAAGTGTACAATATTGGAACAGCAGCAGTTTCTTCAGGCAGAGAAAGTTATCCACTAAGGCCTGAATTAATAGAATCTATCATGTACCTGTACAGGGATACAAAAGATCCCATATTTTTACAAATGGGTGAAGATATCTTAAAAAGTATTCAGCATAGTTCGAAAACCAAATGTGGTTATGCAACGGTAAGACATTTTCAATTCACATTTAAAAACTGAGGATGATCTTTGAGTTTCAATTATATTATTATTGTTTTCTATTATATTTTATAGATAAAAGATGTCCGTGATCACCGAAAAGAAGATCGGATGGAATCGTTTTTCCTAGCTGAAACTACAAAATATCTATATTTATTATTTGATACTGAAAATTTTATACACAATCCTGGTTTGAAGGGAACAATAATCGACACCCCATATGGAGAATGTATAATCGATGTCGGTGGATATGTTTTTAACACCGAAGCTCACCCAATTGATCCTGCTGCTCTTCATTGTTGTCACACTGCTAGCAATGGGTATGTATTTATTTAAAATAATATATTATTTTATAATTTATTCTATTTTTTTAATTTATATTGTATTAGAATCGATCTCGACAAAGTGGACGAGTTTCAGAAAATATTTCAAAACGAAGTCAAGTATGATTGGAATCGATCACGGGAAAAAACACAGGTAGTTCCTGAAAATTCTACTGCCGAAATCACTGTCGACAATTTGATCAATAAATTTGTGGAAGTGAAATATTTAGTAGATAATCTAAATGAATATTTAAACATTGTACCGGAAGATAATGTAACATCGAATGTTGAGACAGTCGGCTTAAACTTGAATGAAATGAACACCGATAAAGAGACATTTGATCCTAAAGAAGAAACCATAATCGCTAATGATGAAATGGATGGAAAACGATCTTATCAGCACAATGAGTCTGAGAATATTTTAGATAAAGATCCTAAACCCATACCACCACCATTAGGCCAGGAGAGAAGTAGAACTGCAGTATCTTTGCTGCCTGATTTTGTTCAAGATATATTTATAAATTCAGTTACCGGTAAAACAAAATGCGAACCTCAATCAATGCTGGAGAGAATAAGAAGAGAAAAACTTTATCCCAAACATCCGATGATGAATGAATACCACCTTCTACAATCTCCGGCTCCTTCTTTTCTTCAACGACTGTCACTATCCGGAGAGTTCATAATTGATAATTCATAGTGAATATTATAAATCTGTCGAATCTGTGTATATATTGAGAAAATCCATTTAAAAAAAATTTTTAAATACCAAGTGTTCTTTGTTAGTATTTATTTGCATTTCTACTATTTAAAAAAATGTGGTTTAATAAATTAAAATTTGAATTCCCATTTTGAATTCAAATATGTGTTTTGTTTTAATTTTGACACACTACATATTCTCTTTTCACGTCATTCTTCTGACATAGCTTAAAAATTCAAAGTGGACTATGTACATGTTTTTGATTGTAAAATAATATGAGTGATTTCCCAAGCCAGTATTCATCATATGAATCGGCTCTGAACAAAAATAATTTGAAACTCATAAAGAAAATTGATGAAGGCACATACACCAAGGTGACAGTATTTTCTTACAATTACAAATATTTCTACCAATGTGATGAGTAATGTAAATATTGGATTAAATAGGTATTATTAGTGGCCCCGTTGCATGATGTACAACTGAAATCACTATTGGCTTGCAAGGTTATCGATATTAATGTGGCTCCCGAATATTTTGTTGAAAAATTCCTACCGCGAGAATTGAAAATATTGCTGAAATTGCAACATCCTCAAATAATATCGGCTACTAATATTTTTATGTGCGGGCAAAGGCACTACATTTTAATGAGATATGCAGAGCAGGGAAATTTATTACAGTATATCAACAAACATGGCAAACTGAGTGAATCTAATACCAAAATATGGGCTCGACAACTTACACTGGGTTTAAAATATCTACATGACTTGGAATTTGCTCACAGAGATATAAAGTGTGAAAATATTCTTATAACAGCCAATTACAATGCAAAATTGTCTGATTTTGGATTCTCTCGAACATGTGTAGATCGATTTGGAAAGGCCATGTTGAGTGAGACTTATTGTGGTTCAATGTCTTATGCAGCTCCTGAAATTATCAGAGGAATACCATATCTGCCTAAATGTGCCGATATGTGGTCTTTCGGTGTCCTTTTGTATGTCATGTTGAACAATGTTATGCCTTTCAATGATTCAAACGTGAAAATTTTGTACGATTTACAAATGAGTCAAATATGGACATTCACTCCTGAAGTCGGCATTCAATTGTCAATGGAATGTAAAAGTTTGATATCTAATTTACTGCAGCCAGCAGCAAAGAACAGATGGACTATTAATGAAGTTCATTCATCAACATGGTTCAAAATCGAAGAGCATGCTAAAGGTAAAAATAAAAAATATTATTAGTGGTTTATAACCATCTTCAGCACTGTCTCAAAAAAATGTTGCTGTGCATTTCCAATTACTTAGGAAATTTTTAGGGCAGCTATTTTTTATAAAATGTAATACTGGCCCTAAGAATTTGATTACTAAGAGTTAAATATGAATATGTATTAGATGTTAAATATTCTACTAAAAAAATATTCATTAATTATAATGGGTCGGCAGAAATTCCGCAATGCTACCTTGGTTATGTGACGTTTAGATCAGTTTCGTCACTATTTCTGCTGTTTCTTGTGGTGTATATTTATGCATTATAAAATTGGGAAGTATTATGCGATTGGTTGGGGCGAAACTGGTCTAAACATCACATAAACAAGATGACGCACAATCAAAATTTTCATCTGAAAACCAAAAACCACCGCCTTAAGCAACATAAATATTTAATAATTTTATATATTATTATAGATACAAGAAATTTTTCACCATTGACTAAAATAAAAGCAAAATTGATCAAAGAATGGAAATTACCCGGCACGTCAAAAAGTAACAGAACAGGTAAGGTTTATAAAATTTATAAAATATGCGGTGATTATAATGAAATGTTTGAATTGAAGAAATTGAAGAATCAAAACACATTGGATATTTCATGACACCAAATTCCCAAAAGACCACCGAACAGAGAAATTACAATACTATACCATAATTTCTTATTATAACCTATAACAAAATCAAATCAAATTGATTAAAACAAAAACTAAAAAATTATCCAGCACATTGCAAAAAAAAAATATAATAGGTAATTTTTAAATAATTTATAATATATATGGTAATTATACTGAAAACATTCCCTTTAAGGAATTCACATATCAAGAAATATTGAACATTTGATGAAAACAAATTCCTAAATGACCTCTGAGAAGAGAAAAAAAAACAACAAAAAAATGTTATATATTAATTTATTTTAATAGTATAAAGATATACATATGTAAATTGTTTGCAGAAGATAAATATTGGTCAATTTCGATTGATTATAAACGGTGATCTACTAGATTGAACACATTATGTAAACAGTGTTTTTTTTATTATTGTCTAAAGCCCAAAATCAGTTATATTTTAATACATATGTATATTTATTTGGTCCTTAAATATTTTAAATTTTCAAACCTGTATTTGTGTGTTTTTTTTATTCAGATTGATATAAATATGGAAGAACCTCAAAGAATAATACACTCGAATGGAAGATTTCAATAAACTTAAAACAATCAGACACCTTGTTATGCAAAAAAAAAAGTTTAAATACTATAAATATTGATAATTTCACAGTAGAATACTTAAATTACAAATCGATTGTGTCGTCAAAATAAAATATATATGCGGAAGACATAAAAGAGTAAAAACTGGCTATTTTTAAGGTAATAGCTACCACATATGTCAAATATATTAAAATAATAATTATTTAAAACAGCTTCATTTTGTACGTTTCCATTACGGGTGATAATTTGGCAGTGGTGACGTTTGTAAATTTGTACATTACAAAATCATTGGAAATATTATAAATATATTATGCGTATAAATAATAAACTAGCACCACATTTATTCATAACACGCATAATCTGTTGATAAAAAAATATTAATATGGAAAGTTTATTCTAAATCATAAAATCTAAATACATATATGGAGATAAATTAAAATTGAATCAAAATTAAACTCGACAAAGACATAATGAAATTCAGGGCGTAGTTATATATTTTTTATATTATAAATACTAAATCTTATAAACAATGTTCCTTAATCATCTATATTTGTGAAAAAATATTAGTGTTTCAACATAGAGAATACGTCAGGTCTAAAGATTAACAACACTCGTAACGTACATTATATCATCTCTATACTATAAATATTAGTACAAATCGCCTTGAATGATAGTTTTTTAAATAACATAAAGAGTATATACTATCTTAATAAAGTCAGAAGTGATTAAAATTTCAAACCCGATATATTAGTAAATTTTATCAAACGAATGCCTGCAAGTAGTTGCAATTGTTCTGAAAAACGGGTTTGATTATTAAATCTCAGGACCTGCTGTGGTCACTTCTCTGTGAATGGGGTGAATCGGTCGAGTTTGATATCTCATCAGTTTGGCGATAAGCACCCGCCTCGACGCCTGATATTTCCATCCTCGTCATCTGAAAATACAGTTTAAGACGTTTTAAATACAATATATCCGCTTCATATTGCTGAAAAATTTGACAGAACTCAACAAAAAGATAGAGAGAGAAGAATTTGATGAGCTTATAAATTAGTTGAAAAGTTGTTACAGAGTTTTTTGTACACAATAATCAAATGCCAATAGGTATAATATTTACCAGCTTCGATGTAAGTTCAGGTTAGTATTGTTATATAAAACTTACGGTTAGAGTTTCACCTGAGAGTTGATCGACAATCGGACACACTAAATCACCATATTCAGGTTCACCTTTGTTTTTCTTACGTTTCAAAGTAAACTGTCCTTTTTTGGTAACCTGAAAAAATATTATATAAATACATATGTAATTTGTTTTATACTTATACAAAATATGCATACATATATGAACAATCGAGTATATTTTTAATAGTATTTTTTAATTTTGCAAGATAGGAAACAATAATATCACATTAATTTGAAAAAACATGATCTCAGTGAATTTAGAATTAATATGATATATGATAAAAAATAAAAACCTTCACTTTTGATGTCAATGTAAGTGGCTGATAGCCGAGAGTTTGTTCTGCCTCCCTCTTTTCTTGAATGATTTCTTTTCCGATCAATTGATTGAATCTGGTATTCAAATGCCGTCTCAGTAAGGTTTTGCTGGGTGGAATGTTCAAGAGGGTTGCCAAAAGTTCTCCAGTGAAACGAACTTCATAATACATTAATCCTCCATGAACACCTGAAATATATTTATTATTACTTATATGTTATCGTTTGTTGAAGAGATTTTATAATTACCAGCTCCTCTTAGATTGGGAGCATATTCAGCCAAATCAACAGCTCTCAACCATTCCATGACTCTGTGACTACTCCATCTAGAAACATGACCACCACCAGAATCGGCCTCTGATTCACCAGCGGTTTCTGCACTAGTGGCTCGTCTAATCATTGTATCTGGAGAAAAGTTATTTTCCCGAAGAACTTGAATTCCTAAAAGACAAATAAATTATTTAAAAAAAGTTAATACAATGATAAAAACAAACTATGCATATGTCAAAAACCTCTTCTAATACTGAGAGCATGAAGTTGAGAAGTGACTTTTAATGTATGAAGATCTTCATGACACAAACGATGTAATACTCTTCCATCTATGGCAGCAGTTGTCCAAGCTTCACGATACTGAGGTAATCCGGCGTCTTCCAACCACCTTAAAGCCCATGCAGCATCTAATCGACCAGCCGGTTTTAAAAGTAGATCAGATGAAGAATTCTGTAAAACATAATGATCATTAATCATTTATGTCAACCTCAGACAATATTTACTAGATTACCTGCAAGTCAATTAAGGCTAATGTGATCTTTTTCTTATGAAGGGGATTTTTCAAATTTAACTCTTTCTCGATTTGCTGAGGAGTTGCTGTAGCGATTATACCCTTATTTCCGGCATTATTGGTGAGCCATTTTTTAGCATCACTGTTATAACAATCAAGACCCATAGATTCCAACCATTCACAGGTGATATCAGCATCCCAATCTTTTAAAGATGTCGAACTCCTAAAACAAAATATTAATAAAACAAACATATAAATAATATATTACATAAGTTAATTTAATTTACAAATTTACCATCTTTCACTTATATAATTTGTGGATTGCAATCTCGGTGCAGCAGTAGCTCTTACACCTCCTCTTTGAAATGGATCTTTAATATCATCCTGTATATCTTCTAATGCTCCACCACTTCCCCCTCTAAACAATGAACCCCAACCCTTTCCACCGCTACCTTGTAATTTTCCAAGAATGGGGCTACCAGTTCCAATAACAGTATCTTTTTCAGCTGTAAATAAAAAATATGATTTTTATACTATATTATAAAAAAAAATGATTTGAATATGATTTATTATTAATGAATAAAAATTATACATATAATATAACAGAAAAGAAAATAATTTAAAAATAAAAACAGTTGCAAATAAGAGCAAAGCATAGTAATTTTTTGGTATAATAAATAAAATTATTTTTAAATAGGTTATAGAGTATAAGTAAGATATTTACATGCATACAGTTTTATAATGATGACTTAAGTAATTTAGTCACAGATAAAGTAAGGTAATATAGTAAAATGTAAATATGAAAAAGAATATGGACAAATATAAAGAAAAAACTCATTAGTAAGTTTTAAATATAACACTTAAATAATTTAACATATTTACTTTGTGTGTAATTATAAAATTGGGTATATTACACTAAAATTATTTACATGAGTCATGGCTTTGATTTGGAAAATTTAAACTGATGGCGGGACTAAGAAAACTGTTGTGTGAATCATCTTTTTAGGACTGAAAATACTTGATATGAATTATGTATTGTGTATGAAAAAAGAAATTGTATTGCTGTAAAACATTATAAGCAAAGGTCTGGATTTGGATTGAATGCATGCAGAATGAATAAAGATTCACAACGTCAATATTATTGAATGAAACCTAAATTTGGCACCGAATGCCCCCTCCCTCTCGCCACCACCATACAATGTTGTTGATTTGGTTTACCAAAGCGGACTACAACAGCTGTATCCATAGGACTAGTTTGGTTTCCTGGAGTACTGGCTGCCGATTGAGGGGTCCTCTGAATGGGAGTCGATGTGAGTGATGTTCCTCGAGGTAAGGAGCTATACTGATGTGGGTTTTGTTCATGAACTAAGCGCCGATAAGTAGCTGGTGGTGTCTATATATAAGAATTTCTCATTAAAATTGTATGTAAATGTGAAGTTATAATGATCTCTTTACACTTACTCTTGGGGTTGATGACTCTCTTGATGTATTATGGATAAGAGATGGAGCAGGAGACGGACATGGGGATGGACTTTGTCGTCTACTAGCTGCATTCCCATTAGGTAATGAGGAATTGAGACCCAGAGGAGGTCTCGAGGTACCTCTCAGTTCTAAATTTTCTCTTTCTAAAGCTGCCTGTCTAAGTCTCGAATCTGATATAGTGGACATCAATTCCAGTTTCTGTGTCTCTAATGAAGACCGTGTAAGCATTTCCTAACAACAACAAAAATAAGATATTTATATAATTTTTTTAAATATTAAAAAAAACTCACCCTTTGGAGAAGTTCTTCAGCATTAGCAAGAAGATTTTTCTTCTCACCAAGTAGTCTTTCTAAATCATTTATTTTATCAGATTGAGCAGCGATCTGTTCTGATAATACACTCACTTGAAGTTGTAAAGATTCTTTATCACTTTCCAATCTTCTAACACGATCATCAACCACATCTGGATTCTGTAATAAAAAACCATTCTTAGTATTATAATTAGTCAATGCATATTAAAAATTGACAATGTTTTAATCAATAATATCTGAGTAGCATTAACGTGAAAAAAAAATTTTATTGGATTATTACATAAAGTATTAATGACAAACATGCACACAAATTCGTTGATCTTTTTAGTTTTTGTACCTTATATGGATACATGTTCCTGAATCTATCAGAGCATCTACACCAAGGTGGAGGTCCATTGTAGTAGCATCCTCCCAACGAATGGGGCATTTGACAAACTAGCTCACTTTGAGAGCCATGCAACTCTTGTCGACTATTATAATAATAGGGAACATTTCTTAGATCGTTTGAACAGTACTGTGGATCATACGGATATTGATGATCGGAAAGCACCGAGTTACTTCCATACCTCTGAGGATCGTTATGTTCATGTCTTTTATTAAAATGTTCATAAGAAAGAGCTCTCCGTTGCATATCAGTCATCTGCCGTGGTGGTGTAAAAGAATGGTAAGACGATTGATCTGTTATATTATTCCCCATGTAATCAACATCATAACTTTGATGGTGTCTTGGAGATGGACTTTTTAAATTATGAGTAGACCTAGACTTTTGATCACGATCAGAGCGATTTGTATTCGAGGTGTGCCGTCTTCTATCTAAACTTCCAGGATGATGTTGCGGTACTGGAGGTTTTTCCATTAACTTGGGAGGTATTGCATTTCTTTTTGTCTTTATCAATTTTCTTTGATCATCATCAACGTTATGAATTTGGGATTGCATTTGTTTTTGCGAACTTTCCGGTGATTTTATCCATTGAAAATTATTATCTCTGCATGAAGACGAGTCTACGGTAAAATTTTATTAAATTATTTCTGGTTTTCTATCTTTTTACTATCATCATTATTAGAATTCAAATATTGTATGAATCATGCTATATTTTTGGCTTAATGACCTTTTGATTTGCTTTTCTGATTCATAGGTTCATCTTCAGAAGAAGAGCTTGATGCAGAACTCGATGAATGGTGATAGTTGGCAGAGTAATTATTTCCATTATTTCCACATTTGACTGTTGAATCATCAGGACTGTCAGAGTCGCTACCTGCATTTATTATATTTGTTTAAAATGCATTCGATTGTGTTATAGTTATGTGAAAATTATATTCAAAAATAAAATATATTGTAGATATATAAGCAATTTTTATTTACGAGGAAAAGAAAGAAATACAATATCTAATATGTGTATATAAAACCGAGTACCTATTCTCTGTATACTACATAAATGTGAATTATTTGAGGATACGACGAACAAAGTGGTGTAAAAAAATTATTTTATTCACTCTTTCAGTTATTAAAGAACGTTTTTACTGTTAAACTGACCTACCCCACTGTGTTTCTCGACCTCTAATTTGTCACGATTTGTTTGGTACGTTTATGGTTTTAAGTGTAAAAAAATACATATTTACAATAGGAAATTTGATTGATAGATATGCGTTCGTGGGTCGTTGATTACATTGTGTGAAATTGTACTGATTGTAGATAAACAAGCTATGTTTGATAATAGCGGTTAGTTAGTATAGTAAAACTTCGAGTAGAATCGTAAATAATAACTAAATTCAAACAACATGAATAATTCGGACACGGTCGAATGAAAAGGCGTTGCGGATTGGCGGTCACGTAATGCAAGTGGTATGAAGTGTGAGTGCAGGACAGTACTGACCCACTGGTTTATACATGAAGGAACTAACGGCTGGATGCCATCGAGGACGAGGACAGGACCCTCCTGAAGAGGGCTCCAGGGGGACTGTGTCCTCGTCGGACATCAGCACCATACTGAAACGAGTCCGTGACCGGGGATCAATTAGAGCAAATTAGCGACACACGAGACATGCATTCGCTATGAGTTATATTCTGTTCTTTGAACAGTGATAACACACGGGAGTGCGTCGCGATGTATTTTAGAGCTGGCGTTACGCCAAGCAGTTGGTAAACATACGCTAGCGCTTCTCTCTACTATATACATTCAAATAAAATCCACATGTATCGTAACCAACAGATTTAATACAGGAGCAACAAGAACAGATTAGACATTGTTGACGCGACGGAATGATACGAGTAACTAAAGAGTGCACTGTGTGTTAAAGCATGTGTTGCATGAGGAGGTGATGATCAGTGGTAGAGTTGGAACGACCTCTCTTCTCTCCGGCCTCTTGATCGGGACTCGAAGACTTGCTGCTGCTGCTACTCTCGGAATCTGAAGAATCCTTTTCGGAAGTCGACTTGGTTTTGTCGTTGTCGGAGCTGGACTCCTTCACGGGTGCCGGAGAAGGCATGACTCTAGGCGAGGTACTTTGCTTGTCAGGTTCTACTTTACTACTACTATCTTTAGGACGATGAGCAACCCTTGCTGTGCGGCGGCCGGTCTCGTTCTCTAAATGAGCGACCACAGTGGCTACCAACGCCCCCCCACTTTTCAGTTCCCTCATCATGGAATTTGAATGAACCAATAAGAAGACTTAAAGAGAACCCGACCAATCCGGCGCGGTGTTTTCAGTATGGCAATACGTCACTTCCCGATTTTTCACAATCGTAAACAAACGTCAATTCTGAATATCCCTTACTTCATTTAAAATTATAATGTCAACTTCCAGCTATGTTTGGGTAGCATTAAAACATGATAATTTGGACAAACACTAGAGTACTTATTTAGGTCGAATGTATGATAAACCACGTGGAAATGCTCTTAGGAAAAGGCCCGATAAGAATGCGCCGTTACAGGTACTTACAAATTGTATCATCTAAAATACGAACAGTCGACATGATTTTTATTTCTTAATAGACACAGATCAATAATAATACACGTGTATGCGAGAGCATTTAGACACAAACAGAGAATTTCGATTGGACTGAATTGAATTAATTAAGAGACGCGTGTTGGTCGTAGCGCAGTAAGCGATGTACTGTTTCTAAACTGGGATCACTTTTGGTCCAGACAGAAATGCTTGATGAAATCCAGGGCCGAATCGGGTTGTTCCATGTCACTATTACGCATACTATACAACATCTAAATATAAACCGTGAGCCTCATAAAACAAAAACTGCGATTCATATGATACACAAATATGCAATAAAAATCTGAAATATTACCAAACATAGACTGCAAAATGTTTATAAATTTAAATATGTATTTAAATTTATAAACATATAAAAAGTACCAGCTTGTAGCCAAATTCTGTATATGTATACGATACAGTTTTTTTTGTTAAATTGAATTATCTATGAAATCACCAAATTGTTGCTTGTAGCTTTTTACCTATCCCACACATGCACTATTTATAGTACAATCTGAAATAGCGTTGATTGTTGTAATTCATTATTGTTTTGCCTTTCGTGGCATATTCTCACGGTTGATTCATTTAGACAAACTGTATTTTTATGAACAAATAATGATTGATAGCAATATTTAGGGTTGGATTCGGGATTCAACCCTGGTGAATGTACTGATTCAGACCAGATGCTTGAGTATAGCAGGGCGATGAGACACCCCACCGAATATGCACCACTATTTTTTTTTCGTACAAATAGTACCACAAGCAACTAACCAAATGCATCCGCAATATAGTTCCCCTGTTACCTCACTGAGGGTAGAATGGCAGCTGCTTCACCATTGAATATAAACCCATCGACACCATGCATTAATACACAGCTGATATTTATTTATCAATGAGCTATCAATCCCCATACTAATATTAAGAAGCCAAAAAAGTACGTATAAAAACATCAAAGTTGTGTAACAGGAAGTTGTGTCCGGTGTTTGAAGGATTTTTCAAAGAAAGCCTACAACCCCAGATGTATGGTAATATGATTTTATCAAAAAGTATAAAAATATACTGTAAATGGTTACTTTAAAAAAATAGAACGTCTGGAATAGCACAGACTCCGCCCTGTCTGAAATTATACATATAAATAACAAAATCCCTTGAATACCTTTGAAGTGCAAAGGAAACATATACTGGGTCCAGAATTTTATATAAATAATTGAAGGTACAATTCAAATGATGAAATGATTGTACATTTTTACACGTGTTAAAATTTTGGAATTTATGTAGATTGATGAAAAAATTGTGTAATAAATCATTTTTAAAAAATGGGTTTGAAGAACGACTGAACTGTTATTATCATATTTAATAAAAACTGTCAATGAACTTTTATAACAATTAAAATCATTCGAGGGAATTAAATGGCCAGGATGTTGTCATCGTCCACTGTTTTTACATTCAATTAAAGCCTGTACATTATTAGCAAAAACATACCTGATGTTCAATTTATTTCTCGATATTAAAATGAGTTTTGCAGAAAAATATACCCCATTAGATATATGCAAAATTAACTTTATTAGGAGTAAGTAGTGCATAGTGATATCTAATGCAGCTTAATTAAGCCTAAGCACTCAAATCAGAATATCAAATATTAGCCAGTATAAAGAAGTTCTCAGAAACGATGCAAGAGATATCCTATTCGCCTAGATAGTAAAATATAATAGTTCTAGGAAACTCTAATTTGAGTACGGAACTTCGAGGAAAGATATATGAAGAAAGCGATCATACGTAATATATACTTGCAGCTTAGAGACTTAATATAGTTTTGAGAAAAGGTGAAGTGTTCAAAAAATATACGTGGACATGATATAATTAGTTTCATAAGAAATTGTACTATGTATGTATGTACTTAAAATTAGCACTAATTCTAAGAAAAGTTCACGTGTTTTCGTAAAATTTTAATATGTATTATTAAAACGGGGTTTAAAAGTATAATAATACAACGATCAATGTAAGGACTGTAAGACTCCAATGAGTAGAATGACGTCATAGGTCAACCATAACTTGTTGAATTAAATTGTTATGCTTCCAACCGTTTATTCGAAAATGTACTATTTATTCTTAAATTGATTGGTATTAAATACAATTATCAAATCTAACAATAATCTATTATAGGTTAGCTACTAGTGAACCCAATGAAATTTATTGTACATAAAATATATTATTAGAATATTGAGATGAAGACAAAACAAAGGGGCCCACTGATACACGTGTGTTAAAATTCCACAAGTCTATGGTAAAAATATCGAGCTTCACAAAAGAAAGTCTTTCAAGCAAAGTCGTAGTCAGTTAATCAGTTGATTGTTTAAAATCGTTTTTAAATAATTAAAAATATAACAAATAATTATAATTAATAATGCGTCGAGTTGATTGTAAAATCTTTGTACCATTTTTTTTCTAATGGGATAAATATTTACAGGTAGCAGTATGTTTGTTTTATCTATTTTGAGTCAAGGACTATTAAAAAACAGCGATCGACATACTTACATACATAACATATTTCAAACAGTGATTCTGTTGAATTATGTAGCTCAGCTTGGTCTAAATATAATTTTAAAAGCTTCAATTTAATATAGTACGAATATTGAATATAAAATCTGTTGGCACAGAAATTGAAGTCGGTCATTTTGATCGAATTGTTTAATACTTGGGCACGTGAAAACGAATTGTTTTACATAATTAGATTGTTTGGAAATTCTCGAAGCATTCACGATGCTAAAATGAAATATACACATTTGGATTCTAAAGAGAAAACTTTTTTAATTTCGACCATTTGATGTCAAGAAAATTCCCTTTTCACTCCGCGGACTACCTGAAGCCTCTCAAACGTATATAAAATATATTTATTTGTAGACTTATCCATTTGCAAATTACAATCAGGCTTTAAATCACGATGAAGTGATTCAACTGACTCATAAACTTGTACGCACAATGTGTTTTTGCAATCAATTTAAATGAATGTGATTGAACTTATTATTATACATATAATATTTATTTAATAAAAAAATATATTTAAGTTGTCAATTGACGAAGTGCGTTTTACAAGGAACTGGCACCCAATCTTTTCACGTGTCAGAGGGATAGAGAAGTCTTTACAGGATCTTATATTTAGAGGGTGGGGCCAAGGATTCGTCCCCCTGAAAACCCTGGTTGATAACCTGGATATGCGGGAGACTAAAGCAATACGATAGTGGGATGGGGATATGAAACTAAAGGACCTAGCTACAAAGTCCCAAAGATGGCCAGGCGTGTACAGAAAACTAATACAGATTCTAAGAAACTTTCCGACACACATGTCACACGAATGTTTTTATCTTTTATCAAGTAAATAAAATGTATATTTTTTTTAGCCAAATTCAGTTTTATTCTTTTTGGTTAAAACGGATTCTTTTAAACCTAAGTTTTAATATTTGATTACAAAATATCTCACTGTGCCCCGTTTTGGTATAATAAAATGATGATTACAAAGAAGATGTACGTTTTTATGCTTTTACTTGATAGGGAATTTTTTGATTTTGAGCCTCTCGTGTAATTTTTAATTAATTAAAATGTTTTACGCAAGCGTTATTTAATTACCAATATCGAAAATTTTCTGAGTACCAGACATATTTATTATATTTTAGTGTAATATATCTAGTTTACGAATTTGAAATTAAATTTTATGCGATCGGGAATAATTTAAATAAATCTGATCGATTGTCTCTATCCATTTTTAAATGTAATAGTTATCACAAAGAGACTAAATTAAAATAAATAACATAACGAAGTATAAAAGACTATAAAGGGAAAAATATTACGATTAAAAATTATGTATATGGTTTTTCGCAAAAAATTTCTTTATTTGAGATATGTCGCGATGTGTTTATCCTAGAGAAGTGTAATTCAAAGATACCGGAATAGAAACATCTTGTAAACCTTGGTTTGAGAATAATGAGTTTCTAATATACATATGATTAAACTAAAAGATAAGAAGAATTTTTAAAGTCGTATTTAAAATCGAATTTATTTTTTTAATAAATATCCGTGTTTAAGTATGCGCTGTACCCTTGTACGAGTTAGGAATTCAAATGTGATATGTGTTTAAGAGTTGAGATGAACAGGACAGGCGTACAATATCACGTATCCGGGAACTTCTGCCAATACATATCTCTAAATCGAATCGTTCCCTCCGGCGAAAAGGACACATTTAAAGACCTTTCAGTACCACAATAAACAGACTGAAATAAATTTAGATATAATGGAGTATACTGGATGGATGGTATACTGGATAGCAGAGCTACTTGGAAAAAAGCAAATAAATTGTAAGTCATGGTATTTCCTAAAAGAGGAGCTGAGTATGTAACAAAAATCCACCTTCAATTTTATTTGTACTTGAGAAGATGAGAAATCCAAAAGTCATTTACCCTTATTCGATTTGTTGGGTAGACAGTGAAAGAATATATCGCCATAATCAAATTATTAATAAAATTAACAACAATTTAATAATCTGCTAGGTATACCAATTATTAATAAACATCAATCAACAAATGCACGCACAATATTAATTTATTTTACAGGTAAGCTTATTTCAATAAAATAGTCCAATTAATTTATTTAAAAATATTTAATCTAACCAACATCATCAATTAGGATGAATGATTTACAAAAAAAATCAGTAACTAATATACGAGCTTAAATAAGAAAATCCAGGTAAAAAGGCAGAGCTTAATATGTATCTAAATCCAACCGTTTTACAAGAATTTTTCACCAGAATCGCTTATCGACTTGACTGAAGACAGCATAAAGATGACTGAAACCTTTTCTATTTCCGATTCAGGAAGCGTACCGACACCATGAAGTCAGCATTAATATTTATTTCCCATGGGACACGCACACCACATTTAAAAAAAAATTAAAAGAGCTCCTTAAAAACAGGAACCATGAATATTACCAACATTACTAGTTTGAAGAAAATTTGTGGTGAACTGTGAGTGGTGAACACTCCATATTTAATGACAAGCATAGTTATCTAAGTTTAGATTATTACTAAAAGTAGCTTCATTACTGTCGTGTTTCTGAGTCTTACTGGACTAACGATCACCATTATTATCATTGCACTGTTGTAGTGTTTGCCTAGATTAAGGCGCACGTTAGTTTAACAGCAAAACAATCTAAACTGATGATATCAGTTATTAAAATATTTTTAGGGAATATTAAGAGTAACAACTGTATTTGGATGATTTTTTATTTGTATTATAATTTTAATGACAGCTTGAGAAACATTTATTTATAACATATGATGAGATATTTTTTGCTTGGTACAATATTAAAGCACCGCTGTTTTTAAAGAAAATAATATACCAGTAGACAGTCTTCGAATCAATACTATAATTTTCCCACAATCAATTGATCACGAATGTCTCTGTGAAGGAAATAAAATATACTATATAATATAGGTGGTATGAATTGTCCTAATGCAGGTCGTTAGCGTGAAGAGTTTGAAAAATCACTTGGATGTCTGTTCTGAACAAGCCGCCCAAATTGACAAACATTTTTCAAACACCAATATTCCTCCCATTTCCAATGAACACTTGATGAGGTTTTTTGCTCTCGTTAAATAAACGACTCGGCGACTGACTGTGGAAATATCCCGGGAATTAAATTTAACGAGAACAAAAACATATTGATTGATGATGGGTGTTATATGTATATCTGTACATTTATTGAGTTAAAAAGACGGGTTTCAGCATTACTTTTGTGCGGGTCATACAGGATGTTCGACCAGCCATATAAAGCTTCTTTGATGATAATCCACAAAAGCGGAACACCGCACCGTATATATAGTAATATTACGAACGCATACATGTGTTCTTGGTTAATAATCGGATTTAATTATTACATTAAATTTCATAGTGATTTAAATTAATTAATTAGCCCCTAAGTGTCCTAAATATTTGGCCTATTTACACATTCTTGAGAAAAGAAATTAAAATCTAATCGCAGCGAACCGTTAACGGTTGAAAATACAATATGAATCTCCAGTGAGCGCGGAGTTTGCTGTCAGATTGTGTTTGGCCGGGTCTCATACCAGATTATATATATAATTTCTATCTATAAATTATATATTTAATTTATCTATATTAAAAAATATATATATCAAACACAAAATAAAATGAATTACAATTTTATGAGGAAAAAAAACAATTAATTTGCTGTTCCTAATGTAAGCAGGAAAGTCTTTGCAATAATGAAGGTCAAAAATTCTGTTAGACAATCAATTGTATTTTAAGAAATATATTTAGTAGTTAGTATTTTAAAGCTACAGTGTAAAACTTAATAAAACACTAGTAGTAGTATTTCAGGCAGTATTTTACGTTCATAAATTGTTAAAATTCATTATTGTAATAAGAGCCTTACCCAATTTGATTAAGTTAATATGAATTAAATGTATTATATTTCATATTAAGATATTATCTAAGCTAAAGTATATTTCAAAATAAAATCTGGGGTATTTGGGCTTTTGTTGTGTTAGACAGCTAAAATATAGGTACTTAGTTAGTTTAACAACATTTAAATAAATCCTTTTGGACCAAGATACACATAGCGGTTTATTTGGGGTTAGTTTTGTAATATTGAATATGTTAAAACACATGCTCGGGGGATGGTGGAAATCGGACTGACCCTTCTGTATCCCGATTCTTCATACGGCTGACTGAAGCCGAAAACTACTGGAGCAAACTCTCTCTGCATCGGCCTAGGTATAGACACTTGGCGGTTATTGTATCCGAAAACAGGTGAACAGGGCACAGAATAAGCAGTTTTGTGATATGCTTCCAATTGGCGAGGATATAAGTGATTCATACTTTGATAAGAAACTGCAGCTCCATAGTATTCCAGTTCGTCCCTTACGTTCACGTGGTTACTCCATTTACACGGTGGGCGGTCGTGATAAGGTGGAGCTGATGGCTTTGGTGGCAATGGGGGAGGAGATGGAGACCTCCTGAATATCCTGAACATATTTACTTTGGGGCTTTGATTTCCGCAGCTTTTTTTCGTTATACAATCCATGGTTTATTTTATTCTATTCAAACACGCATAATCAAAATATACATGGTTCAATAAACTAAAAAAAAATTGACGCATTGAAATATATAATACGATATGATAAAACACAAAAATTAGCGCAAACTTTCAGTTAATGTATATGAATACAAAATTCCAGCGAGGCGACAAAAAAATATTACTATCATTTAAATATAGAGGGTATAATGCCAAAATGCACTAAGTCACATTTCATAGTTTTGAGATAATGGAGAATTAGTGGAAAAAAAGGCTTAACAGAACTATAAATTTATGGTATATATTTGAATAATTTACAATGTGGTAAATTAGTCAATGACTTCTTTTATCTTTCCAAATATAACACAATTATAAAAAATACCTCTATTTTCAAATTTTAACTAACTAACAGAAACTAAAAATGTAAATTTGACTTAGTTATTTTTCTCACGAAATATTAATGCGAAGTGCGTTTTGGCAGTAGATAAAGTAATAAAAAAACATTTACGAATGCATCCCTAATCAAAATCGTCAAAATATAACTTGGTGCATTTTAGCAGTATACTCTCGATATATTTAAATAAAAAAAGATGTAAATAAGGGACGACCCAAGTGACTTATTAATCCAAAGTATACTAATTGTATTATAAATAGAACGAGATGGTAATCGAGTTTTGTGAACAAATAATAGCTTTTCATCTTTTGGAAGGCCAAAACGTTATAATATTTATGAATATATATTTTTCCTCTCAATTTATAAGATGAATACCCCTAATAACACTAAAGGAAAGATAGATGTAGCCTTTGATAAATTTTCAAAGAGGCATATAACTTAGTTACCTCTCTAAGTGGCACCCCTACCACACTTATTAAATTCTACTGCAGTCATATTAGCATCTTGATTGTGATATAACAAATCTGAGAAATATTTATGCACGGCACTGATAGTTTTGATTCACTTTCACAACACTAATAATATTCGAGTGGTTTAACTGTAGGTTTGTTGTGGTTGTAATCAGCCCATCAATCACACTGAAGATTAATGAGGGTCCGAGTGAAATAATAGTGTATATTCAAATATGAAAGCACACATATAATGAGCGACTATATCGTGTAGATATTGTGATGTGATACGTTCATTGTCACGTCGAGACCAGGACGGGGGAAACTGATTCCCGGCATTTCGATCAACGAGTCTATGTGAAAATAATCAATAGGGTGTCCATTTAATAAGAGAAACTACCGAATTCAAAATTATACCAATACTAATTAGCTATTATTTTTATAATATAATTGAAAACTAGTCTTTTGTTTTTTTGTGTTTTAAATGTATTATTAATCAGGTGGGTATATAATATTAATTTTCAACAAATACTAGAAACGACGAGATTTTAGAAAAATGTACCAGGCCTTAAAGGAAATACAGTGGAAAATATTATATATAGTATGAGCAAGGAGTCTTTATAAATAAATTAATAAATGTTACTATAAAAACGCAGTTTAGCAATAAGTTATACAATAATAATATTTATTATTTTAAGCAGGGGTTAGTGTAACAAATTCGTGAGTGAGACTAGGATTTGATCCAAAACGATGTCCACTGGTGTTACTTAGTAGATCTAGCGTAGAAAACTAGATCTGAAGGAATCATTTCTGTGAGTGGCCTGGGAAACCACCTCTACAATATTTTCCCGTAAAGGTCTGGCCAACATCTTATAAGGAAATCCCATCAATAGGGAAAGCTTCCCATTTTTTAAAATTATTTTACATAAAATTTTTACAAGCAAATTTAAATATCTCTTAAATATAGGGGGGTGTAAAAATAATATAATAAATACATTTTAATGGTCTAAGTAATATATAACATAATATTTCCACAGACGGAAAATATGAATTTGTACAAGTTGTTGTATTTCTACAATTTATATTCAAACTATGCACACCTACTATATAAAATGAATGTGGGACAAGATAAGAGAAATGAGAGGAATTTTAATGCGATGACTTTTTCCGCAGAAAACCGTATACATTTGAAAACGTATTCCTATAAGCAAAAGTAATTTATATTCAATTAAAAAATTGTGGCAATCACGATATATATATATATATATATATATATATATATATATATATATATATATATATACACCATTGTTTTTGAAAATTAGCAATTCACTGGCATAAAATAATATTGTTTTTTTTTTTGGAAACTATGGTCACTGTATTATGGTGGGGAGTTTTAATAGAACAGTAGCACAGTGTGTAATCCGGCCAATAATATGTGTCAACGCCACTGACACTCCCTCTCAACACAAATACTGAACAAGCGTATGTGAACAACGCGTTAAGTATTCTATTTATATGAATACTCTTTTATTTATTTATATATGTACATAACAACTACATTTTCTGGGTTTCTAACAACAAAGATTGAAGAGTAAGAAGACACTTTTATAACAACTATTTTATGACTGTGTAGTTCAAATAGTATTAAAAGTAATGGTAAAGAATATTAATAAAATCCCAAATGATTGCCTAGATCCAAGTTTATTCTAATTTCGTGGATTGTAATTTGTAGATTAAAAAAATGGAGTAGTGCCACAGAGTAATACATGTATTCAAAAGCCTTATTATTTCACTGTGGTAATATGCTAAATCACAAGTCAATTAAATAAGCAATAATATTCCTCTGCATAAAATTATAATAATGTTAGAACGTTTTAGAATTGCCTTTCTCAGAATAGAATGAAGGGAGTTCAAAACAAAAACAGTAAATGTTTTTATATGTTCGTCGACCCCGTATTTTACGATTCCCTTCGGCTGTAAAATTACAATATAAATTAATGTCAATTCAATTCAATATTTATTTTAATTCCAGGTATAAATACGCAATATAGAAAAATAACTAGGAGAAAATTTTCACATGTCGGTACATAAAAAACGTTAGAAGAATATCTATATACTAAAGTGAGTGCTTTAAAGAAAAAATCAATAATCGGATGATGTATATAAATTCTGTTTATTTGAAATCTGATCAATCAATTAGTGTAGTCAAAATTATTCTTTATCGCAGACTCATCGATCAAATAAAACAATGCCGAAAAAATATAATACTATGTAGAATATCGAAATTATTATTTTAGTAAAACTCGTATATGCTTATAATATACGGGGCACGTGTAAAGCGCTTCACAGGCCGGAATGTGCTTAATCAATGTGGAAAAGCACAGCACTCCGCCATGTTTAATATGAACAAGCTTTGTGACAACAAAAAAAAATAAAAATGAAATCCATATTTCAAATAATTTGTGTAGATTCACACGATACTGAAAAGTAATAACATAAAATCGCATAATTTGTATAATATAATATTTGGTAAATTATTCTGTGGTTATTGGTGCAATACGATGCATGCGTGGTCCCCTTGTGGGTATTTCCCAGGATAATGCAAAAGAGAATCCATATTAAAGCCTACAAAGGCCTGGATAGGCTTTGACATAGCCTGCTTCATATAGCAGACTAGCTACTGAGGGACTAAAGCCTCAACTGAGATTATCTACACCTACAAAAACAAATTTTACAAACGAATGGGCAAATTGTACTCGGGCATTGTAATTTTCACGCCGTAATGTAAAAAAAATATATGAAACATAATCTAAAAATACCGAGCATTTATTTTAGACGGTAAAAATGTGAAAATTATAATTCGAGCCCAAATTGGTTCTGATGGGAGCGGAAAGTTTACGTGACGTTTTTTTTCAGGACACTCACCGGAATTACGGTATCGGTTACCTCGTTGTGATAATTCAGAAAATGCAAACCATTTTATTTAAATATTTTCCATAAAAAAGTTATACAATTAACGTAAGCATTCTGAGACATGTATTATGTGTATGTAAATTCGTAAATGTATACGTTAAAATAAAAGGCTGAAATGTTCATTAAAATATGAATATGTGAAAACAACATAACCATAAGTGTAAATAACGTGGCCACAGAAGTATTATTAATAATTTAAATTGGAATTTAAAAAAAAAGATGATACACTTCTGGGAGGAAATGAAGGTAGGCTTGAAGGGAAGTTTTGAGGGTGAAAAGCGTTATAATTGAGCGTGGCAGCGAGGGTTTCCAAGGAATTTTGAATCCACAAACATATTTTTTTGAAATAATTATTTCATATTTATATATAATTCAAGAGAGTAGACGCCTTCTTGATAGAACTCCACATATTTATTAAAAAAAAGATTTATTTATCTTAACTTCGAAGACTCTAATCGAAAATCCTCAGGCACATAAATTTTCATGTAAATTATTAATTATTATATAACTTAAAAAATGCTATCCAATTTTAATAAAAGCAAAGTTATATACAAAACAGTAATTCTAAAATGTACTAGCACCGTATTGTTTTAGTCATTGTAAAAATGTCCAGAACAAAATTGCAAACACTAGTAGTATAATATAATGGAAGGGTGGTTTGTCTGGTGTCTCCACTCTCTGCCACATTGCCTCCCGACAATGATTGTGTTCAACCGGGAACTACTCGCCATTATATGACACCGCGGATGTAAAAAATACGTTTAGAAAACTACTGTATTTAAAGTATGTTCAGTCAGTCGGCATTAACGAGAAGAATGCAGGTAAAAATAAAAATAATCCACATTGTGAGACAAAAAGAAAGAAAAGAGTATGTTGTCAAATAATATTCACATGTCCTATGCGACTAATATGTTGATAAAGCAATACGTTTTTTTTTAATTATAATTTAATAGAAATATTGAGAATCCTTATCAGGATGGGGTTCACTGTGGTAGTAATATGCATTATGTCTCACGAGGTTGAACTGCAAAATTTGCATTCATTTAGAGCAGCTTGTCTGGAAAGGAGTACGTCTGGCAACCAACAAATGGATATTCACGAGATACACTAAATCGTTATAAAAATGTAACAAAAAAATTTACTCAAAAACGTGTAATTCCAATCAAGCGACCTGGAATTTAAATGGATACAATTTTCGATAGTTCTTGTTCCGGGGGATGAATATCAGTATATTGGTTCATGTTATCCCATCCGGATTGAACGGATGCAAAACAGGACGTAAAATGGTTGTTTGGTTTTATGCCTTGAGGACATCATAAAATACCACGTAACACCCTTCAGCAATAACTTCCCAATGGAACCCACACCATCCACTATTTGCAATATATCCATTTTAGACATATTTTTAAATAATGTTTAAACATCATTTTTTGTGCGAGGAAAGGTTGAGTGTTGTGTTGGACAATGCTGACAGTAGAGAATCGAGATGAAGGGGTTTGTAAACAAAGAACCCTATTTACCACAACTCATCAAAACTCAGAAAGAGAGATTAACACATAAGTTTTGCGATGTACTATGAATAAATAATCATGTATGATAATATCACAGAGAATAATGGTTTATATAGTGTCGATAATATTTTCTAATAAATGGATTAAAAGCACCCTTTCCAACATGTCATTTTTTATTAAAGTGAATGGTTTCCCAGACCAGACACACAGATGATAATGAGCTTTCAGATTTAGAATCTCAATTCTTGAGATCTGAAATAAACTTGGTCTAGATCAAGCCGTCACGTTTAATAGACGTGATTTCTTAAAATAAACATAAATCAAGATAATTGGTTTTAATAAATAACTATTGAAAATGAAAATCCTTCACATGCTATTATAGCAAAATGCTTACTGAAAATATAGTGGATTGCAGATTACAAAATATTATATAGGTAGACAAGCACTGCAAAAATTGTAGATATACCTTAATCTCACCAATAAATACCCAGTTGAATACAATAATACCGTCTTATTGCAAGAGCCACCTGCGAATATATCGAATAATAAATTCTGAATATAATACCGCGAGCAAACGAATCATAAATCTATAGAAAACGGAGGAAATTGTGAATCTTGCCCAGTTTAATAATGGAAATAAGTAGATCCATTAATTCTGCTAAGAAAATTATTCAAACAAATAGATTGGTTATTTGCCAAAATGATTTATAAGACGGACCATTTAGCACACAATATACATATTACCGTCACCAGGTATTTTTATCACAATAAAGACAATTAAATATAGTTTTTAGCTGGGATATTTATTATAGGTTTGTTAGAATAATAATAATGTATAAATGAAACTCATGTCAACAATATACATAGTTGCACATTTAACACCATTATTCCATTATCACCGTTCAACTCGGCAACGGGTTTTATCATTATTTTAATTAACTAAGGGTACTTATTTTAGTTTAATCAAAAAACAACACGCAGTATGTGTTTTAAAAGAGCGAAAGGGGATTATTTAATGTATGTTTGTTTGGTAAAATTTCACGAAGAGAAAGTACACCCTAAAATCCGAGATAAACGTTCAATAACAATATGTACTAAATTATATTTAAGCCTGATGACAAAATTAAAATCATACAAAAAAATCCGAGCATATGCGATTTGATTAATATATAATATAGAAATTAAGATAATCTATTGTATTACGTACTTATTGAAAATTCTTTTTTGAGTAATAATAACCTGTAATTATTACAAAAGCACATTAGATAATAGTCGGACGAATTAAAATATCTATCCAATGACTTTTTTTTCCTTCCAAGATAAATTTAAAAAAAGGAAATAGGTGGATATGAGAAAGGCTCATTTATTCAAACGATTTGTTGGACAGCAAAAAGGACGACATATGGAAGATCGATACCATTCTAGAAGGAACCCTTTCCTTCTTAAAAGCATAAATCTTCAGCTGAAACAAACACACTTTGTATTACGGTATATGCCCACGAGTCAGGTAAATTTACATTTTAGCTACGCTGGTAAACATCAGGTTATCAAAGAACCACAAACCATATCTTTCCACTTATGTCTCGTCTCTGGCAGTGTTAACACTTTTGAAAATGAATAAAAAAGTTTAATACGTATTGAAGAATACTTTCAAATATAGGAAATTTTGACTACTAAAGAGAGCATAATATTATATGATAATTTATTTACGGTGGCAATGTGTGGAGTGAACATTTTCTGAGTGGCTTACAAACGTCTTGCCAAAAATGCTTTATAAAGAATGCAAGAACACAAACTGCAATAAAAGACACAGGAATTTCAACTCTTACATACAATATATACACACAGTAAACAGGCTGATACCCATGAAATACCTTAAGTTGCGCCATATTACTAAAGGGGTTAGTCCTACATTATATAATATTCTATTCAGCCAAAAAAAAATATATTCAAAAGCTTTGTACTGTTAATGTGTACCTACATTATGTTTACGATAGTATTTTATTTGAAATTTAAGTTCAAAGCAATTACAAATTTAAACTAAAGAGCGTTGTATTAATTCTATTTACATCACACGTGTTTATGTGGGAGTTTTCCCATTAAAATAATAGTTATATTAGGTGTCGAATAAATAAAAAATACACATTGACTTTTTAATATCCATACATATTGTATACAATACCATCCCACTCAATTTATCATTTGGTCACAATATTACATATCCACACGTTCCTTTTTCGGCCGAGACGTTACATCTATTTTATGTTCAAAGAAACGTGGAATTTCATCTTCACATGATTTCCTGGCGTAACCAAAATCACTGTGATTTTTGTTTGAATCGTGATTAAAAAGTTGAATAATTGAAACAATATAATAATGGGGTCGTGCCTGAATTTCAAGATGTGTTTGTCTTTTCTATCAACTTAAGTAACCAAATAAGCTACAGTGGGATTTATTGAAAAATAAAATTTACTTAAAAATCGACAATATTGAATAATTCAAGATCGAGGAACATTTATCAAAATAATTGGTTTAGCGTGTAATGTTTGTCTACTCAGTGTAAATATACCATTAAATTGGGAGGTATACATATGTATATATCAAATTCATTTCGAATGAAATCCAATAAAAACGTACATTTTAGTAGAAAATAAAGGCTGATTTGAGCCCGCCAATTATTATTGAAAGATATTACTGACCGTTGAATTGGCATGGTGATGATTGTGTGGTGGTTGCAACCACCTTAGCATGGCTGCTGAAGTGGTGTAGTCAGGTCTTGGAGGAGGTGGAGCTGCTTGTTGCAAGGCTGTTGCCAGTTGCTGTGCCAGTTCCAAGGCACGAGCTCTTGCAGTACGAGATCCTGCTGATGCTGGTGTTGAAGTATCTGATATGAGGCCACTGCTGTCATTGCCTGTTAATTGACCAAAATAAATATTAATTCATAATCCATGAAAAAAAAAACATAATCCAAAAAAATGTATTCACAATCCATTTAATCTGTTTTTACATATATGCCCGAAGGGGTTGTACGTAAATAATATACTAGGTGACCCGATAGACGTTGTCCTGTAGACAATGTCTTTAATTCGAAAACTACAAACTTTTTTGAATTAGCTGTAACAATGTAGACTGTATGAGTAAAGTGAGTGTAAAGTGAAAGTAACCGTGTTAAATAATAGTTTAAACTTAAACTATTTTAAATCGTATATTTATAAAAATATTTAATAAAATAATAGGTTATAACATGGGATGTACAATATTTTTTGTTAATCCTTGAGAAGAATAAGCAAACCAAATCGATGGTTTTCCAACTATGGAACACGCAACATATAACTGACCATGAGAAAAACACGGATTTTGACGGATGTGAGATCCCAATGGTTATCATCTTCCAATAAATGTAACTCACGACACGCACCGAAGAAAGTGTCGTATAAAATACTATTGACTTTTCGCAAAAATTAGAAGGATATCGGTCAAAGAACGTTAGTCAATAATAAACGCAAAAAAATCATTCGCGTTGCTTAGGATGAACTGTATATAATCGACCTAAAATATATTTTATATATGTATATGTCCAGTAGCGCCGTCTGCCGGATCAACAACTACTTATAAACCAATCTCGAATCCCCCTGAACACATACAAAAGATTTCATTAAAATCGGTCCAGCCGTTTAGGGGAAATTGAGTGACAAACACACGCATAGAAGAAATCATATAATTACTTATACATACTACAACAACTATGCAAGGTCGCCAATAGGACGCCTCTTCCTGAAATAATATTATTTTCACTTAGTGAATGAAATGAACTTCATTTCACCAATATGTGTGTCAGAATCGAAATATATCACGAAAAGCCCTAATTGGTCACATCGCAAACCTTTAATGGTGCGGCGCCTTTAAGACTGCCCATGATTAGTTAAACCCAAAACTATAATTGGGCTGTCAAAAACAAAACAAACATCAATAATAAGAATATGACAAAACAGTCTTATATATAAATTTATATCATATGCATTCATATTTCTCTCCCCAAAACAATATAGTTAATTATAATAAGTAACAGTCAACACGTTAATAGATAGCTTATTGATAGAATAACAAATTCATTAATATGACATTGGTCTTTTCTAATCATCCCTACAATGTGGTCAAGTGATAATATTAGATGGCCGGGGGGTCGGAATGTAAACAGGTCAATTGAATCTGTACTAAACCATAATGTAGCATGACCCAGTATTTAATACTCGTCTGAGGTTTCTGCAAAGGACATGCATATTATATTGTATGTATGTGGAGAGAGTGTTGGAGTAATACACATGTCTGTTCAGTTGGCCGCTGTAGTAATAATAGGGTTAAACAAGGAATATTCTAGCGGTACTGCTAATGGTTAAGTTTCAGTACTGTTCAAAACTGAAGCTTGGATACATTCATGATACTTGCACATTCTATTCACATTACATAACGGATAAAATAAACTTAATTTATTTTGGGGATATTGCGGTAAATGTTGTCCCTAATATTTCACAATTGTTAATTATTGTAATGTGCATGACATAAACAGAAAATATTGGAATCGTTTTGAAACACAGACAAATGCAACCACCATACTTTAAACCATATTATTGATGGTGTTTGTTGTTCCTTTGCGGCTTGAAATGGTTTAACAAATTGCCAAACCAACTCAGCTCTACTCCTGTCGTACGCCATTCATCGTAAACCCCTTTCCTACAACTACAATCAGTTCAAGTAATATAATAATATACAGAATATGGAGAACCACAATCTCAAAGTTAAAAAATAAATCACTCATTTAGTATGAGAGTAACGAAAGTCAGATAACCCATTCAAGTGTACGCCTTTTGAAATGTTCTATTCATCTACAAAATAAGTGCAATAACCTGATCAATCTTAATTCTAAAGACTGGCTTTATAAGCAATGATTGTACCAAATGTAAATATTCTACATTCTTATACAATATTATACCCAAGAATATTTTTTAAGCATATTGAATAAAAAATATTTGAATAAGATTTATATTTTATACGTGGTTTCTTTGCAACACAAAAACTGAACGAAATTGGAAAACTATTCGAATGCAATACACGACAGTAACAACAAATTGGAGTCGCCGAAAATGGTGAATCGGTGAAGAAAATTCATAATTCGAAACTAACAATATATTCTTTTATTAAAAAAAATTATTGTTATAAATTGCAGTAATGTAAGCTTAGACATGTGAGGTTTTCTCATAAGCCTGTTGCTAATTGATGATGCCGACCCAAGCAAAATCTTCGCGCGAAGTAAGAACATTTATCAAAGATATAAATTACACCAGACCAAACTAAAATCCCACATGTATAGTAATATTTCATAATATTTGTAATAGGTATACAAAAAAATACCCTATTAATTCATCGAAAAATAAACTATGGCTCTTGTTAAAATTGTTCTTTTCGTCAAGAAGCTTAAACATTTATTAACGGTATATGTCAATCATATTGATTAAAAAAAAAGTTTCGGACACCCCTGAAAAGGAAATTATATAACGAATGTTTTCATTCTTGAGAAAATTATACATGATAAGTGTTTAAATATTAATATCTCACAAAATATTTTTACAGAATATTCGTGGTCCAATTTTGATTCCATGTTTTAGGTCGTGAAAGGGTTGCATGGAATATTTGAAATGGGTTCTAAGTCAATTAAACAGTGATTGTGAGTCGATATGAGTGGAGATGTCAGGAAGATTGAAACCGTCTTCTAGAAATTCCTTCTCAACGTACATACATATATGACTACGTGTATGTGAAGAGAAGCCTACTCTATATTCTGAGTTGAATTATTTATTGAGAAGAAATGCCAAAAGAGGGGTTATAATAATTTTAAATGAATATAATAAAATATTAATATATAGCATAGGGGAATCAGCATATTAATATTCATCGATAAAAGCAGAACGACTCCTAAAATGGACAGCATTTTAATAAGAGAGGGAGATATGGGAAACCAGACAAAATGAGGTCATCTCTAATAGGGGAGGATCAAATTAAAAATTACATATAATATTTTAATATTGGTATATTTTTTAGGAGAGAAAATTGATGAATATTTCCACCAACAAGAAATTTACCATGATACGATATATGTACTATTTTTTTACTTGTATTTAATCTATATTGTAAAAAAAATAGTGAAAGCGTGGCGTTGTAAGTGCAGTAATTCGAAATTTTAATATTTTACAATGAACATCCTATACCAAATCATTCTACGAAAATCGCTGGAAGCCAAAATTAAATTGGAATTCTTGTTGAAAAAGTTGGAAGCTGGTCTTGAAGCGAAGTAGGAACCACCAAAGTGGAAGTTTTTAAATGAAACTTTTCGACCAGCATTTAAAGTATTTTTCACCAAAGATTTTTATCTTAAGTGCGGTCGGAAAGACAAACAGAAAATCAGCACGAAAACAATTCAAATTATTAAAGAAAAATCAAGTGACTTGCTTTTGAAGTGAAGAATTTTCTTTTAAAGAGTGTTATTGTCAGCATAAACTAAAAATAACACTCTTGAGTCGATTAATAAAAAACAGTGTATTGCGGAAAAATAAATTATAATATTATTCATAAACGAAACTGGTATAGTATATGTGTAAGTATACAAATAACGTATTACTTTATATCACAAAAAAAATTTAAAAGAGCAATACGTAGGTAATTTATTTGAAATCATATAATAATCGCAAATAAATTGAAGTTGAAAAAACAGCTGATATTTTCACTCACAAGAAATATGAGACAGATGGATTGCTGAAATTATATCTGAAGACACTCGATATGTCAAACTGATAACTGTGCGTACGATTATATATACTCATATAATAAATGATACATATTTTTAAAAATAATTTATAAATTCACGTATAGTAAAGAGTGTAAAGTTTAATCCTGAAATATGCTTATTCGGTATATGAAAATTAACTCACGTCTCCATGAATAATCCTTCAAATAAGCCGTCCTCTCCATTATAATCCAATCACCCCATTAACACTAAAATAGCAGGTACACTAAAAGAAAACTAACAGTCATTGTTCTGATTCAATACTCGACCGGTACTTCCATTGTACATTTGAATGTATACTACTCAGTGAAACTTGTTTGATGCACTTTCTGGAGTGCTTTCAAGTCAAGTTGTTGCATAAAATACACTTCACTTTAATTTAAATAGTATTAAAATTAAATAACAGGTGTTTTTAAAGTAACTACACTCAGCGGCAGCTAGACGTAGACTAAAATATGTAATGCTACTTTCTGATATGTAATGCTAATACGAATGTTTTTATTGCAGTGTATAATCCACTACAGTATTATATTTATGTGAATAAAACACGCAACAAATGAAAGTAAAATGTTGAAATATCACTATCTATATTAGTATGTATAATTCATTTTTTTTATAAACAGAAGATTTTAAATTAAACAGCGTCTTTTCGGTTAACATAAACCACACATTAAAAAGTTTTATCGCATCTTCTACATTATATGGAATTGTTGAATGAATGAATAAAAAAATCTTTATCTTGAGGATACGGTAGTTACTGTAGAACTCATTCAGAATCCTTTACCACCGATACAAAATCAACTTTTTGTTAGAATAAATACAACTGTGTACGATTGTATACACTTTTGGTTTACTCTATGCAGCTGTCTCCCCTACATTTGTTATATGTATATATAAATTTAATGTACCTCGGTTATAACTACAAAGTATTAGAAGAATACCTGGAAGTTGTTTATTTATTTTAATTACATTTGTGCTTTACTAATTATGATTACGGTATGTCTTCAATGAGCAAACTGATGATCAGCGTTACAACTGAATAAATTTATATTAAATAAATCTGCTTTAAGCCACTAAAACTATTCACATTTTTTACCCTTAGTTATGAATAAAAAGATAAATAAATGATATCATAGGTTGGGCCTCCCATAGGCGGCAGAATTAATTTCCTTACCAATTCATAAGCATTTTAGTGACGAGCGGATTATTATTATTAGAGAAAATAACTATAGACGCTAATAGAAGAATATTGTTCGAATTTTCTCTGAACAGGGTTTATAACACAAGGGAAGTCATAATACCGCAATAATAATGCGATGACGACGCGTGTGGTATTGACAAAATGAGTCTCAAGAGACGATACTGTACTTCGCATGTAAAAATTCTACAATTAATAATAGATCAGGTCAACCTCCTCAAAGGGTACGACCAAAACACGCCCGGAAATATATTATCTAAATTTGCGTGCTAAATATTTGCTAATCACGTTATTCTGTGTTTAATTTTCACAACAGTACAAAAGACCAAAGGATTCACATAATGAGATTTAGCGCACCCCTTTGCGGTCAATATGCGTGAGAAATGACTTCTCCATTTGTAAATTGCGGGGAGTTTTTTGGGGTGAAAGAGATCTACATCAAATATGTATCACCAGTCCAAGATGAATTATTTATCACTTCCTAACTATCTACAATAATTCAGAATAGATAGAATATACGTCTTTAAACTAAAAACAAAAAACATTACATTAACCATAGTGTTAATCTAATACTATGTTGAATTTTTTTTCGAGTATGCGTTTATTAAGTGTTATCTAGTCGTGTTGAGTAATTTGATAAGGAAATAATGTCAAGAGTAAACAACGCTTGAAATCCTTGACTCAAAACAAAGTTTAATAAAGCCGCCATCCTTAAGCCAACCGTAAAAAACTCTTAATTAAATGAGAACAATGATTTTGTTTAAGTGGTCAAAATTTCTCTGTTCTTGTATTACTTGACTTTATTCCACGCTGTCCCTGAAGGCTTTTTGATAAGTAAATAATCGAATACTGATCAATGAAACCCGAGAACAGTCGCAAGTAAAGGAAGCTTTCCAATTCAGGTGAAACAGTTTCGAATATTATGTCCTAAGTAAACAAGTGTATTTTTGATAAATAGCCAGTAAGCTACAAAGCTAATATAAATTATAATATAATAATAGACGATTAAATATTATTTAATATTATATTGCCGATAAATCTTTTAAATGGGTTATAGTATCCATCATGTTTTTTTACACTACAACTTTGTGTTTAATCATCATACAATTGGAAATATCAATTTAAATAATTGTATGTTATGTGTTTGTATAGTGTGTACTATTACATCCATTTATCTATTCTGCTAGAGTATTTACCAGAATTACCTGGATGAACCAGTATATCCCGACCTTCTCTAAATATAATATACTCAAGGGCCTGATTTCAGGAATTCCTTTCATGACCGAGAATGTCATAGCTTTTACCTGGAGTAACCCCTCTGTAACAAGCCCATGATGCCTCACATAGTTTTGCACTTCACTCTCATCAATCTTATAGCTGGATGACACACAAACATTTAGATCCATCAGATAATGATAATGTCTCAGATAATGCTTAAAAAATGTGAAATTTCAATAAACGTATCTTTAAATTATACTATTAATGTATCTTCAAGTACAGAATAATTTTCTTCATTCTAAAATTAAAATGCTTATTATTGATATCTTATGTCAGTTAAAATAATGGATAAAATTATCTTTTACATTTATTAAAGTTTTCCTTAATGCCTATTCATACTAATATTCGCCGTTATACAGCTTAAGTACAGATATACTTCATAACTAGCAAATAACATATAATACACCGAAATCAAAAGATATAAACATAAACCAAATAGGTTATGATTATGACTTAACTTACTTTACAGTGGACAGCAATGATAATCATCAACCTACCTCCTTAATAGCCGATCACCTAACCAATTTCGCCAAATACAATAAGTTTATATACTATGAATTTCACATAAATTGCTTTTAGATACAGAATGTACCTTACATAAAAATATTATGATGATCGACTAAAGTTTAATAGTCTTTTATATTGTACTATACGAAACGGGTTCTACTAGAAGCGTAAAACTTTTAGACTTACATAAAATTGTAGGTAGTTTCATTAGTAAGCTACTCTAAAGTATTGTACGGTGTAATAATTCAATTAAAACTTCCCCTTTAAAAAGTTTTAAAATCTACTGCATCTCATTTGTATCTGTATATTCTTACTTGAATGTCCAGATATTTTATGATCAATTATTAACTAATGTTTAGACTATGTATAGAGAGTTTTACTTACTAGATATGAATTAAACCTACTACGCACAAATAATTGTTAATATGAATATTATTAGGTCTCGGTTTTATAGGTCTTTATAAAATCATTAATAATTTTTATCTATGTTAATCTAAATAATGATAAATTAAACATTGAATGTTTATGGCTTTTCCTGATCACGATCATTTTTTTATTTGAAAATAGCGACATAGCGATAAATTATTGCTCTTTTGTAAATATTAAAGAACCACATGAAGAATATTTCCTTGGAATCGAAAATCGATTTTTAGAATGCTACAGTACATACAAAATATCTTCCGCCAACATTACAATCAAGATTTTATAATACTATAAAATAAGTCTGACTAGATCGGATAACATTATGTAGTTATTTCGTGAATGTTTAAATAAAATTTATAATGTTGAAATAAGGCTTTCTGAAACTTGTATTATTTTTTGACAATCTTCCCTTCATTTTCCAAGATGTAAGTAGTCACAATATCAATAAATTATTAATGTGATTAATATCAACGATATAGAGGTTAGTTGTGTGCTGGACAGGTGTGTAAAATATATGTGGCAATATGTCAATATCAGGTGTTCGAAACGTAAATCGATATAAGTTACCATATTGAGTGACATTAGCAAGAAAAGCAACTTACATATAACACGCATTATTGTATGGATTATAGTTTTTCAGTTAGAAAACATATTCGTTAAATTAGTATTATATTTATTTTGGGATATATGCCATACTCGCATATGGTATACCCACATATTCACTGCAATTTTCGAACATAGGAATGAGTTTAGTGCACGGCAAATCCAATTTTCTCTCAATACAAAGGGCCATTTATATATAGAAAACCAAGTCCGAAATACCCTATGTCTAATAGCAGTGAGAAATAATGGAAAATTATACCCGAAACTATATACATATATGATAAGAAAAACTATTGCCAAAATACATTTGTAACAAATTTGCCAATATTCCATATCAATGTGGATGAAACATGACGTGGAGGTTTGGTCAACAATTATGATTCGATTAGGACTTATTATATTTATTTTATACAATACATTCGTGTCAAAATTTCTAAAAAATAGCACATATTTTTGTGGAATTAAAAATATACGCTAATGGGAGAGAATATTGATAATGTATGTATGTATAATAAGTCTCTTATATTCTTGTCATAATGTTGACAAGTCTCATTTATATTCGCATTATGGAATAATCACAAATGAAATACGATATTTGTCGCTTGGAAGGATATGTGTCAAGAAAACAAATATATTATGGATTATTATGTATTTATATAATATGCTTCTACTGTTAATTAATAATTAATTGACCAAATAATATTATCAATTTGATAAAAGCGCATATTAATTATATACCCAAACCGTCGTATTTATTTTTGTTTATTTAAAAAATAAATAAAAACAGTGGTTATTGGAGAAGAATGAGTAGAGCTGTAAGTTTCATATGAAACCGTAAATTTTTTCGTATTTTTCAATTAGTATAACATGTTGCTTTAATTATCACCCCTTTTCGATGTGTTTGCTACGGCAGTGGTTGTATAGTGTTTAAGAGTTATTATACAGTAGCCATGTGCACCAAAGAGAGCGCAATCTTGAAGAATAAAAGGCCGTCATTAACGAAGAAACGTAACTACGAGACCACCAACCCCGACTATTCTATTCCATGAGGGATATAAAAGACCACCCGACACACTACTACTTCAAACAAATTGCATGCTACACTTAACAATGTACTCGTATCATGATAAATATAGACATTAAAAAATGAAGACAAATAGACGATCGATGAAAACTAAACACGCAAGTAAAAAAAGTTGTGCGCTTTTCTAGATCTTTTTCTGATAGTACATAGTCTAAATTGTAATGTATGTACTCAGTACTTGAAAATAATAATTTATTTGTATAGCTACCAGATTCTATATATTATTATAATAAAGAATATTATTATAATAACAAATCTCTGCGATATTTGAATAGATATTGTAAAGCCGTCTTACTAAAATGACTGATTGTATTGATTGTGAATGAAAAATGTAAGTTCATCATTTATGGAGATATTTTGAAGGATATCCTGAAGTACCTTGACAACAAGAGACTACGTAGATCAAAACAAAAGCAACATCCCATAGATAAAAATATGATTATGATATAATTAAATGCATAATATATGTATCTACTAAAAAAAGCTCGGTAAAATTTGTGCCTGAATATAGGCAACCAGAATATATTCATTGTAGCCTCATTGTTTTTAACTGGTGAATAGTAGATATTTTTTAAATTTAAGTATATCAAATTAACAACGGAATAATTAGCAAAGCAAAAATACACCCTTTACATTTATGACAGGAGAATTCCACAGCTGGAAGTTATTTATTATTTTAACCGACTTGGGGGTTTTCTCATAAATTTATTTTTGGATTACTTTTTACAATTTATATTATATACGAAATTAATATACCGAATTTACAAAACCCTCACCTTATGATAAAATACAAAAAAATTCCCTTCTTTGTAGACATTTTAGATTACGCTTTAAAAATTAGGCGCGTTGGCATTTGGAAAATAGTCGGCTCAGATATAGTAGAAAACAAATATATTAAATATATTAAAAAATTACAACCGATTAACAATTCGCCGTGAACGAATTTCCATTCTGTTTGGCCGAGTCTATAAAGAACATCAATCATTGTAGTTTCAATAATATTATTACAGTCTCGGTTTGATAAGAAAACCTTTTTGAGGCATATTATACTTATAAAATCGGTTCAGTAATCAGTGAAAAGCAGGCCTGAATTTTCCCGACCGGTGATGTTTGATATCTAATTGCTGGAGCGTGGAAGTACAATTACCGTCCTAAATAACCTTCTCATCATATTAATTATGGTTTTTCAACATAAAAACCCTTAAAATAGTAAAATAATTATTCAATTCGGAAAACATATATAAATTATTGCACATTCGGTTTTAAAACTACGACCACAATGAATGTAAGTAATTATAAATATAGCTCGATCTTTGATTATATTTTTTTGTAAGAAGTTGACGAAAAGGCGAAGTATAATACAAGAAATAAGAAACAAGGAATCCTCTTAAAAACGATAGGAAGCAAGGTACATAGAGATGAGGGCTCAGGGACACAAAAAGCCATATACTAAATACATACAATGGGACACTGAAGAATCTTTGATATTAATACACCTTCCGGTGGGGAACATTGATGGGTGAGGTATCGCGAAGCTTACAATAAAGAACACCCCCACAATAAGTCGCCACTAAAAATATATAACCAATTCAATTTCGTAGTGAAATTTAATATAAAAGAGTACTTTGTGTAAATGTCTCGAGAGAATTACGAGCCGCATTTATTAAAAGAGAGCCGGTATATAAATTATAAGTCCAATTTAAATATAAATAAAGATGCTTAAAATACTGTATTTTAAATGAAATTATCAAAAAATTGATTGGGCAACTAATTGTGTAATGTACATATGCACATTTTATAACAGAATCTAAAGTTAATGGAATAGTATGAAAATCTCCAAAGCCTATTTAATAAAGAACAAGAGATAAACAACCGTTCCAATAAGTAGTCAATTTTCCATCTGAATGGGAACAGGGGGTATAGTACTGAAATCAAAATAATCGCCCTGAAAGCTACTAGGCAACAATGAGTTATCAAGGCAAACAAGCTTCAGCACCGTACTCGTTAAGAAGATCGTAAAGCCTTTATTAAACTGAAGCCGGTCTCAATACGGCCACGTTAAATTTCCAACGTTCTCAAACAAAACGACTACGTGCTATAAATCAAATAATATTATATTGTTATAGAGTTATATTGTACATTATGTTCGATTTCAAGTTATAGTCCAAAAAAAGGCTATTGTCTAAGAAATTTAAACTGAATAATAATATAAAGTTCAATGCAAATCGATTGTCGTTTAAAAGTCAATGAAAATTTTCTGTACAGACTTTATTCGATTAAGTTTTCATGCACTGTACAAGCAAGCAATAATTTCACGAAAATATCTCCACTTAAACTCCGACAATAACTAACTAAATTACTAACACGGACCATGTGCTGTGTGAATAATATATGCACATAATAATAATAATTTTAAATTGGCTTGTTCAAATCTAATTATTAGTAAATAATAAAATATCTGATGTATATTATAAGTACAAAAAATATTGACATACTTTTTTGAGTCCTAAAAATATAATAATAAAATCATACAAAATAATAGCAGATTTATGAAACAATTAAGAAACGCCAAATGAATAAGTAAATGCGATTAAAATGAAAAAAAAACATACATACTATAAAAGCGGATAAATTATTTTAAAATATATTTGTAATGGGTAAAACAGTATATGAAAGATGTAAAATTTCAAGAAATTATGTAAAAGATCACAATAATTAAATAAAAGCATGCTATGAATAAAAAACTCTATTCTGGAGGTATCTTTTGTCAATTAATTTATTCATGCAAACTTTTAGTTTAAAAAAATACGATAATTCTACTATAAAAAGCAAAAATATTCTAGTTCAGATAGTATTACAAAATAGTAATAAATATCCGATAAAGGAGATATAACGGGAATATCCTAGAATGGAAAAGGAAGGGAGTCGCATATTGTCGACAAAAAATATGCAAATGATTTGTACGGGGAAGTGTCAAACGGCAAAACAACCAATGCATTATTCATCGTGCGTCTTCTACACATTTCACAAATATTTTCCTAATATTAAAAAACACTATTTGAAGTGTACCTGAAAACCTTATTATGAAAAAATGTTCAAAAATACTAACAGAGATGATCAGGATCCGTGAATCTGCAAACGCTGAACAAGGAACACCACCGAGTCATCTGTGTTAAGAATCCTCGAAGGTGACATCCAAACGTTCATCCACAAAATTGCACTTTTTCTGTTTGAATGTATTTTAATCAATGTATATATTTAAAAAATCACTGGTAACACACAATAATATAAGACACAATTTCACTAACATTCATAATATTATATTATACACAGTCGGTAGAAGCATGTGTGAATGTTTTGATTTATTGGTATATTTATACGAGGTCCGAGATTTGACCATTTTGTGTGGGACGTGACTTTGTCGAGTACATAATATATTGTAAAAATACGACACGAGCCCAACTTAACCACCGAAGAACACAGATTTGCTTTTTAGCTATTTTCTTCAGCCGTCCACTATTAAATTAGATGAATTATGACGTCCACGTAGAATATATTAAAAAAGCTGATAATTTATCAGTGGGCGTTTCGTTTTAATAATCGCATATGCTTTGAATAAATATCGATATTCAATATGCGATGGTGGACATCATAAAATAGAAGTACACTCACTCGGTTTAATTAAAGAGGTATATTTATTTTACTAAATATTAGACTAGATGAAATGTATCTTCCTGTTCGAACTACAGTATATTATGAACTGGCAATACGTTTCGCTTTTGTCATCATGTTCACAATGAATATATTGAAGTATGGATATACATACAACGTCACACACTTTGAACACAAATAATAAAGAGTCGATTGTGTCTCTAAATTATATGTAGCCATTATATTATGTAGATGAGGGTTTAAGCATCTCCATGATTAAGCGTCATCCATCGTCTATGGTTAATAAGTAGGAATATGTATAATCATTAATTATAACCATCTCAGAAGCGATAAATTTGTTTTCATTAAAGACACGGGATTAAATATTTTAAGACAAACAGTAAGTTCCGTTTGTCTCATTAAAGAGAAACACAGGATGACCACTGAAAGATTAATTAATCAATCAAATAATAGATTATAGAAAATACTAAGAACGACTTGAGCACGGCCATGAAAAAATTGAGGGATGTATAATAGTTATCGCATATAATAATGAAAAACTGTTAAATAAAGAAACGCCAGGAATGATCAAAATAAAACGCCAGATTATTATAACTTATTTTATTTATATTAGTTTTATGGTGATAAGAGGCGAACTATTGAGTAGCAATACGTAAATGCTTTGTTGAGTTGAAATAAACACTATACAATTTTTGGCTCGGTTTTGTTTCGCGAAGACAGATTTAATTTTCCAGGTCGCTTAATTCGGGAATTAATGGGACGAGAGAAAGTGCTTTTTAGTGAAGCATTGCTGGCAATGGACTTTATTTGAGCATATTTTGAGCACAATGAAAGTCGGTCAATGGATAAGAGACAAGGAGAGAGGTCATCCATGATCAAATTATATCGACACAAAAACAACTACCTATATACTGTACCATTATATGGGGTTATTTTAATTAGTCTAGTGCATAGAGACTCTCCATGGCGATCAGTTAAAATGAATTATTTGTATCGATACCCAAAATGTATATAGATTCGAGTTTTCACAATTGATTGGATCTTTCAATTACACAAAACTATTCTATCGGCTTTGTGAAATATCAATCGAGATTAAACATTTTGCACTAATCTCTGATATATCATATCACTTTTACAAGTATGTGTGTGAATTGTTTTTTTTACAAAACAGGCTTTCCCAAAAAGAAAAAAAATATATATCATATTTACAGGGACAATAACTCAAGAAGTTAGTACACCTTACTACAAATATCGTAGCTTAAAAAAGGCATGGTTTTATAATCGGGTAGAAACAATAAATTCCTTTCTACGGACGACATTTTACTTAATTAAAAAATATATAAACGTATTTTGCTAAATCAGTACTAGAGCGAAGAGCCACAATCAAACAACAATAGAATAATGGAATTAAAACGAAGGAAATATTGAGATAGATTATTATTGACTTTTGATTGGGAACCACTCAAATCATGATGGGAACAATAATGTGAGAATACGAAGCACCAACAGAATTTCTAAAATAAAATTGACCCTCCCAGGGCTGTGTTCTCGTATCTCAATATTGAATATAAGCGAAAATAAATGAAAAAATTTATGCGTTTAAATAATATTTATAATAGTCTTGAATATACTGTTTTTTATAGACAGTTTGCAATTAAAGGTCCTATATGTGGCACTTCAAACAACTTGTATGTGAAAGTGGAGGCTTGAGTGTAAAAAGCTCACTGTCAATTGCCCGACTCAGAAAGACGGAAGAAAAAGTTTGTACCGCATATGTAGTGATATATTGGTATATGTACTCTTCTGTCTACTTTAGTAGTGTATCTCACTATATACTCAGATGATATGTATATAGAATGTACTTATGGGTCTTCTGTGACAAAATAGGACACAAATTAGCGAGGCGTCGCGACGCCGCCCTTTACTTTTCCATACCGCCAGTAATTTTCAGATGACGTTATCTTAACCACATACCTACTAGTACACAAAATATAATAAACCCGCTTATTAAAATATACGAAAACTACACAATATTTATTAATATGTTATTATATTTAAAAAAAATAGCGAGTGTGATTCAAATAATAATAATAATACAAATCGTCTGCTTTCTTTGCAGACTGCCTAAGTCCATTTTGCCGAATTTTACAGAAGATACAAATAACTAATTTCAGCTGTAAGACACACTTAAAACCACATTTTTTAAATAATTTTGTATAATATTTTTTAAACTATATAAAAGGTTTATTTATTGCGTTCAAATGGGTGCGTGGAGATACGAAGTCTGATATTTACAAAATCATAATTTAACAAAGAATATTTCAAAGCATTTCCTCACAAAAAATTCCAACTATTTAAATCTTAAAATCTAATATTTTGGAGTTATGCAGTCTGCAAAGAAAGCCGACGATATAACAACATACATATAAATTTAATCATATACATTGTACGAAATAATTAACTCGCTGAGGAATTGTGATTTTTTTAAGATGGTTATGTGAATGCGAAAATTTCCTTAATAAATTGTCGCTTGCACAAACCATGATGGTATTGGTAAACAGAAAATATACCCAACATGTAAGTAGATTTTATCCAAATTATATTAAAAAAAACCATATTACGTAAATTTTAATAAGGTAATAAAAAAAATGAACGCGCCACCTGTTGAGACCGGTGTATTGTCACACTTTCTTTTATAATCCGAATATTTAATAAAACAACAGAAAATATTTTTAACTTTGATTTGTGATGATATTTAACCTAGAATTAGAGTATTTTTTCGATGAACCGTTAAATAAGAGAAAATGAAAACACGACAGGATGGCACGGAAGCCAGTAGAAAACTGGGAGGCTGTATTGGCCACAACCCTCTACGGAGGGGTGGCTAAAGCCTCATTCACACGAAAAATTCAATTATTAAATTCATATAATATAATATTAAAGAATGAGTAACAAGTTATAATAAGTTACATACATATGTACATGAGACTTTTTATGGAAGGATTTTTTAGAGGAACTTATGTAAATATAAATATAAGTACCGTAATGGACCGGGCCAATTCCAAGAGTGTGGAAAATATATTGTTGCAGCAGTTCAATATTCAAATAAATCGCGAAAACTCTTTTTTTATAATCAAAACAATTTTTAAATTTTGATAATTCTGAATTAAAATTAAAAAATACGAAAGTTAATATATTTTTCATAAATAAATAAATCGCCAATTTATAGTATGTTCAGAATTTGAACTGAGACTGTTCATTCGACAACTTAGGGCCGATTTTTTCAACCAATTAGCTACGTAACTCAAGGGTCCAGTGTGCAACATTTTTTGTGCAATCACTATAGTTTATTTTTAAGGAGCAAGCCCTTAGTAATATACTTATAATTACCATATTGTGTTTAAATGTAAAAATATATCATGTAGCCGAGACTTACAAATACATTCATCAAGTAAGAGGCAATAAATACATAATGTATTTCTAATGAGGTTAAAAAAGTGGCCACTATATAAATTATTATTAAATAATACCAAGTAAAAGTTCTCTTCATTTTAAGTACAGTGGAAATTTTCCCTAATATTGAATTAATTACCCCTTTACATACTATTGAACTAATTAAATATTTTTATGAAAATACACATACATTTGTAGATTTTTTTAATATCACTACAGAATTACAAATGCCACAGGTGTGTTTATTATATCGTAATCTGAGTCATAGTTTATACAAAGTCGGTGCGACTAAATAACTCTTATTCTTAATACCGGAAGAATAAATAATAAAGAACGTACACACAATTGTCATATTTTAAATCATAACCTCGAATGTTTATTTAATTTTATATTTTAAGATCGTTATAACGAAAACGTACTTAACCAACAATCGGATGGTCTATGAAAACTATTGATATTTTTGGTAGATTTGTGATACGTATAAGTTAGACAGAAATTAATATAATGGTGACAAAATAAAGTTACCATTTTCACAGTTTAGTTGTGGTCCTCTGTCAAGCAGTTCTTCAGTCCCCATCATCCTCTGTGTAAAGATAACTGGATATTCTGTTTTGATAATCACCAATGATGCAGTCTGCACTCAAACAAATCCAAACTAATAAAAAAACACCGGAAACTTCGAACGAAAACTAAACTAACTAATGTCAAAGTTTCGTCGGAGCGCCGCACGTCAACACTGACCACAGACAAAACACAATCGTTCCCTTCATGCATACATAACAGTTTAATATTTTTTTATTTTATAACTGATCTTTTACAGGGTATTGGAAGTAAAAAATATCATGTGAATATATCAATAAGTATCTAAATATAGAAGATTGCTATAATACTACATTCATCATCAACAATAATAATAAAATTGTTTTCTTTTCTATAGATTTTTATCAGATTCTTGTTACTGAGGAAGTATTTTTACCCGTTTTATTGCTTTATAAATCATGTTTACGCCTAATGGGATTACGGTGACCAGTTTTTTACAGAAGACATTAATTTTTTTAATAATTTAAAGTTCAAAATGAAATAAATCACTAGCTTCTGTTAGTTAAGTTAGACTGTGGTACATTTTTAGTTGAGCACAAAACTGATTACTAATGACTCTTACTTAATAAAATTTGGTCTTGTTATTATTTTATCATTATTATTGTTAAAATCATTATTTTATATTTATGTGATATCAGTCATCCATTTTGGCTCTCTGTGGTGGTTTAATAATTATTTTTTTATCCTAAAAATCATATACCATTTCATTTATAACATAATTGTAGCATTCCAAACTCGATGACGTTCATGGGATAATATGAAAAAGATAGGCAATAACATATTTGTAGGAAAAAAACAATGTAGCTTACTGCACCAAATGATTTATTATCCCTTTACCGACAGTATATATATATATGTAAATAAATAACATTCAATTTCAGTGGAATGGTTCGAATTTTAATCACGAGGTTCTGGAATGTTGATTTTACAAAAATATAAATATATTTTGTAGTTTTTGTGATAAATTATCCATATGTTCGTAACGAACAAAAAAAAAGTGCACCAATTACATAAAACTATGTCATTCTTTTATCATCGATCTGCTTCAACAACACTACATCATTTACAACAGGTCCACATAACAATGCGATAAAATTTTCAAGTACAAACAAATTATACAAAACATACAATAAATATTGGTTCATATAATAGTTCTCTTGAAAAATATATTTTTGTATTATTTTCCTCATAAATTTTTACACACATAACAAAACAAAAATGATATAACAATTTGAAAGCATAAAAAAAAACATCTTGCGGGTTGAAGTAAATATTAAATAAAATAAATACTGTACATATAAAATGAAATAAAAAATATTCACAACTAATCAACAAAAATCTTTCAGATATTTCATGACATCTTATAAAATAAAAACTAAATACATAATTATAAGTTTATCGCCGCAAAGTAACAAATAAATACCTTGCAAAATGTCAAAACAAAATATGTAAGTTAATAAATTATGTACAGATTTCAACAAATTATGTATCGATAAATATTTTTAATACATACATAAATATATAAAAATAGCATCTTGCAATGAATTGTAGAGATTACTTTTTTTGATGATAAATTTTCATATATTAAAAACAATGTGATTTGTGTAAGGGCATGTTATACTCAGCATTTTTTTATTTCAAAAATATTTATAAGTATTCTAGTGAACTCCATAAAATATATTAATATATTGTAAGTGTAACAAGTTTAAACTAAAAACATTTTAATATGTATATGTTATTTACTAATACACACATTAGCAGTTAGTGGACGGAATAGGGGCCATTTTTTGGCATACTTTTCCTATATTCGTTGGTAATAATTGACTTACTAAGAATGCATTACATTTTTTTCCCAAACATATTTTACGTGAGAAGAGATCAAAAATAGTTACCCACTCTTTTTGTTTAATTGTAAAGTATTCAGAATTTCTTAGTAAAAAATAAACATTTAGCATTCTTAGATGTGTCAATATAACATAAATTTCAACCCTTAAGCATAGTAAGGCGTCTTTTCTTAATAAACAGGCAAGACCACAACCGTTAACATTAAGTACTTAAGAAACTATTGGAATGTAGTTGATTTAGCTATATAGAATGCAGTAACAGCTAATATTGTTTATAAAATTTAAATAAAATTAACTACATTTGGGTTTTAAAAGCCCGTAAGGTAATGACAGTAGCTGCATTGCAAACGACTTAATCTAGTATACGAAACCATCCGCAAACCTAAACTCCATTAAGTTACTTCATACATTTAACATTCTTAGCTCTTTACCATATTATAAGCGATTTGTAATCTTCAAAGAGTGTGCAAATAATGTTAAATACATATATTGGAGGCTAGATTTGCTGCACTACAGGTGCAATGTGTTGTTTTTTTTAACAACTACAACTACCTTGATAAACATTTATGTATACAAAATGATTACGTAAAACTAATTGAAAGTACAGCCGAAATATATTTATCACGATGGTTAAACATCAGGCACCTTGGAAAAACTAAATGAGAACCAACGAATTGAACAATGAAGTATGCTTAAAATGTACAACACAGTACACGACATATTAATGTATTTTCATAAATAAATATTTTCATTTTGTTAGCACCACATTGTTACAAATAAAACCTATTCGATTCTAAAGAATAAAAAAACAAATACGTTTCTTTGGAATGAGCACAAACAAACAAATATATTTTTCTGTACACTGACACGTGATACTGATGTAAGGAATGTAATAATTTTGAATTCAGAAACATTGAATTGGTAACTAAATGGATAAACTAAAAGAAAAAAAGTTTTATGAGATATTAAACAAGAAGCAACAGTGTAATCAATAGGTTATCAAGCAAGCATTGATTAATTCTTATAAATCGTTCGCATTACATATAAAAATATGTACTTTAACTTTTGGTTACTAATATATTAGGTTTATATTTCATCCAAAATATTAGAATACATTTATATGCTTACAATTTAAAATGTAAATTTTAAAATACAGTGCCATTATTTGCAATCAAAAGCTGCATATTTTCAAAAATACTTTATCTCTCTTATTCCATTTAATGAAAAGGCTCTCATGTGAACTATGCATCTTCCATTTGTCATTTTGTACATCAGTGAGTGATATTTATTTGTAAATAATTTTAAACCATCACATTTATCATGATATATTATGTAATATCGTCATACCTTGTCATATTTTCAAATTCAAAATAAACTTTCTTCTCTTATTTACCCCATTTCGAAATGTGTAAAAGATTCTTGGAATGGTTATTTGGCAGTCTATTATGTTTCAGAACAAATTCTTATTATTTATTTTCAGTATTCATCCCTGCAGAAATGAAAAATAAAACTATGATTAGTGATGCGGTATAGATTTACAAAAAAAATATGAATAAAACTACATATGTATGTAGGTAAATTTCTGCAGGGTTAATTGCATTTAATAATTTCAGACAAATTAGGCACTATTTGGTTTCAAATAACTTTTTTTTATAATCAAAATAATATGTGCTAATAATATATCAATGTAAATGTTTTCTACAAACACATTGTTCATTTGCAAGAAACTATTAAAATGGTTTGTGTTTTGTAAAAACATAAATTTTTGAAATATGTATTAGATTGCTGCATCAGCCTATAATGGCATTGAACTAAATAATGGTGAGTGTTAACTTAAAATATAAAACAATTTAAGATCACCTACTGATGACTCTTGCTCAATAAATGAGAATTGAATTCATAGACATTGTTGCACTGCTCTCCACATATGTTACATTTCCAAGGATTTGAATCACAGTGACAGCCCTTGTGTAAAAAGTATAGAGTAGAATCGGGAAATGAGATGGCGCAGAATGTGCAGACCAAAGAGGCAGGACTCAGAAGACCAGAACTGATCTCTCCATGAGTTGAGGTGATCATTCCACCACATTCTGAAGGAGACGCACGGGCAGACGACTATAATAAAATTTGTTATATTTATTATACAAAATCAAATATATTTTAAAATGACAACTTACAGAGTTTCTTCCTCTGCCCTTTGCTGTAATCCTTCTCTTCAGATCTTCACGTAGTAAACTCTTTAAGGGAGAAACTTTTATCAATGATGATAGACTACTCGATGTAACACTTCCTCGTTTACTATCACTCGTAACTGTTAGTGAATTTACTCCTCCATCACTCATTGAAATATTATTGCAGTTACTATCTACGTTAAGTGTCGATGTATCATCATGTGAGTTGGGTTCCTAATTAATAAAAAAAAAAAAAGAATTATTAATTTCATATGCATAAACACTTATAAAAAAAAGTACAAACCTGTTTGATTGGTATAAGGCTTATGGACGGTGTGATATTTGTTCCAGGAATTGAAGGCAAACAGTGAGAACTACTAGCGACATTACAGGTACTATCTCCAGATTGTGGTGAATTTGGTCCATCTGCAGAGCCATTCATTTGATTATCCATATTACCTACATTTATGTTTTATTAATTTATCAAACACAATGACTTTATAGAACACTTAAGGAAACAATCTCAATACAAAAAAAAACTATCTAATATTTTTAATTTACCCAAAATAAGTATTTTACACACATAAACAAAAAAAATATGAGTCTTTCTCTTTTGCTGGTGAGCAAAATTTATTTAAAATCATTTATATGTACCTAGATTATTTGAATGCCCTGGAGAGTAAGTTTCATTATTATCAGCCATAGATATTTCTACATGTGGTGTTAAATAATGCATGGGAGGAGTAGCATTATCAGTTGATCTTGCTCCATTACTGTCTCCACTATCAGAATATGTAGCTGCTACAGACACTGAAAGACCGGGACCCAATGAGCCCAGTGCTCCTAAAGAATTTTCTAAGCATCCATCCATTGTAAGACCAGATGTTAAGCCAGCTGCCAAAAGTGATGCGGGATTAGATCGAGGTCCAGGATTATCCAAATCAATACCATGCCTAAAACAATTTTTTAGGATTAATATATTAAATAAGGAAGCAAATGAAATTTTTTCATACCTATTGTAAAAGTGTACTCTTAAGCTTTTCATTGTGGGTGCTCTATAACTACACATCGGACATGTTTTGACAAGGTCGTGTTGACCAACATGCTCATTTTGGAAATGTGCGCGCATAGCGATTTGTCGTTGAAATCCTCGATTGCAAATGGGACAGTGATACGGTAGAGATTTTGTGTGTGTGGTGAAATGTTCCGCCAGATGATCCTTTCTGAAGAATCTCTTCTGACAAACACGACACTCGTAAGGTTTGACACCAGTGTGTCGCATTTTATGTCTTCGCATATTGGCTCCGTTAGAAAATTTCATATTGCAGACATCACATTCAAATAATTTTCGATGAGGTCTATCATTGGCCGAATTAGCCGCGGCTGCGGAAGTGGGCGTCTGCTGGGTGACCAGAGGCAGGTTATTATTTTCAGCGGCCATCTTTTGGCACTGAGTCATGTGAGCTGAAAGAGAACGGCCACTTAGGGTGGTAAAGGTGTCGCATGTACCGCAGCGGAGAGGAGCACTGCTTTTGTCTTCTTCTTCGTTATTTTGGTCCGGGTATGCATTAATTTGAAGGGGTTTCTAAAAGCACATAAAAAATTAAAATAAACTACATACATACAATTTAAACAATGAGATATTTTAATTACCTTATCATTATTATTGAGAGAATTTTGCTGAGGAGATGTACCCGAATCTGCCTCAGTCTCTGCCTTGACAGACATAACAGGTTGAACTATCACATTGCTTTGTACTTCTTGTGCCACTTCTTCATTTTGATCTGGAACCCATACAATGTAATCACATAAATAATCTCATCTGAACGCATGTTAAAACTATGGGATAAATGAGTGAGGTCAATTAATCACTTCTAGTAATTTATAAGTAATCGATTGTTGTGGTGAACAGAACTCTTGGAAAATTGACAGGGATATAAGCTCAATGCCAGTAGGTAATGATTAAGGTGATAAATTTACATTACATTGTATACTCACACATGAATACAAAAAAGGGTGTAAAATCAAATATTTTACTAGATATTGAGGAAACACAGCCACTGTTGAAAGTGTTATATGAAATTAGGTCAACATGCAGGTGTACTGAGGATAGTTATAAGAATGTGGCATGTTAATATATTCAATACAAGAAAACATTTTGGTTGTAAAATATAATTAAAAAGAGAAACTAATATAGTGTATGACGTGAAAAAGGAGGTGACTATAACCAATAAGGTCGCACGTTCGTTATGGTGGTTCCATGGAAAATTCACACAACAGTCACAATTACTCGATGCTAAAGTTTATAACGAGGAAAACTGTCGGATTGGATCGAGTGTTAAATATTGAGAAGTGGAGAAGTGGAGAAGGCGGCCGTGGACGGTGAAGTGTTCTGTAACTGTACTGCGATACGCTTGACCTATATTTAGAACACTATCACAGGATCTACTACTACACCACCACCACCTGCCGCGCCATATACTGCTGATACTATATACTACTATAAGGACCTGTGCACACTGTACTACCCTTGGGGCGGGGGTGCCGACCTGCTCTGCGCCCTTTAGCCAGTCTGCGGCCGGAGATCAACGGCGGGGAACAACACCATCACTATGAGGGAGGCCGGGGGGCGGTGGGGCGGTGGGGCGGGGCACGGGGCACGGGGCAAGGGCGCGGGGCTAGGACAATAGAACACGGAACAGGGACACGGACCAGGACCAGGACACACGGCCACTCGACAGCTGGACTAAGGTACGGACACACACACTACCGCACGCTGCTACACTGACAACAGAGAGGTGCACACTACGAGGTGCGGTCACCATGCGATAATATACACGATTACCAATTTGCATATTTTACCGATAAAAAATGCTTTACCCTGAAATTAAACTTTTTCCATACAATCAAAGCTCTATATTCAGGAGAAAAATATTTATCATCTTTTTTTCATATTGGCGATAAAATAGAGGATCAACTGCTTGGTAATAGGCTCAATCGTTCCCTCCGATAAAAATTCCAGACAACTGGATGTGTAAATATCAATACGGCAGACCAAGCAAACAAGCCTGAATAATAAACATTAATTGTATTAAAGTCTGAATAATACAAATAGTGTTGCCTCATCTGCTTGGTCCGCTATCTTGATATTTACCGTCCGCTTATCCAGCCTTCTAATATCGATGGTGTCTACTCAATGCAGGAAAATCATATTTTTTTAACAAATAATGTCTAGAACTCAAATTACTATAATTTATATTTTCTATCCCAAACACGACCACTTATGTATAATGGATGTATACATATCAATATGGCGGACCAAGTATACGAGTCTGAGTGAAACAATTAGTGTTGTCTCTGTCTTATATTTCGGCAGTATCAGTGCAGTGCGTATGAGAATTTAGGTCACCTCAGGTTAAATCTCATAAAAATATTATTCGTCTGATTAAAATTATTGATTTAATTCTTCCCACATTTCTTATTTATGTAGACTTTTCTAAAATAAGGCATTTGTATTGTACGTGATGTGTATGGTCACCCTAGTAACGGGCACACGCACACAAAGGCAGTCACACAGATATTTACGGGAACCCCGTTACTACAAATCTGGAGTCAGCTGGTGTCTGTCTCCCTCGCACGCAATGCTTCTTACAGCGAGTGCGAGGGAGACAGACGAAGAGCGACCGCCTGGAGCAGGTGTACGCTGTTTCACTCGCACTCGAGGCCGACGGCGTGGGAAGAAAGGGAACGGAACAAGTGTGACGGCTGGTACCTTGAGTGACGGGCGACGACGGTGACCTAACTGAAAAAATTAAGCAACCAACAACTACGTGTCGACACTTTCCCGAGTTTCATAAAACAGATCTACCATTTTTGTTGGGAAACCGTTCGAAATTTAGCAAATCAACCCGTTGGTTCTGTAATTTCGCTTCAGAAATAATTATTCCCTAGTAGAATCGACGTGTGGTTATTTCATCGATGTTTTATCCTCTTGCACTATTTTATATCATTTATTTAATGTACAAAATCTAAAGTGCACGCACACGTGATAATATTTTTCCTGTTTTTTTTTTGTATATATCGAATTTGCTCGGAAAATTATTTCCATAGAGATTTATATTTTTCCAAACAATAATTGTATTTCATACACAGATGGCGCTGATTGAGGAAACAATAATAATTTATTATTCATACTACATACATACAAACAATTGTTAATTACAAACTAAAATAATTTCAGTTTTTAGTACGGGTACCAAACATATTTTATTATTAAATAGATTATGCACTATACATATGTATATATTTTAAAATATAAAAACAATGGAAGTCATGAAAAAGACATTATCGTCTAAACGAAGCATTGTTTTATTCCAATATAAACCGCCATCAATCAACTTCGCACAATTAATTATGCAATACGAATATTCAATAACTGGCAACTTTAGTTTTAGCAAATACATATTTGCATACATATAAATATAAATACAGGGTGGACTTGAACTAATTGAGAATATTTTAGGGGGTGGTAGGGTTTCACAAATATGTATGTATATGCGAATGTTTATATTTATTTTTTATTATACACATGCAATAGTCACTACTGTGTACTTCACAGAAACAGCTGTTTTTAAATGAACTATTAATATTTTAATGAATATATTCTGTTTCACGAATGTGAAGATTGACAAGCGTAATTGTGAACTAAATACCGCAAACGGCTGTGGTTAAGTTTGGGATTCCTAAGCGTGCGTCGGCGTAAACGTACACCGTAAAGACGGTAATAGAGTTCTTTGCTTTACTTTTGATCGGGTTTTTGTTAATTAGTGCCTCGCCCGAGGCTCAGACGAGGTATTAACTAACAAAAATACGATCATAAGTGTAGCTAAGTAACTCGTATTTACGGTGATGTATGCCTAGGAATCCATTACTTTAGTTTTTTAGTCATTAGTTTTGCGATGAGACCAATGACTTTCTTTGATGAGTAAACATATATGAAGTAGGTATTGATCGAGTGTGATATTTACTCTACATATGTGTATGATAAAAAAAATAAAGGACGCGTGCCTAGGAATCCCGAGCTTATATTATTACCAAATTATAATTTTAATAAACGAATGAATTAATATTTTAATAAAATAAACAGGTTATATTATAAAATTAAAATATAGATTCAGACTGGATTGAAAGACATTGTATACTTTAAATATGTTCATTTTAAAAACTGATTCTTTTAAAACACTAAATACGCAATTTAAGGAAAAATTGTCAATTTCAATACATTAACCTTTGGGAAAACTACTTTGAATACAATTTTCAAAATATAAATGAAGGCTTTTATATCATTACTAAATTATAATTGAATAAACAGATCAAAGTATATTACGGTTACGGATGGATAAGCTCTGATTGGAAAATAGCAATTTTCCACACACAATTTATTCATACAAATAATTTACTGAGAATTTATTTGGATCTAGTTATTTAAGATCATTCACTTTAAAACCCGTTTGTAAATTATCCACAGCGATGTTGGACAACCCTGCGTTGAAGTTTTTGAATCGTGCCACTATTCATCGAATGGCAGTCGGTGGGCGAAGTTTGTCGTGGCTGGTTGTCTTCAGGTCTTCTCTCGGGAGGACTTCGTGAAGATTTTGTTGGATATATCTGGGATGCTGTGATGTCAAAAAAGGAGGAAGAAACGTAAACAGAACGAGCGACAGACCACTGAGCTTTTTATAGAAACAGCCACAGGATGTGAAGTTTTTACAGCCGGTCGGATATTCAACACGAGAGGTACCTAATAATGCCACTACATTATCTCCACACCTGATTTAACTCACATTTTATTTAATAATATTATATAAAAATATACAATCACCCTCTTAAATATGAGCAGAATACATTTTACACAATTTTAAACATGCATGCGTTATATTTAATGCAAAAGAGACTTTTTTTCAGACAAGGCTCGGTTTATTCAAGTGCTGCATTTTTTTTATAAATCAATTTAATGCACAAAAAACATACTATAACTCCACCAGGTTCTTGCTTGAAAAAAACCAACCCTAAGTTAGTAAAACAACTGTGAAAACATCTTACAACAGATTGTTCATAATAATTTTTTTTGTTAAATGCGTATATAGTGTTTTAAAATGAACACTGTCCTGTACGTATTTAAACTATACAATGTCTTTCAATCCAGTCTGAATCCATATTATAATTTTATAATATAACCTGTTGATTTTATTATAATATACTTTGATCTGTTTATTCAATTATAATTTAATAATGATATAAAAGCCTTCATTTATATTTTAAAAATTGAATTGAAAGTAGTTTTCCCAAAGGTTAATGTATTGAAATTGTCAATTTTTCAATTTTGTTAAATTGCGTATTTAGTGTTTTAAAAGAATCAGTTTTTAAAATGAACGTTGTCTTGTACGTATTTAAAGTACACAAGGTCTTTCCATCCAGTCTGAATCTATATTTTAATTTTATAATATTACCTGTTTATTTTATTTTAATATTAATTCATTCGTTTATTCAATTATAATTTGGTAATAATATAAGCTCGGGATTCCTAGGCACGCGTCCTTTATTTTTTTTATTATACACATACAATAGTCACTACTGTGTACTTCACAGAAACAGCTGTTTTTAAATGCACTATTAATATTTTAATGAATATATTCTGTTTCATGAATGCGAAGATAGATCTTCATACAAGCGTAATTGTGAACTAACATACCGTAAACGGCTGTGGTTAAGTTTGGGATTCCTAAGCGTGCGTTGGCGTAAACGTACACCGTAAAGACGGTAATATAGTTGCTTTCCTGTACTTTTGATAGGCTTTTTGTTAATTAGCTAACAAAAAACCGATCATAAGTGTAGCTAAGTAACTCTACTATCGTATTTACGGTGAAATATGCCTGGAATTCCATTACTTTAAAGTCTTCATTCACAAGTAGTTTTCTCAAATCATCGTCACTTTAAAAATGGTGTTTGTTTATTGTTAACCGGTTTTTTTGTGAAGCGAATGCATTCTGTATTAAAAGACGTTCAATTTTTGAAGATTATTTTTTCACTTGTTCAACTTCCTTTTCGTTGCGAAAGCATTCCCATGACCTAAGAAATCCACTTTAAATGCATCTACTCTCTCATATAGTATGGATTGATTACTATATTTCTCAGAATAAACGGATCGAGTAGTAAAGTATTGTATTGTAATATTAGCATAGTATTGTGTGGTTGGCATGACCACAAGTGTAGCGGGTATGATATGAATTATAAATCAGCAAGGAGTTGTCTGTTATGGCGTCACATACCTACCACATTCTATGCTCTATATGCCGTTAATATTTATGAATAATATTATAATTGTCTACAGGTAATGCGAGTATCGTATATTGAGGCGGCATTGCTGGTAGCTGCAAGCGTTGTGGCTACAGCTGCTGGGCTTTGTAATCCCGGTCGAACATACTGGTCTCCAGAAAGGGACTCTTGTCTCGATTGCACTCGTTGTGAGCCTCTTGTTGTATTGAGGCCTTGCGAAGTCCACAGGGATACAGTGTGTGCCAATCTCAGAGATTTGGATCTCGATTGGTCATGGCTGAATTCACAACGCAAGCCCAAGAATCACAGAAAGATAATATGGAGGTTCGAGAGCGTTTCGAGCGAGCAAACAACTACAAGCACCACTATTCAACCACCATCGGAGGACTACTTGTCCATGCAGGGTTACGAGGATGATGCCAACGATGACGAGGAAGATGATGAGGAGAATGTGGAAGTGAGAATTGACAGTGCTGGTACTGAAACAGATTGGCAAACTATAGTGTTGACAATGGCCTCATCGGCTGGTGTATTGTTCTTTGTGGTTGTTGCGGCTTGTTCCTTTTACTACGCCCGTCAATGGAGGAAACTCAAAGAAGATATGGAAGCCGGTAAGTTATCAGATTAGTTAAATCTAAATTAGTCAGTGCGTATGCTAGACATATGGTAGAAGTGGTTGAGACTTTCATGTCTGTTTTGGTATTTACCGGAAATCGTTAGATATTAGATACACGTGGGAATTTCAGAAGTAAACGTTGCAAATTTTAAATGCATCCCTAATATTTCTAAAACAAGCCCTCTTGCAATTAACTTCACTTAAATAAATACTCAAAAACAAGTCAACGAACATCATTAATAATCTGTTTCGGACTATTCCCTATACATAATCCAGTCAAATTGGGGTTTCACCTTGGAATTTGAGCCTAAAAGCTATAAATTTTGCAGGTGTTTGAAAAGTTTTCTGAACAATCGAAAAAATTAGGTGACGGGTTTGGAAGTTATTTATGGTCAAGGGTCACAAAAATCAGTTTTTCAAGAATACAGCTTCTAGGTTCAAATTCCGAGGTTTGGCCATTTCTCTTCCTAATTTGAATATTTTAGGGGGCGATTGCAAATATAAGCAAAAAAAATTAATAATAACAATATTAGTTGCGTATTTAACAGACACGATATACACTCAACTGAATACTTTACAGAAATAGCTGATTCCAAGATGCTGGCCCAAAATCGATTCCAAAAGCACAATTTTAATTTTTAATAATTTTAAAATATTTAATACATTTTTTTACTTATTCTTGCCGTACTCTACCACCCCTTAAAATATTCTCAGTTATTTCAAGTTCACCCTATATAATGTAGAAAAATAAGATGATACATTATATAAACCAGCTTTACTCTGCTCTTGTTTCAATTTTGAAACTTGCCGTACAAAATATCGTTGTCTGCCAAAAAATGACGAGACATCGTTTGGAAAAACCCACCAAGCTGATCTGATTACAATAGACTATCTAAAATTAAAAAAAATTCAGCCAGAACAGTATTGTTCTTATAATAATGTTATATTTGCATTTTGTTAGATATTGTATGTAGAAGGAAACCAGTAGGCGAGGAAGTTTATAAAGCTGTCGTGTCTGTTTATTTTATGTGGGCTTTGCACTATGATTTATAAAGAGCTTAAATTATCCAGAACTTCTGCGTTTTTGTTTGGATTCACATTTAGAAATTCTGTTTTAATGCTTGGCTTACAGATTTATTACGATGAGGCCTATAAGCATTTGCGATGACGTTCGATCAATGATTTACAAGGCAGAAGCTATTTTCAGTGAGTTTGAAACATTGAATTTAAATACATTTATATAAGTTGGCAACTTATACAAACAATATTTTGCTATTGAATTGGGCCCAATTTAAATCTTTAAACATTCATTCAGACAAGTATTGAATCAGACAAAATCAAATATTATTATACGCAGATTGTATTAATTTATTTATATACGCCCTAAGGAGATTTCTGGGACGGTGTTTTTACATTTTTTAGACACAAAAATGTTATAATCAATTGTTTGTTGGTGATTTAAATTAAAACTAGTTTCACAGGTCACCGATTATAACATAATTACCTCCGTATTTACCTTAAAATCCATGAAAACAGAGTAAACCTGGATCAAGATGATCGTCGAGATTTTATTAATATTATTCCCGACAGTCGTAAAAATCGATCTAATATTTTTTTTACCTGGGTGGGATTTGAACCCATGATCACTTTATTTGTAGCCACTGGTACTGACGTATTCATAAATTATCTCGTTTAGGAAAAAACTTTATTAGTATTTGAAATATTTATCTGAACGGTGCGTGACTGCTAAATGTGAATGGACCTTTACAATTTGCTTTGAAATTCTCATAAATTTATCATGATAGTACAAAATGTGTTTTTTTTTGACATGGCTTGTTTTACTATTTTTACGTAATTGATGATAGTTAAACTATGCGATGTTTTTGAATATATTTCATTGTAATTGTGGTATGTGCGGTCATTTAAGAGAAGTATGAAGTCATTTATATGTTTTACGTGAGATGCAAGTTGTCGCATTTTAAAATATTTTTGGCAGAGAAAACAAACACCTGACACTTTTGGCATTGCCTGTTTCCCTCGATATTCTTAGAAATTTAAAAAGCTGGCCGTCGACGTTTGTGGTTATTTCTATTCTAGATGTGTTATGTCCACATACTAAAAATATTGCTTAGATCTATTATTTCCCGATCAATAACCCAATTGAAATATTCATGGGGTAAATAAGTTCCAACCTTACAGTGTTAATTGAGAGTTTTTGTAATTAAGTATATTCTCTTGTATATTCGTATAAGTCTTCTTGAGTTATATGTAAATATATGGATTTTATTTGATGATAATTGGTCGAATTATAATGATACAAGTAATTATGTCAAAGTTATAATTTAATTGTAATATAATTTAAAAATGATATTACAATTTTATTTATTTACGCGCCGAGGAGCTTTTTGAGAGGGTTTTTTTAGATACAATAACATGTTGTACTTTGTTTTTCATCATTTTATAACCTAATTGTGGATTTTTTTATTTAATCAGAGAAATCAGTTTTCTGGCGTGTTGATTTTCTGTTGGTGATCTTAACTATTACTAGTTACACAGGTAACCGACTTAATAATCAGTATTTACCTTACAATACAGGAAATCAGAGTAAACCTGGATCAAGGCGATCGATCGCGATTTTATTAATATTATTCCCGATCTCCCAGTCGTAATAAGCGATCAAATCAATTAAAAAAAAATTGACTTGAGCGAGACTTAAACCCATGACCACAGTATTTGTCCCCTGAGCTATTACACTGGTTATATATTATTATTATAAGTTATCATAGATGATGAAACTATTAGCTTCAATTGGTATGCTTTGTATTCTTGTTGAAGAAGAGTTGATCTAAATATAATATGATTGAATCAAATGCAATGATATTTGATAACTTGCGTCCGGCTGTCATCTACTTCTTAAAATGTTTTTATTTTAAAATAATTTCCTATTTATTATTCACAGTCAATCGTATTGTTTATTATCGCATTGTTCTCGTTGGAAAAACTTCTGTTATATTTCAAGTAGACACGTACAAATCTGTTTTTATGAATGACGAATTATTACATTCCAAATCATATTCAATGTCGACACACATATCATACGTGATCATGATTCGTAAAAAATAACGTAGTGTTTTTTTTTATAAGAGAATAGATCGTTAGCCATATAACCGAGGTGAATTCTGATTAGATCCGCGTTTCGAATGTTATTTATTGTTATAGATTGTGTTTCGTTCGTTGGTCGAATATATTAGTTCTGAAGATTCATCGATGTTTTCGGACAGAGCTGCAGCATCTGGACATGTTCCTCCTGGATTGCAAACCTTTTTTTTCTATTTGAAATTATTCTCCATACAAAAAAATCCAGTAGTATCATTTCACTCTCAGGCCAACGTTTGTACACATCAGAATAAAAATACACATATATTTTTTTATTAAAAGGTTGTTGAGTTGTACACATGTGAGTTGCACATGACAAGATTGCACCCAGGTCGATTCTATGTCGAATGCCAAGATTTGGTCAAGTTGCATCTCTTGATTTATTGTGAGAATATTACAAAATATATTTTTTAATAAACATTTAAATATTGATTCATCCACGTGTATAGTTTTTTTTTTCGATGAAATTTTATAGACTGATCTAGTCCAAGTGGGTGACTATTATGATTTATTTTAGCTCTACAAAAATATCCTTTATCATATTGCTTTATTATTTGATTATTGTATTATTTCATTTCAACTCTCTGATATATACACAAATAATTATATGATATAATATCTCCAGTTATCACAAGAGTTCGCCAAATGCCATTTTGCTAACTTATAACGCTAATTTTACAAGCTACTTTTCGTTAAAATATAAATATTGTAGTTTGAATAACGTAATCAATTTATTTCTGGTTAATTTATAATATTTTAACATACAATTTTTAACAAAAGTGAAATATAAGTGCCACAAATAAATGCGATTTTTTTAAATTTTTAGAGCCATTTTGCCACTTTTCATCAAAATAAGTGCCAAATTTTGGCGGACTCTGGTTATCATAGATCAATTATTATATTCATGGGAAAAACAAAAAACAAATTTAAATTAGAGTAATTTTATTTTATTAATAATATTATTTAATAAGATTGTTTAGTTAATATCAGATCATTAAAATAGAATAATAATTTCGCCGAGTAATAAAAATACAAGCCGCGCAGTGCTCTATGATTATAAGCAATAGAAAACTTGTTTTTTCTACCATTATTGGCCAAGGTTTGGTTATAGATTAATTTAGTTTATAATAAGTGTATTACATAATTCTAATCAATTAATTTGCGCTCATATTCAATTGTCTACACGTACAGCTTTTTTACTTCGAATTAAACCAAAAAAGCACTTTTAAACTCCATTTAACATATAATATTGGATCGAATATTTTACATTTAAAGCTTAAAAATATAATTATATAATATCTTTGTTTAATGTTATTTCCAAATTGGTGAATTTGAATTGAAAAACATTGAACACTAAAAAAATATTTCGGCTTAAGACAACTGTTGCTGTTTTGTGTCTCTGGTGTATTAATACATATATTTTTTATTTTATATTTTAATCATTGATACGTGTGTATTTAATGTGGTTTGAATCAAGTCCAAGTTATATAGTGTGGTGTGTCGGATGCCAACTTCTAAATGGAACTAAATGTTTACAAACACACCCGACATGTTTAACCTCCAGCCATATTAATCAAATGCCTCACTGACGTCAAATCATTATAATATTATCATATTCGATAAAAATCACTAAACCAGATATCTCATGTCAATAAATAAACGTGCCGTTTATAAAAATACAATCCAGATGCTGCCTGTGAAAGCAAATATTTCGGTCTATTTTAATACCAGCACCCCAAGATTGATCGATATTTAATCTTCAATTTTATGATATTATAGATATGGTGCAATAGTTGTTATATCGATGATTTTACTAATAAATGCTTTACCTTTTACAACTCTATATATATACAATAAAACAACAAACTTTGTGTTAATCACGAATATGAGAAACATAGGGGAAAGTTACACTTAATTGTTTTGCAAATAAAAGTATGTACTAAAAATATATTTCTCAAATGTTTCTTATATTAAATAAAAGCTCGGTGCATAAACATTCATGTTTATTACAATTTATTACATTAAAATAGAAACACGTTATCAAATATCACGAAATACAAAACCCTTATATTTTCACCGTCAAAAATGAAGTATACTCCGTATAAAAATGAATTATTTTTCTTATGATAAAAATGAAGTCACAACAATTTTTTAACTTTTACATCTAAAACTAATCATTCTCTTATTTATTATGTATTTATTTCTGTAAATAATAATGAATCACCCAATTCACAATATGAGTCGAAACCTGATTCTGGATTTTTTTACAGTTACAATTAGGTAAAAATAAAATAAATTATAAGAAATCTGTTATTTGTAATTTTCACAAATTACAAATAACATATTCCTTTAAATTATGGATTTCCTCCAAGAAGTCAATACTATCAAATATTTAAAATAATTACCTATGCTGTACTCTATTAATTAATCATACCTTGGTATTTTATATATTAATTCAAATAAATGTTTCAAACGAAAATTACACTATTTTAAATTTCTTAAATAAAATAGGATTCAATCAAGCAAATTATGTTAATCTCAATTGAAAGAAAAGTATAAAATTTTACTTTAAAAACTCTTCATTATACCTTGGTTAAACTTGACTAGTATTGGGTATTCTAATGTATTTACAATGATATAACTTATTTTATGGTTAAACTCATTCAATATTGTTTACAATTCAGGTTTACAATTATTTATATTGTTACGAACGAACTATAGGGGAGTTTGAATCATGCGGGCGAAACGCTTCGTTTAATAGGGACTTCAGGGGCTTGTAGCCTTGGTGTTATCCAGAATTGATTCCATTCCCAGTATTAATTGTATATAATGTGTTGCAGACGTGGAAGGATTGACAGCAAAATTAGCACTAATGATGTCACAAGTTAGTGAAATGCCAGAAACACCCACAAACGCCATCACTCTGCCAGACAACATGCGATGTGCATACCTTGAACAACTCCTTGGTAAGGAAATAATCATATTTATTAGGTAAACTTTTGGTGATGGGATCTCAATTGAATTATACAACAAATTTCGTATTCAATGTGGGACGTCAGACGAATAAATTCCTCTATCGATAACATTTTGAGTGGAATCAGTTAAATTAAATAGCCGAGTGTTGGCAAGTTGCCACACAAATAATAAAAATTAAACAATATTTCCAAAGAAAACCTTCGTCGCATATTAATTATAGTGACTGTCTATGAACCTGACCGGAATTAATAAGTAGTGTCCGTTTCAAAATGCCGTCAAAGATTTCTTGACAATTGTCACATTTTCACCGTGAAATATTATACACAACAAATAAAATAAATTTAAAAACAATCGTTAATACTAGTCATTATACTCAGGTATACATTTTAAAATAATTTTTAACCAAGTCTTTATACTTACAAATGGGTTGAAATCACGCTCAAGACAAAATTTGTTTAATTGATTTGATCGGTTGATTGATTGATTACGATCGGGAGATCGGGAATAATATTAATAAAATCCCGATCAATCGTCTTGATCCAGGTGTACTCTGATTTCCTGTATTGTAAAGTAAATACTAAGTCGGTGACATGTGTAACTAGTAATAGTTAAGATCAACAGACAATGAATTAAGACGTTGTTATGTATAAAAACGCTTTTAAAAAAAGCTCCTCGGGGCGTAAAAATAAAAATACATAAATATGATTGTAAGGCTACTCGATTACGGGATATTATGATAATTAAAATTTATTGATGACATGTCTAACATGATTATAATATTGAGATATGTTTATTGAAGCGTTTCCTCTCTGAAAAAGGTATGATAGTAAAACTGTTTGTATGCAAAGGCAAGCAGAACGTCCTGTCGAACAATTACATATTATCAATTTAATTTTTTAAAACAAATTATTAAAAATATAGTTCAGGGATTAAATATTTTATCTACTTTATACATGCCGACAAGATGACTGATATTAGTAGATGAAAACGGATATTTCCTTCGGATTTACTCAAGATAAAAAGACAAACGCAACGTCTTAAATCTAAAATGAAATTGACTAATAATTTCCCGCCTTCACTAGACATAAACTTCCTTCGCCTCGGGAACCAGGGACTTCATTTCACATTTATCTTTTATAAATAAATTTAGTAGTTTAGTTTAAATAGTTAGTGTTTGTGAACCAAGACCCGATTCAAATATTATGACGAATATATTTATAGGATTGTAATCTTTCTTTTATTTCTCGGAAGGAGCTTTCTTTGAGGAGGTATTAAGACACAACAACGTGTTAATTGTCTGTCGGTGATCTTAACTATTACTAGTTACACAGGTCACCGACAGAGCGGCTCTGTCCGACTTAATAATCGCCTCAGTATTTACCTTACAATCCAGGAAATCAGAGTAAACCTGGATCAAGACGATCGATCGGGGTTTTATTAATATTATTCCCTATCTCCCAGTCGTTATAACCGATCAAATCATTTTTTTTTTTTAATTCTTGACTTGAGTGGGATTCGAACCTATGACCACAGTATTAGTAGTCACGCGTCTTATCCCCTGAGCTATCACGCTTTCTTATTTGGTTTATGCATTATTGTTCTTCTGGTTAAGATTCTGATGTATGTAGAAAGCATAACCCTGTCGCCGCATGATCAGAAATATCTTTCTACATGGCAGATGATATCTTTCATACTAATTTCAGTTCATTAATTTGAAGAACGGAAGTTCTTGGATAGCGTCTTTAAATTGCTACAGGAAGCTGAGCCCACGCTTCCTATTTAATGCAAAGGAATCCAGTAAAATATACATTTGTGAATAAAATATGACTGACGTATTATTTTCTGTACTTAAGAAGTATGATGATTAAATTATACAGTGAATTAGGAATCGAGGAATAACAATAATTAATGATTTTTTGTTTAAAAGACATGACATACTTGGGATCGAAAATTATGGTTTGTTGAAGGAAATGTGCGATTTCTAAAATAAATAGGTAAAGCCAATAGATAATTATTATAGCATCATAATTATTATCAGACCTAGTCCAAGTACTTTGACGATGACCATGATAATATTGCTTTATTATTTGATTATTGTATTATTTTATTTCAACTCTCTGATATTTACGCCTTTCTTTTCATACGCCAATTATTATATTCATGGGACAAACTATCAAGTATGTTTTAAGATTGTTCTATTAATATCCGATTGATATATTTTACGCTCCGAGGAGCTTTTATTTTTTTTAGAAAGGGTCTTTTTGAGAGGGTTTTTTGTACACAACAACGTGTTAATTGTCTGTCGGTGATCTTAACTATTACTAGTTACACAGGTCGCCGACTTAATAATCCGTATTTACCTTACAATAAAGAAAATCAGAGTAAACCTGGATCAAGACGATCCATCGGGATTGTATGTATATTATTCCCGATCCCGGAATCGTAATAACCGATCAATACGTCCTAAAAGTATCAATAAAAAGTTTTTTGTCTAAGCTTATAAAGTCATAATGTTGTTTCTCCAAACTGATAAATGATCGATATATTGTATTAGTTTTTTTTAAGAACCAGTTTGCAAACTATTTAATATCACTTATTATAATAATCAGTATTTACCTTACAATCCAGGAAATCAGAGTAAACCTGGATCGAGACGATCGATCGGGATTTTATTAATATTATTCCCGATCTCCCAGTCGTAATAACCGATCAAATCAATTTAAAATTACTTGACTTGAGCGGGATTTCAACCCATCACCTCAGTATTTGTAGCCACGCTTCTTATCCTCTGAGCTATTACCATATAATAAATCAATATAATAGAAATGCGCAGTGCTCTACAATCGTAAGTAAATTGAAATCCTGGTCTTTGACCCTCTTGGACTAGGTTTGGTTTTTATAAAAAATTTAGCCTTGGTTAAGAAAGTATTTTAGTAAATTTGATGAGATAAAAAAATGTCGCGAGTGCATTGGGTATTTTGGTCCTTTAGATGGTTGACGCGTGACGACTGACTGATTTTATGACCAGTCGCAATGCTTTATGACCCGACCGAACATACATATAATATACCCATCCTTGCAAAATAATAACTATATAGTAATAATTAATAAAAAAAATATTTAAATACTTCATCAGTGATAAATATTTGCAAGTGTTTGCTTAAAAAAACATATAATAATTTATTGATTCTTTGACAATCGAGGCGCAATTTTAGCGCAGTGTGAAGCTTATTTTTAAAGGCTTTGTATGAAAACACATAGTTGATCAGATGATGGGCAGACAGAAGCTGTCTTCTTATAATAGCATCTGTGTATAATCATAAAGTATCAAAATAATGGCCGCCGAAAGCAGTAAACGATGCATGCACTTAAAGCGTCGTAAAGTCTAATGGCCGACTACAGATTCTTCGCATTGTTCGTCAAATTATTTCAGTTACTCTATATACATCCTTCCAGAACATAATTATTTTCACAATTTAACATTTTGACAACCTTTTTTATCATTGCCTTACCCATGGCTACAATTCGAGTGACATATACAACGAAATCCCTCATAACGAGTTTAATCCGTTGCAGATCCATGCTCGTAATTCGAAGCAAATTTTCCCATACAAATGTATGAAAAATACGATAACCCTTTCCAAAAATAAATAAAAATTTATGACTAAAATTTTATTATTTTTAACTATATAACTGTCTAAAGTCATTTATTTTGGTCAAACTTCCTTATATTTATTAGGGCGATGGACACTGTTATACTTTTCAACTTTAAGTTTTTTTTCCCCCAAAGATGAATATAGATAAAAAGTTTTTCAGTTTAATTTTATATCAGAAATTAGTTGAATAATATCTTTCATATTTTTAATTTTGATATATCGTTGTTAATTTTATTTTATATGGATTTTATTTCCTCTTTTGCTCGTAAAGTAATGGAATCCCAGGCATACGTCAATACGTAGTCCGTAAATACGACAGTAGAGTTACTTAACTACAATTATGATCGGTTTTTTGTTAGTTAATTCCTCGTGTGAGCCTCACACGAGGCACTAATTAACAAAAAACCGATCACTTTTGATCGGTTTTTGAGCAAAGCAACTCTATGTTTTTTGTCTTTACGATGTTTGTTTTCGGCGACGCACGCCTAGGAATCCCAAACTTCATATAATTACTAAATTATAATTGGATAAACGGATGAATTAATATTATAATAAAATCAACAGGTTATTTAAAATCATAATGTGTATTTCGACAGGATTGAAATACCTGGTGTACTTTAAATAACTACTTGAGAATGAGGGCTTCTAAGTAATGGATTTCCAGGCATACGTTACCGTAAATACGATAGTAGAGTTACTTAACTACAATTATGATCGGTTTTTTGTTAGTTTATGCCTTGTCTGAGCCTCAGGCGAGGCACTAATTTAAAAAAACCGATCAAAAGTACAGAAAATCAACTCTATTACCGTCTTTATGTGTACGTTTACGGCGACGCACGCCTAGGAATCCCAAGCATTATGTATCTTGGTCAATATTTATTTTCATAGATAAAAATAATGATTATATGTCTATATAAAATCTGGATTGTCTCACGGCAGAGGTCAGGCTTTGGACAAAATGTTTAGAATACAAATGATTGGCAGTTACGAAAGCCTCCCGCGTAGCGGACGTGTGAAATCGGTATTGAAGTTGACATGGATGATCTTGGAATTTTAATATCGACACTCGCTATAATTTATACTTTAAAATCACCAAGTTGAGACTTTGCATATCTTATTAACACAATATTTAATTTATTTAATATAGATTTTTTTTGATATATGCAGCGCTATAATAAAGTTGTTTGGAATTAAATAATAAATATTTCGGCTATACTTCCGTTGACCTAGCTGCCTTGAAAGGTAACTAGAAAATCATAATTATAACTATGACTCACGGTGACCTAATACAGTTCTAATACCCACTGTATTTTAACTGGACATATAGCTATGTAAAATTAATAACGGTATATAATATTTGTGTATATGGGCAATTCACTTGCCATATACCCTCTTGGAACTGTCTCTCAAATATCAATTGCCTCCCATCAACTCGACTATAATACAACATGAGGATTATCTACTTAATTGATACAATTGAAAGCAAAGATATGAGGTGCTCAAAATTAAAATCTTGGCTATAATTAAAAGTAAGTTGTAATATTTAAATCGGAAACTATGATGATTTGGTTTTGGTAGCATTTAATTCTGAGCCACTGATATTGATACACAGCCTAATTTTATTGTTTTATTTAAATTCTACTTACACATAAATTATCATTTAATTTTATATTTATGCAAGAAATTTTGTAATGTTGAATGTGGCCGAATACTGGATGGATGGGCAAATTTCAGAGAGAGATATTAATTTGATTTTATTAATATTGTTCTGTCCATATTATTAAATAATTTTTATTTAAATAGAATGATACAATTTATCAATTTAATAAAAATATATCCCGCGCAGTGTCCAATGCTCCAAAGCATTTTAGTGCACCCAATTAGCCGACTTCTGCTGATATAATTGTTTATTCGGTCTTGAATTTATTATAAATGAACAAAATATCGTAGCTAAACTATATACAATGAAATATTCAGGGTGTAAATATATGAAAATTAATTATTTAGACAAGGAAATAAAACGCCAACACGCTGAATATGTGTGGAATTAAAAAAAAAAACAATTTTATTTTTATCAATGATTTAAGGCTCATAATAAAAAATCTCTAATATTAATTGTCATGACCACTGAAGACCTTTTTATTATTTTATTAATAAAAAAAATATCATGTTGAGTTCATGGTTAATGAACTGAATTGTGGGTTTCATAATTGTGATCTCGTCTGGTAATAGGGATGTATTCAATATAATAGTGTAATGAGATTGTGTGCGTGCGGTGCATATGCGTGTACACCAACGCTACCAAGCTCTAGACTATTCATACACACACTCTTAATACACCATTATATTGAATACGGCGCAAAGTGGCAATAATAATATGATCAAATAATATATCAAGATAGCTTGGTTCACACTTGGCTCTGGATAAATAAATCAATGAAAAACACCTAAACTAGATGAAATAAATTATTTTACACAATATTTATATTTTTTTTACTAAACAATCTTATGTTTATTGTGACTGACTGTACTTTGATGGATGTATGTATAATATTATTGGCTCTCAATCCAACGAGATGATCTTCACTTCAATTGCACTGACCATGCAATAAACTTTAAATATATTAATTTAAAGGCCGGACCATAAAACCAACAATTTGCTTCAATTGAACAACATTTGTCATTGAATTGGAAATAAATTAACGGTTATTGAAATATTATTTTGATTAACAACGAGTAGATGAAAAGGGCTTTGAATTGTTTGAGAGGCGAGGCTCAGTTTCCGGTATATTTGAATACATTAAAACTACGTTAGGAAGTTCATATAAAAGTCACGAACTGTCAACTTTTCAAAGGATGCGTAAAACTAATCAAATTAAAAAAAAGTGTTTTATTTGGTCATGTGAAAAATTAATCGGTTATTACGACTGGGAGATCGGGAAAAATATTAATAACATCCCGATCGATCGTCTTGATCCAGGTTTACTCTAATTTCCTGTATTGTAATGTAAATACTGATTATTAAGTCGGTGACCTGTGTAACTAGTAATAGTTAAGATCACCGACAAACAATTAATTAACACGTTGCTGTGTCTAAAAAAACCCCTTTAAAAAGCTCCATTAGAGATGTAGGTTCTCTGTTATTCTACAGAAGTATTTTCTCTTATTTAATAATAAAAAATCTTATTTCTGAAACTAACGGCCGTATTCAATATAAAAAGTGTAATGAGAGTTGAGTCGTCTTAAAACCGAATAGTACTGGTGCCAACTCTATTCGTATACGCACCACAAGCACACACTCTAAATAGATTATTATATTAAGATAGAGTATTATTAATTGAAATTTTAAATGATGGTTATATTTTGAGCTTTTGCATATTGGCCAAAAGAATATCATATTGAAAAAAAAAAAATCATTTATTACGCATTTTAAAAATCATTTGAATTCAATATAATATTATTAAAATAACCGTTTATAGATTTTAGATATGTATTTATTATTACTGAGTAATTATATTAATTATTAGTTTTCCATGTAGCAACACTGTACTTTTATAAATAAATAAATATGGCGTTAACAATCAGACATATTCCTTATTAAAGGATATATATATGTTTATTTTAATAGTATTTTGTGATGTAAATTAAAAATATATTTATATTAAATTATGTATAAGATCCGTTATTTATAAAGCTATTGTTTAATATATCCTTCGGTGATAGACAATAAGTCAATAGATGGATTGAATAGTCCTTAAAGGAAGTGGAAGTGTACTTACATGAAATTGAAATCCTGTCTCGAACACCTGAACATATTAAATATTAATTACCCATATTAAAAGCATCCGATCTCGCTTATAAAGAAGTGGCTTGTTTATTCATCTGTTTAAATTAATGATTCGTATATCATTAAAATTTGATTGCTCCTCCGGTTGTAAAAAAAAATATATTTATTTCTATAAATAAGCATGTTCATTGAACAGCGAGTTATCAATGAGCTTAAAGCACGTGAATCTTGATCCAGTTTTAGATGCAGCCAGGTCTAAATTAGTACCGGTTCATTTGTTTGGCTTGTAACGCGGAAGTTGACTACACTGGGGATGTAATATCCTGTTTGGTATTCATATTTCAGATTTTAGTCTTTTTAGTGTAGCCTCCATAAGCTGAAAGCTAGCACACGTGTCGAACAAAACCTATAAATAAACGTAATGCAAGCGGTGTTTACATGGGTGACCCCGTAAACGAGATTTCGAGGATCATGGAAAAAATAATAATAATATATATAATTGTCTACGGTGTGTGTACGGGTCTTTCAACCATCAGTGTTGCCAGATGGAAGAATAATATTTCATATAATTATTTTACTACAATCAATACATATCTAAAATCTTGAAACGGGTATGTTAATGATAGTATTGTTAAATTAATTTCAAAACAATATTAGAGATATTTAATAATCCATAATAAATGACAATTCTCAAAAAAACAGTATTAATCGAGAGACTCGCTTTTTTAAATATTGTGTTGTCATCGTGTGAAAACCGCATTATATTATTGTATTAATAATTTTAATAAAAAAAAAATCATACTTCTTTCGAATGAAAAATCAAACTTATTATCTTCGTATAAAAAACAAAGCAGAGCATCTAAAAAAAATATCGATGGAAAATATTAAATGTATAAAATAAATTAAAAATATTTTTAGATGTATTTAATCAAATAATGCAAAATAATTCCACATTTTTATACTTCATTTTTAAAAACAAAATTTCTTCTAATCGATAAAAAAAACAACTTTAAAGCAAAAATGAAATGAAAACTCAAATATTACCATTCTATTAAAAAACAAAGCAGAACATAAAAAAACATTAACAAATTGAAAATTTCAATTAAAATTACCCTAGTCTTTGATATGTTATGACAAAAGTGTCACGTATCGACACTTAAGATTCATCTGACCATAAGCATATTGATGAAGTGTTTTACAAACATTTTATGCGATGATGGAATTTCAAATTGCATAATCCATTGTATGCTTCTTATACAATGCAAAGACGACTTTGGAAACCATATTATACATTTATACACCCACTAACTAGTTTTTTTTTATTTTGTTTCAGCTGGCAAAAGCAAGGATGTTGCATCGGGTACTGGAAATGTGTACATTCAAGAAAACAATAACATTTACTGACCACTAGTATTATCGACATGTGTATAAATAATCGATTTATTTTTGTACTTAATACCACTGCAAACGATATGTTTTGTCTACAACCAGAATAAAATCTAGAACGAGACGCGACTGAAATAAAAAAATACAGATTTCTTTTTTTTGTAAATAAATACGACGAGCTGGTAATACTGGAGTTTTATTTTAGCATAATATGTATGAACAAAAATGAAAAAGACCGCTTTGATGTGTTTTGTTTGCCTTTTAATAGATGTTTACAAAGATCAAAGCCTCTCTGAATCTTTTTTTTAGTAATGATGGAATAAATACCACACATACAATAACAAATGTGATGAAAATGTTTGAGAAAAGATATCATGTACTTATGCATGGGTGAGTATATTATATGCTGGAAAGGAAGTTCCCTCTTTACACCTGTGTAGGTACATTAATTTCAACTTCACAAGCCAAGATTCTACAATTTATTATTATTATGTACAACAATTTATTATCAGCGCCTATATTCTTAGAACATCTTTGCTGAGAGGAATTATATTTACCTACTCTTGAAAATATAATGTTTAAAAATAACTATCGGCATTGAAATACCGAATAATTTCAATTTTATGTAGACATAATATGAATGTACCAAAAATGCTAATAAAACAATTTTGTGGTGGATTTTTATCCTAAAAGTACCTACTAATGAACTAAAATATGATAAAATTCCATATAATTCAAAGAAAATATAGAATTTATTTTGTAAATGTTTTAGGAGAAATTAATAATTTATGCTTTTTACAATGAACAATATAAATAAAAAATACTATTAATTCATTTATATTAAAAAAATAATAATAATTTTTAACGATGACATCTGTTGTTGAAGGCCGTAAGTTTTTTATAAATATATTTTAATACATGATATAAAGTTTTACCGTTAGATAGCAGAAAAAATATTTATTGAAAATTATTCCAATGTATGATTGAAATTCAAATATTTTAAAGGGTTTTCAAACGGGCCAAATTGCTGTTTCTTGAGTAAATGGTCCCATTTGTTTGTTCATAGTTTTAACTCTTCGGTGTAAACCATTGTGTAAACAGCTCTGCAGTATGGTGTGATGTTTAATAATATGGCAACACTGGACAGATTCACTCTGATTTTTGACAGCCGCTGTTGACGTTTAAAATCCTACGTTTAACTTGTGATTAGAATAGTTTACCACAGAAATTAGTTGTATTCAACTAATATTATTGACTGAAAATATTCCGTTAGACTGTTTCAGCGCATTATCCCAAAAGCAACAGCAAGCGATGTCTGCCGGTGAGGAGTTCGTTCAATGTTCTGAAGTGTCATCAACAAGCCCCGCCCATTTGTTGTATTTTTCTTCACGACAAATCCAATTTAACAATCCTGTCACCCCCGTTCACCGTCGCTATTCCAGTATGATGTTTCCCAAATCCAGATCCATTTTATTTTTCTTAAAATATTTCCCGTTAACATATAACGCAATTGATGAATTTTTATTTTTTTTGCAGTTCAAAGAAATGTAAAAGCATCAGAAGAACTATCTACTTCGACAGCTTTGTTTTATGTTGGTGTGATATTTGTAACATCGTTGTTGGCATTAGGAATGATTTATGCGAGTTTTCCTAATTTAGACCCGTTAGTATGCATATAGAATATTTTTTTTAATTAAGAAGTTTTTATACATAATAAATTTTCATCATTGTAGGACTGAAAGGCAACACATAAAAATACCATTTCATATTGAAGATGCCAAACAATTGGGATTGGTCTTAGACAGATATAAAGATCAATATTTTTATCAAGTTTTATCTGGCGTTTTTCTTGTTTATATATTGTATCCTTTTCAAAATATGTAATTAACTAGAAGAACTCAAACATATCCAAAATATTTTTCTAAATATAAAATTTTCAGCTTGCAGTCATTCGCCATACCCGGGTCATTGTTTTTGAGTATTTTGTCTGGCTTTTTGTTTCCCTTTACAATTGCATTCTTTATGGTTTGCTTTTGTTCTGCACTAGGAGCATCTTTATGTTTTTTGCTATCTCACTTGCTGGGGAAAAAAATTGTCAAGACTTACTTTCCAGACCGTGCCAAAAAATGGGCTGTGACTGTCGACAAAAATAAAGATAATCTTCTCTACTATGTGATATTTTTAAGGGTTACACCATTTTTACCTAACTGGTTTATTAATCTTACATCACCAATACTTGGAGTTCCATTAATTCCATTCGCTTTAGGGACATTTATAGGTGAGTTTTCATTTATTTTCCTAGTTCTCATAATGTAACTGTAAAACTTAATAAAAGCAGATTTTAATCACAATTATTAGCATACTGAAATTAATATTTAATCTAATATTTTAGGAGTTGCTCCTCCCACAATAGTTGCAATTCAAGCGGGCAAAACATTGCATACTTTGACTTCTTCAGCCGATGCTTGGTCATGGACTTCGATTGGACTTCTTTCAGCGTTTGCCTGCATTTCTTTAATACCTGTTGTTTTAAAAAATCGACTGAAAGATAAATTTGAATAAACTAGGTTGATTTTTTATTTATTAATATAATTTCACAATATGTATTTATTATTGTAATTTTCCGATTATGTATTTTAAATGTCAATAATGTTCTTATTTAATACACACTTGGTATTTTATCTTGGCTTAGCTGAAATGTTTTAAAACATTGTTTTGCAACCTTCAATTGATACACAGTCAATACATATTAAGTTAAATTATTATTTATAAATTCATTGATTGTTCAGGTAAAAAAACAATCAAATATAAATTAATTCACTTTCTTGTAAAACATACCTATTTTACCATTTTATATTGACACATTTGTCACAAACGTACCCACTATCAATGATATTTTTTGTGATATATTTCTTTATTTAGTGTTGAAAATATAACAGTATTTTGTTTCGATCTTTGTTTTTCATTTGCGGTTCAAAAACTTAAGTAGCTTGATTATGAGCAAAGAAGATTCATATTAATGTTTCGAGAATAATTATTACCACTCATTTGGATTTTGGTAATGCGATGGGTAGATTGAAATAAGAGGCTTTTTATTTGAGAAAAGAAAATGGACCATTTCTCTTTTTAGAATAATTTATCAAAAAATGACATCTTATTTTACTTATGGTCTATTATTATCAGAATTCAGCCTTTGTATTGGTGAGTGATTAATTTATTGTGAAAATGTGAATTTACATGTATATTTTAAGTAAAGATAGAGAAAAAAAATCCTATCTATTTAAGTCAATGTAGTTCCCATATTTATATACTTTTTTTAAAAATATTGAACCCTAAATATTTAAGGCGATGTATTTTTAAATATAAATAAATACACCCATATATTTAAAAAAAAGTACAGCATTTATAAATATCTAGAAAAGAATTCATAAAATTATCAGCTTTTTTATTGGGAAAGTAAAAATTTGATAAAAATCCATCACATTTAAAAATATATACTAATTAATTAATACCTATACTATAAACAAGCAAACAAAAAAATATAATTAGCTGTTATTAAAATCACCTGACTGACTGATACTGAAATACTGCATCTCAGATATTAAATTACAATATAGATAAATTTCACTAAACGAATTTTTAAATTAAGTTACATTGTTAAGTAAAGTGGTTTAGTCTGCTATAATCTTACAATATGTGCTATTTCTGGCAGGAGTTTATCATTAAAGATAAAATTATCATTTGGATTTTTTTGATTGACAATCAGTCAATTACATCAGATTGTACTATTGTATTAACTGTACTATTTTTTACAATTGTTATTTAAGTATGAAAGCTTATTTAAAATAATATTTTCTATTTAATTAAAAAATTTCACAAATTTAGTCTTGTTGGTTAAAGGCGTAGATGTATGTAGTGCAGTTTATTAGGGCTAGATTTGGCCGGTTATGTGGAAAAGGCAGAAATACTAGTATAAGGAATTGCTATCTATTAAGGTAGAGGGCAAGAGAAGGCAGGGTAGACCTAGGTTAAGATGGGGGGACGAGTTATATAAGGTTGTTAGGAGTTTAGGTATTATAATTAGGGGCGCGGCCTCCAATAGAATTAAATGGAATTTGGTAGTGCAGCTATCCTTTGGTTCATCACTGAAATGTAAAGATTGTGATGATGATGGATTATCAGATGACACGTGTCCCTGTGTAAGGTATTATGGGCACCAGTAGATGGCCCATGGAGTTGGTCCAATCAATGCAGGAGTTGTGAGAAATGAAAGATAATGATGTCAACTGGCCAGTGATGTTTTATTAGAAGAAGTAAATTACAAAGCCCCGATCGGAGTTCGATGCATTTTGCATCGCGCGGACATGTGTCCGGCTCGAGAGTTGGTGGACAAGAGAGTTGTTACTAGTGACAGATGGGAGCTGTGGCTGTTTAGCGCTAACTGGAAGTGCATAAATACATATCTGCGCTGTCCAGTTAGCCGCTACAGTATATTTAGATTCTGCTTGATATTGGGTACCTGTGGGTAATCATGGGGTAATCCTAAACGTATGGTTTTATCGGTCAAAACTAATTTATCGTGAAACTAAGGGCACTTTAGCAGTTATCTAACACACCCGTCAGGGAACCAGGGTAAATTTAAATAGAAATCTGGAGACTATTGATTGAACTTGCTTTTACATCCCAAAGCCTCAATTTTAAAGTTATTGATACATGAAGCAAGATGATTCCTCTAAAAGCTGAAACGGCGACACTTTTCAATTAAATTAATGTTACGTGCTTAGATATTATTATCTTCTTGCATTTTTAAAATAATATTTAATTAAAATTTACATTGATTGTCATCTTTTCAAAATAGGGTAATATCAACTTATTCAAAAATATTTTGGATTAATTATTAACAAAATTCCCCGACCGCTGATATGACACGCGTCTGGCTATAGTATTATTTCATAATCAATTTTTTTAATCTGTTTTGGTTTTGGTGATAAAATACAGTCGTTACTTAAGCATGTAAGCAGCCAATGAACGTCAGATTAATTTTGATATGATTATATTGTTAAAGAATCGCTGTCATTGTTTATCATACTACAGATTAAATTCGGAAATTGTGATCAATCATTCATTGTTAAATTTACGATAGTGGAGGTAAGATAGCGTTCGTTTTTCATATAAAACAGACGACCAGCCATGTAGATTTCAGTTGTCGCAAAGATGTTCAGATTCCTCATCCTGTCCGCTATTGTGGCCTGCGCCTATGGCGGTAAATATCATCAATAATTATTATACAGATTGTTCTCCATCGTTTTTTTTAATTTAACATTTTGAAAATTCAATAGCTACCTTCAACTTCAACCCACTTGTACTGCGTGGGTTCCCCAACAGAATTGTTGGAGGAGAAGCTGCAGAAATCAGTGATGCTCCTTACCAAGTTGCACTTTTGTATGACAGTGCTGGAATTGGAAGCTACAGCTTGAGATGTGGAGGTTCCATCGGTGGAAAAGCCCTCATCGTGACTGCTGCTCACTGCGTATCTGCGTAAGTAATCTGTATTTATTAATAACCATTTTAATAATGTTTATTAAAATGAAAAAAATATATGTTTAGCACGAGCCAACTGAGATGGAAAGTACGTGTTGGATCCAACTTGTACAACTCCGGTGGACAATTGATCACTGTTTCCTCATACAAAAATCACGAAAAATACAACAGCTACACCATCGATTTCGATGTTGCCATCATGAAGCTCGCTGAAAATATCGTCATTGACAATAACAGCACCTATGTCATCCCATTGGCCACTCAAAACCAGACCATAGCCGATAACTCAACAGCCATTATCTCAGGATGGGGATCAACAATCGTAAGTTGTCGAATTGCATTCAAAAGGTAAACCATGTAAGTAAAAATGTGATTATTTTCAGTCCGGAGGAAGCGTCGTCCAACAGCTTCGCAAAGTTGCTGTGAAGGTCATCAACCAGAAACTCTGCGCTGATGCTTACACTGGATTTAATGACATCACTGACAACATGATCTGTGCTGGAAACTACGAACAAGGAGGTCAAGATGCTTGCCAAGGAGACTCTGGTGGTCCATTGGTCGTTGACGGAACCCTCGTTGGAATCACCTCATGGGGAAGAGGCTGCGCTCTCAGGGGATACCCTGGAGTCTGGAGTCGTGTCTCAGCACTCAGGTCATGGATCGATGAAAACGCAGCTTAATTCAACAAATACTCTATACACAGACACATGAAACAATAAATGTTTTTAATAAAAAAAAATACTGAAATCATAAAATAATTTTTACTCATTCACCTTTAAATTGAACACTGAAAATATCTCATACTTAATCTACGATATCGTACTTCGCATTTATTGATTAAACACTTGATTATGATAAATATAAAACAATCTTGTCTAAAATGACAGTATCATGATAAATTGAGAAAAAAAATAGGTTATTACAAAAAAACAATGTAGAAATATTAAAGATATGGATAAAAATATATATAATAATAACAATATTAAGATATTTTAGATTAAATAGTTAAGAATGACACAGTGACATAATTTAATTAGAGAAAATGTGAATGAACGATAACAAACCGGGGAATTATTATGTAAGAAAGTAACATTTGATCTGTAAAATTAAAACATTATTTTATGCCACATATAAAAGCATTGCAATAAAATATTAAATTAAAAGATAAATATGTAAAAAAATATTGATACATTGATATTTAAGTTATAACTGAATCTATAATTACCTAATTAAATAATGTGATTACTAATAAGAATGAATTAAAATTTATGGGGGACTTAATAACTGATTTTTTTATATATAATAGTCCATTTTGGAATCAAGTTTGGGCCACCATCTTGGAATCAGCCGTTTCTGTGAAGTGCTCAGTAGTGACTGTCACGTATGTAATAATTCATTTATTTTTAATATTTTTATTGATAATAAAAATATTTTTTTTTCGCTTATATTTGCGATACTCTTCCACCCCTTAAAATATTCTTAGTTAGTTCACCGTGTATAATTAGCGAAGTTATTAAAAACAAACTTTTCCCAAAAGCTAAGATAAAAGAATCGGTGAACGAATGCGCTTTTAAGGCTCTATTACGCAAATCGTCCTTTGCGCATGCGCAAATCTTATATTTCGTAGTCGCTTACAAAGGCTCTCAAACATCAATGATTTTTTGTGTTTATTTAATCCAGTAAATATATTTTAGAGAACAACCTTTGAAAATGCTATTATTCACTATTGATAACAATTCACATTCGTTGATAATTTTTGTTGATGATAATCTCTCTCAGTGCTCATTGAGTCTTAAAGGTGGTGATGTATTGTCGTATATACCAGATTAAAAATATATTTTTTGCATAATAATAATAGTTTGAGGGATATAGTAACTTGTTGTGTGAAGGGAGTACAAAGGAAGAACGGCAGAGCTCGCTAGTGTCTTCACCGCACGTGTACTATGCGGTCGTGGCGGAAAACAATAAAACAAGTAAAATTAAACTACCACACCTACAATCATTGAAAACAATAATAAAAAATCATTCCTCATATAACAACCCTCACAAATCTCTAAAAAAATCACCCGCTGTATGTCAAAATGCCTTTTATTCATCGATTTTACTTTGACGCGCGCTCAGATAAATGAATGAAAAATGCATCGCGCCCTTAATATTTATTTATTTATTTTCAACAGGATTATCCCGGGTGAAAATAGTGAATTGTGAAAAGTGAACTGACTCCTCAACATGTTAAACGTGTGAAGAATGGAAGAGCTGGACGGAGATATAATTTTATATGACTGGAATAAAGGTTTATATGTCGATCTAAGATGGTGCTAGTGAAATCAGCAATATATTCAAAATGTCCTCAAAGAAGGGATCACCGAGCAGCAAATCCTGTGAGATTTTCTTTCAAAATGATATTTGATTTTGTACATGTAAACTGGTTTTAATTTTCACCGAACTATTATTGCATGTTATTAATAAGTAATTAATTTCATGCATGAGACTTGGAATCTATCCAATATGCAAATATCGCAACACATGATATTGAAATACACTTAAATAATATTATGTTTGGTAAGGTTACCTTCTCAATTTAACAAAAAAATATTTCTATTGAACTCTTTCACCCAGAGGTTAATGATTATTATTGAATTATTTATTTTATATAGTTATTTTTACGGAAGTAAGCGCTTATCACAATGCGGGCAAATGAATAAATTAAATATACGATAAGCCGCCTTCAATTCAATTTAATTTTCCATCAATAGAGTATTATATGTATACAATTTTCGTGTTTTCCACATAAAATTGATCTACTCTGTGTTGTATTAAACCTACTCTCCGGTACATGTTAATATCTTTAATGGACTTAACGTGTTAAATACCGACTACATGATACTTTTTTTTACACCACTGGTGTACAATTCGCAAAATTAATATGGTTATTTTTTCGGTTTATTATTTTTATTTTGCATGCACGGTCGATGATTAGAGGTCGTTATTAATAAATCAAATAAGCATTTATTATTCAAGGTCTAGCTCTGTTTCTTCTTTGATGTTATTTTTCCACCGTTCTATAATGCAATCAAGTTTTGCGCATGAAAATAAAAACAGAGGATTTAATAATATATTTTATGTTTTTTAATATAGGGATACTGGGGCAATAATATAGTATTATAGTTTTCGTGTTATGGAAGTCATTGCATGAACTACGAGTCGTAGCACCTGCCTCGATTCTACGACTTTTGCTACGATCTAATCAAATCCTGTTAATGATATACTAACTATTTCCTACGCTCTAATCACCATTTTAAATGGTCCATATGCTTTTATTAGAGTTTATTTAATTGTTAAATTACATAGTTAACCACAAATGTTTACGTTTTAATCAAACATTTTATTTAATTACTCTGACGGTATACAGTGATAAAAAATGTGGTTGTTTTGTTGATTAAATAATGCAAAAGTACTTAATAAACTACGTAATAAAGTTTGATCAATATTCGAATTAATCATGTCATTGTATATGGGGCAATCGGTGGAATTAATTATGAATCAGCCTTAAGTAATATTTGTAAATAAAATCACAACCTATCGATCAAATATTATGGCTCGTTAAATTAGTTTTTGTAAATATTTTATATGGTGTCTTTGTCTGTATTAATTGAGGTATATTTGTATGTAAATTAAGGCCACTTGTTACATGGCATGTCACGAAAACTTGTTGTGCATTAGGTATATTAATTAAAAATTGTTAAAAAATAAAATATAAATGTAGACAATCTAATATATTTTTTAAACTCATAATTATAACCTATACTGTGAAATATAAAAAAACACCATTTCAGACTAATTTCCCATGCAAGCAGTTCCTATTGCGTGACGGAAATTTCTTTTTCCATGTAGTAAAAAATAATATAATCCCCTGAGTAGTATATAATTTATTACTTCACCTAGTCACCCATTTTTTATTTGTTTAATTCTTGAATATTCAAGCAATGATCATTAGAAATATGTATAATATTGATAAATAAATTCTTCAGTCATTTTACCACACAACCTAAATTTCAATTCGAAGGATTATTTGGGTCTTTTGTAGAGCAATGATAAAATCGATTAATAGTACTCATATTAATTTACTATAATAGATTATATTGAACATAAAAACTAAGCATGAAATTACTTTTCATAAATATTCATTGTATATGAATAATTTCGCACACAGTAGTAAGGGTTTCTATACACGGAAAGGATATTTTGCATGCAACGAAGTAATAAAAAAAAACATTTTCAGTATGTGTCAAAAAATCGATTTGCTTGAAACGCAACAGCTTTTATTTTTCAATTCAAACTTTGAGCAATATTGTGAATATTGAAAATGTTATGAATTATTGTTCCATAAAAAAATCTGAGTTAAATATATTTCCGTGGTCCAATTTTCCACGGCACGTGTTTTTTTATTAAAGGATTGAACGTGTTTTCGCTAGAATGTATATGAAATAAGACAAATCTTCTCAAAAATGAAAGTAATCTGACTTTTATATAAACATGACACACATATTCCCACCAAAATATATGAAACAAATTGTATTAGGAAGTCAATAAATTACGGCAATTTCATCACCATCATGAAAATTAAAGCGTTAATATTCGATATATCAGTATAATAGACGCGTGGCTACAAATGAAAAAAAATGATTTGATCGATTATTACGACTGGTATCGGGAATAATATTAATAAAATCCCGATCGATTCTCTTGATCCAGGTTTACTCTGATTTCCTATATTAAGTATTAAGCTGAATATTAAGGAGATTATATAATCGTTGATCTGTGTAACTAGTAATAGTTAAATTCACTGACAATGAATTAATACGTTGTTTTGTCTATATATAAAAACAAAACAAAATTTGTAAAACATTCTCAAAAAGCCCCCCGGGATGTATATAAATAAATACATATTAAAATTCCATTATAATTGATGATATATTCTATTACATTTATAGAGAATAAGCTTATCCTTAATTTTAGGCCAAATCCATGCTTACTCTGATTTATTGGATTGTAAGGTAAATACTGAGGCGATTATTAAGTCGGTAACCTGTGTTACTAGTAATAGTTAAAATTACCGACAGACAATTAACACGTTGTTGTGTCTATACACCAATTTGTGTAAAAAGCCCCTCGGGCGTATATAAAAAAGTACATAAATAGTTAATTATTTAATAAGTAAGTTAAAAGTCCTTAAAATTATATATCATGTGGAGAGTAAAAAAAAATACTCACTCATCTCTGAACTTAAAGACATCATCCCCTAAGAATGATGAAGTTATTGTCTATATTGAATAAAAATACGTACGAAACTTTGTGTAACTTGATCATTAGTTCTTCGCAAAGTTTTAACACTAACCAAGTTAGTGTCAGTAATGGAGACTACATAATATCATAATAAACTTTTTAATTTCCAGCCAATAACGAAGATGTCCAGCATCTTATATTCGGCGGTATGCTATCACAACCAACTCTCTTGCCGCCATGTTTTGTACCATTTGTTGATCCACAACCACATTCAGGTGAAATTTAATTCAATCAATCACATCAAAGTCATTGATCATCAAAATTCAAACATCATGGTATTTGCAGGCTTTGCATGAGTGGTTTGGTTGGCTTTTTGGCTATAATCTATGTGTTCTTTAAATAAACATTGTGGTATTATAAGGATATTTTATTTAAACGTTCCTTGAAATGTATGTACATATTTGAAACCAGCATTAATTGAAACACGACGCTGAAAGTTCAGGGAAACGTAAATATTTGAATATTCAGGCCTCTTCGCCTCAGGCCTTCAATCCTAGAATTGCTTCCTTTATGTAATACATATAAATATCAAAATTTGCATATATTCCCTCGTTCCATGATTGTTTCACAAGAATGATTTTTCAATTAGCTTTGTCTGTTACAAAAAAAAGTCTTGTGTCTGAAAATGAGAACAAGAGCTTTGAATTTAACGAGTCTCCTCTTCAAGCAAGAATTTACATATTATTCCACAACAGGAATATATATATATGTGAAAACGAGTCAAATGTCGTGCATTTTCATTTGGACTGAAGAACTCATATATTTTTTAATATATTACATGCAGTCTCATTAGGGATGAAATAAAATAATTTCATATTTATAAAAAATATATGCAAATATAATTATTGTAATAAGGTTAGGTCAAATAAAAAATCAACGGTATATGACTATATAAATAATTGGCATTGGAATTGTATTTATTGAAATAAGAATTCTACTCTTGGAATTAGAGTGTCTATTATAGTGGATTTTTTATTCATTTTTTTATATATATACTATATACTGGGTGGACTTAAAATAACTGAGAATATTTTAAGGGAAGGTAGGGCAACGCAAATAAAATCGAAAAATATATATATAAATTAATTAATAATATTGATTACGTATAAAAGACACAATACACACGTGATATTCACTACTGACTATTCCACAGAAACAGCTGATTCCAAGATGGTGCAAAAAGCACGATTAATATTTTAAATAAACAATTTATTTTTATAAAAAATATTAAATATATTTTTTCAATTATTCTTGCTATACCTTATGACCCCCTAATATATTCTCAGTTATTTCACGAGATGTTAGTGTATCACAAAAATAAAAAATTGATAAAGTATTGAACAGACACAATACATACGCGACATAAATAATTACTTCACAGAAACGAAAGATGGTGGCCCAAACTCCATTCCATTTATATACATATACATATATATATATATATATATATATATATATATATATATATATATATATAAATATATATATACATAAATATATATATGTATATATATATATATATATATATATATATATATATATATATATATATATATATATATATATATATATATATATATATATATATATATATAAATTATATTATGACCAATCCTGTCTTTTTGGTTATTTATTGACCAAAATACCTTTGTACTATGGTTTTTAAGAATTTAGTTGATTAATATGGGCAGTGTGTTGTGCAGGTCGGTCGGTGCGGCGAGGAAAAGCCTCCCTGGGAAGATTGAGCAGATCAGCTTCAGAACTTTCATCCACTGGAGCTGGTGTAGTGGATGCTGCTAATGGAGGACCTGAAATTGTCGAGACTACTCCTCCACCAAGGGCCAGATCAGCTCAACACAGAGCCCCTGCGCCTCTTTCTGTGCTCAACAAGACACATTCATTTTTCAACACACTAAAAGTAAGTATGAAAATTATACGATACGTCTATATATAGTTGGGAAATACACCCACACTAGGGATAATAATTAATATCTTTAAATAACATAAGCCTTTGTTGTTTCATCTCATATGTTTGTTCTATTTGGCAGAATGGAATTACTAATCCAGAGTCTCTCGTGATAACCTGAAATATAAATACAGCAATATGCTAACCATATTAGATAACTTAGAATGATTTGATTGGTTATTACGACTGAGAAATCGGGAATAATATAAATAAAATCCCTTGATCGTCTTGATCCAGGTTAACTCTGATTTACTGTATTGTAATGTAAATACTGATTATTAAATCGGTGACCTGTGTAACTAGTAATAGTTAAGATAACCGACAGACAATGAATTAACACGTTGTTAAAAAATATTGTAAAGAAACCTTCTAAAAAGCCTTTCTGGTTGTATTTAAATAAATAAATAGAATTTATAAGTATTTATGTCACGTAATCAAATATAATGTTTACATTTGATTACAAAATCGAGTCTGTTCTATGTATTCATGAAATTAATTATTGATGCTCAAATCTCCGGATTAAAACCGGCAACACCCCCAAAAGTAATTAAAGTAATTAAATTTTTAAAATTTACATGGGATAATCAGCCCTAATCTAGGGACTTTCGCCTATACACTTTTCATATCGAGGGTATACTACCAAAATGCACAAGTCACATTTCATAGTTTTGAGATAATGGCGAATTAGTGAAAAAAAAGTCACAGTCTTAACAGAACTATAAATTTATGGTATATATTTGAATAATTTACAATGTGGTATAAGTCAATTACTTATTTTATCTTTCCAAATATAACACAATTATAAAAAATACTTGTATTTTAACTAACAGAAACTAAAAATGTAAATTTGACTTAATTCTCCCGAAATATTGATGATGCGACTGTTTTTTGGCAGTAGATAAAGTAATAAAAAACATAATATACAAATGCATCCCTAACTCAAAATCGTCAAAATATGAGTGTATTTTAGCAGTATATCTTCGACATTATAATATAAATTATTCGTAGTATATTGTATTGTAAGTACAGGTCCCGAAGGAATTTTTTGTCTGAAGGAAGGAATCGAGATCATCGAACGATATTTTGACAATACTTTTCTCATTATTAGTCGCTATTGCCGATGGAATTAGTTTGATACTTTTTCAATTTCAAGCAAGACTATGATATTTGATTATTTTTAGAGCCGGTGGCATCGAAGCAGGAGCAAAGAGAGACCAAGTGTGGCATTATCGACAAGAGATGGATCAGCTGACAGTAGTACTGAATATTGTGCTGATGGTAGTAGTGCTGACCACAGCAGTTCAGCTACACCAAGTACTCAGTCTCCAAGACATAGGGTCCTTGTTCACCAGGGTAAAGGGTCTTTAAGTATATCTATTAAGATCATTCGAGTATACTCATATTTAAATGCCATTCATCAATTTCGGTGATTTTGTCATCAACATTATTTATGTCACTCTAGTATTCATACATGAAAAATATACAACCTGTATTTGATTGCATTTCAAACAAAGTAAAGACTAATATATAATGCCAGTACGATCATTAAAAAGTACTAAGATTTTTTTCGTATAAAAAAATAATATAATAATTTATTATAACAGTTTGTGAATCTTCGGTTATTATAATGAGTGAATATATGATGTTATTATAGAATAGAAAAACAAAATTCATTTTCAAGGTCAAGTTCAAATTCGTATGTGTGATGAATAACAATAACAAGTATGACAACATAATGTTGTCATAACGCCTAAGGTCGCTAACCGTGTTTGCATCAACAACAACTATGTTGTCATAATGTCTCAGGTTGCTGACCGTTCTTGTTTACGAACTATTGTTGTTTCATGAATCCTATGACGTATGCTTATAATATTACAAATTCAAATCGTGTGGTCAATCACCTAATAAGTAAATACGCAAGAATAATTTAAAATTTAATTAATGAACGTGTGGTTGTGTTACATTTAATGTACCATTCCTTATATTCAATTATTTTAAGTTCAATAAAAGACATGTTGTATAAAAATTTGGTCAAATAAAAAAATATAAGTGTGGGTATTTTGCCAAGACTTGTAGAATAAATATATCATCATTAGAGATAGGATTTTAGTTGGGTTATTCACAAAGCTTCCTCTATATAATCCCATTAGTATCGCATTGCTTCAGTTGCTTGTACTCTTTAACTATGTATGTACTTTTATCATCCTTTCATCTAGACATTTATTATTATTTAACATAAAAAAATAAATTATTTTTAATAGTATAACATTTACAATATCATTTCTACCTAATGAAATGTTCAATATTTGATCAACAATGTAAACATTGGGTATTGAAACGGTTGTTAAAGTTATTGTGTTTGTGTTTGTTAAATGGAAAACACGTCGATCGCGTGAAAGTTGTGCATTTCCAAGGAGGAAGAAGATTGAATGAAGCGTATATTGTGTTTTGATATAATGTATAATAAAACCGGAAATTTTTATTAAATAATCTATGTAAATAAATAATTATCTGGATACGTAATAAAAATAGCAGGAAAATTTCCTCGACATTATTAAAATTTTATTACATTACGTTAATTGAAATTTGTATTGAAATTTGATCTCATCTCCAACGAATACCTATTTAAAGGAAACTATTTATCAAAAGCAATGTTTGTAGCGGGTAGTTATTACATGGGTGTCCTCGTTCTTTTGGACCAGTTATCGTTGACACAGTTTTCATTCGATTGCAAACAGAATTCTATCGGAAAATTTAATCATTAAAGTGCTCAAAAAGAATATCCGACTCGATGAACTGACACAAAATATCATAATAAAGAGACAAATATGGGTTTTCAAACGAATGTATTTGCTAAAAATTGTATTCCAATTGATATAAATAACGTGATTATTCAGTATAAAAGTCACGCAAATCGTTTAGTACATAGTAAATTACTATTTAGCGTTTAATAATAGAAAAGACTTTGTTAACTCATGGGTATATGAATTAGAATATTTATTGACTAGTTTGACATATAATATTATTTAGAAAAACTTTCGTATCGCATTGATTGAAAATAAAATAAACTAATATTTTATCCAGTTAAAAATTGCTTTATTAGAATCGGCAAGCTGAGTAATTAGCATCAAAATAATAGTTCACGTTTTGTCACATTTACAATTAAAGTAAGTTATTATCTACGGATAAGTATATTAACGTTATTTCTTCTTCTTTGAGTGTCTCCTTTTATTTGTTGAGCTTGATTAAATTATTATTTAGATTTATTAGAAAAAAATGCAACACACTTAATCTAGCTTCGAGATCTTACATGATTGGTAGTTTATTAAATATGATAAATGTGACTTTTGTGTGCAATTTGTATTCGATAAAAAATATTGGGATGGGGTTGTTAATCAACTTAAACATTACTAACGATGCATACTAGTCTAGATTAGACACGAATTATTTTAAATAACAGTTAAATTTAGTAAAAATTTTTATAGAAAGAATAATATTATATAGGTAACCTGAAGGAAGTGAATAATATATTTTAGTTTCGGAAGGCGTCCCGAAGATTGGCGACGACCTCGATAAAGAAAATAAAACAAATATGTATTGAGAATTTACACACGCCTTCGTTTTATTGAAACAGTTTGCAACGTTTGACATATTCCATACAATTTTCAACATTTTGTTAAAAAAAATATATGCTAATGTATTGTTATAGGGGTAAAAGAGTGCGGGTTGCTTCAGTAACTGTCTGTCCGTTGTTAAAGATGGACGGTTATCCATATAACTCTGCATTTCATTGTGGGGTTTCCATAATCTCAGCTGATCGACAACAACTCTTTACAGTACTCGTGTTAGATAATTAGAGTGATTGTGGTGTTGTATATTGAGTGAGAATTGTGTCATGAATATAAATAGAATATTGAATGATCGATAAGCTTCAGTTTTGTGCTGTTGAATTTTTCGGCCATGAAAATGCACCAAAAGCTACCGAAAAACCCGAGGAAGTTTAGAATCAGTGTCAAATTGAACGAAGTCCTGATGGATATATACAAGACTCTGGGAAAATCTGGTATTTATACAAATCATATATAAATACTGAATTTATGTGCCTATAACATAAGTTCACCGAACACACGTATTAATTAAATTACTCAGCCACTATTAACTGAGTTATGAACCCAAGCCGATCGGTAGTCGGCCAAGAAATATTATTCATAGTATGAATAATTTTACAGGTATTAATATTTTGGATTTTAATCTGTATAATGCATCTAATGAAACAATACTATAAACCTATAAATGGAAATATTCGTAGCGGGTTGTTCATTATACAAATTATATATAATCAGGGTTCAATGAAAATTTTGAATATTATGCATTTTTCCTTAGACGATTTAGGTATATATTTTTTATGATACTATTTTTAGATTCACCTTTGGTAAAAGCTTACGATACTAATGAAAGACCACCCACACCCCTGCCTACTCCGGGTCATTTGGATCTCATGCCGGTAATTATTAAATTTTATTCAAGTAATCAATAACTATATGTTAATAACATTCTTTAAATTTATTGTAGATACGAAATCATATACATAAAATTATTTATTTAGTTTTCTTGAAAATGATACCTTGGTTTTCGATAGTAAAGTCTTCAGTATTTACGGTAAATGTTTGAGCGGTGATTTAGAATAATATGTTTTATATTATACTAACGAAAATAACGTGTGTTTTTTTTTTGTTACTAACAATTGACTAAAAATAATGCTTCTTTTTCAATTAAACTGTCCCTGTATTAAATTTAATATTTTGTAAATCATTTTAATTGATTTTCAGCTACAAATAGACGAAGCTTTACAGAAACGCGAGGCTCAGCTGAGACAATATTCCTTTTTTCAACTTAGAATCCACCTTAAAAGGGGTCAAAGTCTCGTCGCCATGGATAAAAATGGTAAATAGTACACAAATATGACACATTCACAACACAAAGGCACGTTTTTTCAATAATTAAATAAATTAAAACACAATTGAAAACACGCAATTTCAAAGCAACAATAATGCACTGATTATAATGGGTTGTTAAATTTAAAATAGTTTGGGTAAAAGCATTCCGGCCAAATTGGCAATACACTTGGGATTTTATTTATTAATAGAATGTTTTTGTTTGGTTGTTCAGAATTGAATTGACATGCATATTTTTCGTGCAAAATGATTTTGCCGAAAGTTGAAGTTTTGGGACTGAAAAGCCTCTCAAAACTTGGTATCTTGTTAAAAACAAGTAGTCGCAGTTCAAATAGGAAACGTGCTCCAATTTCACATTAAAATATTTTATCAACACACACACAAATACAACATTTTATCCCTTTAATATGTGTATATGTTTAGTGTTGAATTATGCATGTTAAATGTATAGCTTCAAATATAAGGCCGTTAATAAAATGTGGGTGTTAATTAAAAATTTCTTGCACATGATTATATCTGCTTGCTTTATGTTGTTTGTGTATAAATGCACGATGGTTATACTTTAGCATTTTTTTGCATGCAGTCAAAATTGCTTGTTACTTGATAAGTTTGCTGATTTTAAATTGAACATTGGATTTTTGGATAATCGTATTAATGGCCTCGTGTTTGTCGCTTTATTGCAATACCCGGTTGTTGCAATGTTAGGCCTTTTGGCAGGAACAAGCGATCCATATGTGAAGTTCAAAGTGGGTGGAAAGTTGCTACACAAGTCCAAAACAATCTACAGAGACCTCAATCCTGTTTGGGATGAATGCTTCACTGTTCCCATAGAAGATCCCTTTCAGCCCGTACATATTAAGGTATGTATCATTCAATAATTTCAGACTTTATATTGTGTACCTTGAGGCGAGACCTATATTGTATATTCCTTCAGAATAAACCAAAGAGGAATGTTTGTATTAAAGTCGTATTTCATATAGGAACAATATTTAATAAATCTCTGTGAATTCCGAGTGTGAAATACACGGCAAGAATGGTATTATAAAATGTTTTGTTTATGAAAACAACACCTGTATTTTTTCATCGTATTTAAGATATTCTGGAATTCAAACGTTCGTTTTTATAAGGTATATCATGCTTTTAGATTATGATAAAGTGATTTTATTTAATGTCACAATATAAACGAATATGAAAATTAGATAAAATTAAGTATAATATCGATTGGGGGATTTTCCAAAATCAACACACAAAGTCTGACAATTTTTTATTTAATACATTTTTTGTCAGCTTAAAGATCATTAATTAAACCAGCGTAATAGCTCAGGTGAAAAGGCGCTTGACTATAAATACTGTGGTCATGGGTTCATATACTGTTCAAGTTATATCGATTATTTCGACTGACTAAATTTCTAAATTGAATGACTGGATTATTTTATTGATTGGTAATTTTATCAATTTTTAAGAACACTTCTATTGAAGAAATGAAATTAAGATCATAATTATTTCCTTATATTTTTCATAAATAAGGTTACTTTATTAATAACCAGCGTAATAACTCAGGGGATAAATCAAATCCCGCTAAAACTAATCGGTCATTACGACTGGGAGATCGAGAATAATATTTATAAAATACCGATCGATCATCTTGATCCAGGTTTACTCTGATTTCCTGGATTGTAAGGTAAATACTGAGTCGATGAGATATGTAACTAGTAATAATTAAGATCATCAACAGACAATTAATATGTCTAAAAGTTAAAAATTTAAAAAACTGTAAATAAATAAATAAATTATGATAAATAAAATTTGTGATTTTGAATATGGAATCGTACAATAAAATAAAAAAAACAATAGATACAGTTAAAGCGATCAGTTATTAAATCTGTAAGTGTATTATTTTATTAAAACTTATATGCAAATATAAATAAAAGACTTTGTCCTCATCAACATTATGTTTTTCCACTTACACTCCACAAAATAAATATTCCGTTGAATCATAACGTGTTTTGAAATGAAACGTCACGGTTTGATTAATTTTAAAATGTTGTATGTACAGATTATGTTTAACTGTCCAGGTTTTCGACTATGACTGGGGTCTTCAAGATGACTTTATGGGCTCTTGTTACTTGGATCTCACTGCTTTAGAGTTAAATCGGTCTCAGGATTTAGTATTGTGTCTTCAAGATCCGAACAAGCATGGAAATCCAAGAGACATGGGAGAAGTCGTATTGAATGCCACATTGTATCCTCGAAGTCAGGAAGACAAAGAACAGGTAAGATTTATTTGAATATTTTATACGGATAAGCTGCAGGTGATTTAATAATAAAACAGGTGAGTGTATTTCATTAATAAACCCACCTAATACCGTGACCGTATTTCCAAAAAAATAGGTAGGTGGATTTATTATTATTGAATTTTTGTCCATCAATATTTTTATAAAAAATGTAGAAACCTCCATTGTTTTAGAATATTCAATATTACGTAAAATCTAAACAATATTCCCAATGAATTGATATATAAATAAACTGGATTTTAAATTATAAATAGACACTAATTCCAGTGAACCAGCGTAATTGTTCAGGGGATTAGACGCGTGGTTACAAATAATGTGGTCATCGGTTCAAATCCCAAAAAATAAAATGAGTGAGATATTGGGAATAATATTAAGTTTTTTCTTGGATTGTAAGGTATATACTGAGGCAAAATTTGTGAAAACATTCTCCAAAAAACCTCGGGGCATATACGTATAAATAAATAAATTCATAACTGCTTAAATAAAATAACATATGATATAATATTGATAATAAAATAAACAATTTACTCGTACATTTGGTCGTAAAATGACTACAACCTTCATCATTGTTTCATGACCACTGTGGCATGATACAAAATATTCCCATAAGACTTCACTTTACTTAATTAAATTCCGCAAAAGTGTATTTTAACTTAATATTATACAACACACCGTTAGACATGATAAATTTATTTATACAAGTGCAATTATTAATGACGTTCACTGATTAATTCAACATTAATTTCGGTGCACATTGTTAATTGTGATATTGTTCGCTTATATATTTGTTTATTTTTTATTAAAGCCACTAGTCTACTTCTGAGTAATTTAAATTATTAATATATTGGCGTTAATTAGTCCAAGGCCTATTTTTTCGGTAGCATACATGATCAATGGTCAATATTTTATATATATATTTTGCATAAAATTATTGAAAGTGACTGTGGGAGAGTAAAAGAAACAGAAAGTATACTAAACTCGTTCAGTCATCGTTGGATCTTTGCTCGGTGTACACGTTTGTCAGTTTATTTCACTGTTTATTCTTATTATTGCTTCAAAAGTGCCGGTTTTGATATTTTTTCTATAGAATTTGATAAACATTATTATATTTATTTTGGTTCTAGTTGATTCACCTACGCGTTATCGTTGAAATAATGAGTTAATTATAATAATTAGTATAAAATGTAGTGTAAATCAATCTTCCAGTATTTTTTTTTTGTAATAATTAAATGCAATTATATTATCAAAACAGGATACATCGGCCGGGAAATACGTATAGTAAAGTCAAATATTAATTATCGAAGGCTTGTGGAAAGTGACTCAAGGTTGACTCAGTCATCAACACACACTTCTATATTACAACCAACATACAAGAATGGTTCGTTTGTTGTAGCAACCGGCACAAAAAATAGTACATTTCGTTTCTTATCAGTTTGTTTTGACATTTTTTCCCCATGGAATGTGTGCAAAAAATACCCGTATGAAAATTGGAAATGTGCCAAACATGAACATAAGTTAATATTTCCGACTAAATTATAGTATATTGACAGTGTTGAGTGTTATTGTAAAAAATGGCGGAACATGTGGAGAGAATGAAGAAGAAAATCACAAAGATCAACGATAAGATTCACGCCAAGATGGAAGATGTTTGTGAAGATATCCAAGAAGTTGTAGGAAACAGGACTTCTCGTAAATTTGTATCACACCTGTCGTCTATCGATAAAGACGATTCTGATATTCATAATGTGGTAAAACAAGAACCACAAGTCAAAGCGAAGAAGTCATCAAAGCTGAAAATCATCAAGCAGCTATTAAACAAAGTTCATCTCTATCGCATGGGATTGTACGACTTGAAATTATCCAAAAGTGAATTGAGTCTTCTCGAAAAGGAACTATTCTATAGAACCGATAAGCCAGAATACGAAAAAGAAAGCCCATCGTCTAAATATATAAATATTATCAATTTTGACGATAATGAACAAATCCCAGACGATCAGAGTACTCATGATGAACTATCATCTGAAGAAGATATACGAGAATTGAACGAATCCGAAGAAATAACTATTAGCGACGCACCTACTCTTAATCTCAGGTTTGTCAATCGTTTTTTCTTAAAACAATACAGAAATTTTACGAACTTAGTGAGCAAAACAATGAATGCGTGTCTGATTTATAAAACCACTCGCGTGCGTCATGCAATTTTCTCAATTTTTGTGAAATTGTACCAAGAATACGAATAAAATCATATAGTGCAACATAAAATTGATATTGCTGTGATTGCTAATTAGATCTGAAGAAAATCTGGACCCTCCATCGGAAAATTTGGATGCTTCTTCTTCTCTCGCAACATGTTCACCCACAGTTTTAGGAAACCAAATAGCAAACACTTGCGAATTATTAGAAAAAATCGGAAACCGATTCCCGAAGCTCAAAGAACACGGCGATAAAGTTCAAAAGGTAATTTTTTTAAATAATTTATTAAGCTAGTCAAACTTATTGCTGAAATTCAAGGTAAGCTCGTGATAAATTTTCATTGTTATTTTTAGTGTGTATATTTATATATTAATTGTTTTTTTTAGTACTTCCAAAAAAGCTCTCGGCTTTGCGATGTAAATAAACGCCTGAAGTGTCAAATATGGAGTTCAGTTGTCACAATTGTTTTGGTTGAAGCCAAGGGTCTTCCAGCAATGGATCAAGATACAGGTTCTAGTGATCCATATGTCAAATTTAGGTAAAACAAGCAAAACCAATAACAAAAATAAAAATCAATAATAATGTTTTTGATTATGTTTCAGGTTAGGGAATGAAAAGTACAAAAGCAAAGTAATTTGGAAGTCATTAAATCCTTGTTGGCTGGAACAGTTTGATTTGCACTTGTACGATGATCAAGAACAGTTATTGGAAGTAACCGTTTGGGATCGAGATAAGCAATCGAAAGATGATTTTCTGGGCAGGTAATAATATCTTAAATAATGACTTTTTAGAACAAAGTTAAAAAAATAACATTACAGGTGTGTGATTGATCTCTCACTTTTGGAAAGAGAAAAGACCCATAATATACAGAAAACTTTAGAAGAAAACCAAGGCGAAATTTTCTTATTACTTACAATCAGCGGAACGACTTCATCTGAAACAATCACAGATCTCACAAATCATCATGATAATCCAAGGGAGTTGACAAACATTGAAAACAAATTTGTATGTAAAATATTTTCTTAAATAATATGTTAATCTATAAGTTTATATACAAAAAACTGTTTTAGGCATGGCATCGTCTTGATATTTGGAATGAAACCGGTTCAGGAGGTGTCGGATGGTTGTGTGTCAAAGTATTTGGTGCCAAGGGCTTGGCAGCTGCAGATCTTGGTGGCAAATCTGATCCATTTTGTGTTCTAGAGTTAGTGAATGCCCGTCTGCAAACTCATACAGAATACAAAACATTGTCACCGAATTGGATGAAAATTTTTACTTTGTATGAAAAAACAAAAATGATCACATACACAATGCTTAAATAATACGAATGGTTTGTTCATTTCAGTAACGTTAAAGATATATCATCTGTGTTGGAAATCACAGTTTACGACGAAGACCACGATCACAAAGTGGAGTTTTTGGGAAAACTGTCTATACCACTTTTGAACATCAAAAATGGAGATAAACGATGGTATTCCTTAAAAGATAAAAAAATGAGAGCCAGAGCTAAAGGAAATTACCCGCAAATATTACTCGAAATGACAGTTGTTTGGAATCCTGTAATTATATTAAAATTGATTTTATTACCAAAAAAAATATATTATTTTTAATATTATTGTTGCAGATAAAAGCTTGTGTTCGTGTATTAAATCCGCGTGAAAATAAATACATGCAGAGTGAAATTAAATTCAAAAGACAGGTGTTTTTACGCAATGTTATGAGACTTAAATCTATCATTATGTGGTTTATCGAAATAGGAAAAATTTTGCAGTGAGTTTTGTAAAATTTGGCATAATGCTCTTGTCATAACCATATTACATTGTCATAATTCCACAAATTTTTAGAGCTTGTTTTGAATGGGAGTCACGACTGAGATCATTTTTAGCTCTCCTTGGATGGATAGCAGCTTGTTATTACTTTGAACCATGGATGGCTCCACTTATTTTGTTGCTTTTATTTGCACGCAATTGGCTCATTTATTGGCTGACAGGTAAGATGATTTCATTGCTGATAATTTACAGCGACCACTGAATTGTTTTCGTTCAAATCAAAACCCATTTCAATATATATTCAAGTACTTAATATTTTTCTCCGTTATTCATTTATGACTTTATAGGAGGAAGTTATTTACAACAACCAGTAGATGATGAAGAATTATTAGCCGAGGAAGATGATGATGATCCCGAGCAAGACAAAGTATAAGACAACATATTACTATTTGTTTTATTTTTAATTTAAAATTAAAACACATCTATTATTATTATAGGAAGAGAAAAAATCTTTGAAAGAAAGACTTCAAGCTATTCAAGAAGTAACTCAAAGTGTTCAAAATTCTATCGGGTTTATGGCATCTCTAGGAGAGGAAGTTAAGAAGTAGGTGCTGTTTGTTTTTAGTACAAACAAGTTATTTAATGTTTTTTCAATATTTGCAGTTTATTCAATTTCACAGTACCATATCTGAGTTGGTTGGCAATTATTTTACTTATTCTAGCTAGTATAGTTCTGTTCCTTATACCAGTGAGATATTTATTAATGTTATGGGGTGAGTAATTTCAAAATTTAATATTTGTGTAATTATTAACCATAATTAAATTTGTAGGAATTAATAAGTTTGCACGAAAAATTTTGCGACCTCATACTATTCCAAATAATGAAGTTTTAGATCTACTTTCTCGTGTGCCAGATGATGAAGAACTTGTAAGTGTTTGTGATGGTTGGATTTATCTTATAAAACATAATTGTCATTCATCAATCTTTCAGCTTGACTTTCGAGAGTTAAAAACACATGCAAATCCAGATGGGAGGAAAGATGTAAGAAAAAAAAATAAAAATTCATAACCAGAGGCTAACGGCGTAAGCCTTAGAAAACTTCTGGTTGCCAAGCTGTTGCGAAATGAAGCCTTGGAAAAGGGCTATTTGATAAAACGAAAAATTCGGCAAATAAAAGATAAAGTGCAAAGTATAGATCATTAAATATTTGAATTATTTTTATCTTATTGTGACTAATATATTAAAATTTGTGCACCAAAGTTTTTGAAGATATTTTCGAGAGATTTTCTACCGTAATTGAATATTGTTCTTGTTGATAATGAAGTTTGATATGAAGTTTTATGAATTATTTCCAAAAAGCTCAAAGTGATGGTGTTAATCTTCATTTTGAATACTATTTAAATAATGTACTCAAATTATTAAATAGATAAATTTTCAGACATTTTAGATATGTGTGTTGACTAGTAGAATCTCATTCAAGAATCATATTTATTTGTGATGCATAGCATACCTACTCATTCTATTTAAAATGTGCACAAAAATAAATTAACTTTACTTTTAATGTGTGGAAATTATAGTTACAATTATTTCCATCCGTCCATACATGTCATTTAAATGTACCTAAAAACAACACAATTCAAGCAACAACAATTCAACAACAGTTTTCAATGACATTATTATTTATTTCATATAAAAATTCGACATCCCACTTGTTACTTGTAGTCTCCAGAATCAATAGTACTATTGTTATTATAAATTTAAAAAAAAATCACAAAAATAATACATTAATAATATATGTGATATGTTTTAAATAGTAATAACTTCCCAAGCACTTAAACTTCCATTATATACTTATTATATTATACTTATTATATGCCTTCCTTTTGCTGTCCATTTAGATAGATAATTAATTTATTTAATATAGTCTACAATTCAAAAATCTTATTATACAAGCTTTGGCTTAATATAAAATATATGCTTTTTTGACTTAATAATTAAAATTAATTCATAAATATGAGCTTCTCAGGTTAATGTATTCGTTCCGTAATTTGAAATAAATTAGCTCCATTATTTATTTTGAAATATTATGCATATTAGATACTATCACATTTATAACGCTCTAAAAATATGACTTACTACTTGAACTGGATTTTTATCTGTTATAATATATTTATTTTTTCGCTCCTTACTTGCAAATAGTAGTAGTTTGAAAATGTCTTCAAAAAGAATGTAGGCCTAAACTAAAAGCATGTACTTTTATTTTCATTTTGATCTAAAAAACACATTATTTCATCATAAATGAATATTTCTTTCTGTTTTGAAAATAATATGTGAATGGTATGAAATTAATCTAATGTTGTTTTTACAATTGCTCTTTTGATATTTATTTAATTTATTCAATTTTCCTCAGTGATTAAAATACAATTAATATATTTATTAAAAATATTATTATACATGTTTACAACAACATAAATCTCACACAATCCAATGCTGCATTTTATCAGCGTTTATTTTTAAAGTTCTTTGTGTATTATCTTCCATTGTTGTTGTTTCACTTTGTGATTTTGATTAATTCGTCATTTATAACACAAATGCTATCAAATTTAGTATCATAATTATTATTATATTAATAATAAAGTTGATAAATAACCAATCAATTAAATTCCCATGTACATAAATATTAGATAAAAAAATCAAATTATTGTTGTTAAAACATGGTGCTGATTTGTTAAATTATTTTTAATTTATATTATAAATAATATTGCAAATAAAAACATATAAAAATTGTTTGGCTTTATTTATTTTAAATCTATAATCCTTGAATAATAATAATGTGGGTATAAATATCATTTGCATACATGTTAATATTTGGTTATTTTTTAAATCATTTTCAGTGTTGTTATTACCCAATAGTGTGGTGGGGAAAACAAGATTGATTTCACTAATGATATGGCATACCAGATGTGTTATAAGTTTGTTTTAATTTTTAATCATATTAAACATATATGTAGTTAGGATATTAACTCCACAAGGAAATCTGTAAAATATGAATAATGTAAAATTACAAACTTCATTGGTTAAAGACACTGTAATACAAATATAGTTAATTATTAATTATAAAATATAATAATAATGCTCAATTCTATATTTTTCAAAAATATTTATGTATACCAAGTTATTTTTAAAATCACATACAATGAAACACCTCTGGATATCTTTAAAAAAAACAGGTTTTGATGTCTTAACATGGTTTTGCATCAAGCCAAATACCATTTGATTAGTATGCTATTTGAATTAAATATAGGTGTTTTGATAAATTGGGTAATGCAAAGCATTCGTTAAATTTAAAATAATTTTAACCCAGTATTGTCACAAAATATGTTCATTATTGTAGGAAAAAAAATCATGTACACTTATTTATTCTTGATCCTAAATATTATAACGGGCATATTAGGAATTGGATTAGTCGGACACCCACTGGCTTTTGCACAACCATGTAAAAATAATGAAGTTATTTATGAATCTTTTGAACAAGGACTTCCCCCAGAAAAAGAAAATCAATTCCTTGTTTATTTTGATCCCAAGGACATTTCTAAAGAATATGAAAATGGATTATTTGCCACTTCTAGAATGTTTATTACCTTGGATACTACTGATGCCAAAATTGTTTTGGTAAATACTGTATTATAATAAAATTTAATATTCTTTAATAAAAAAATACATATTTTCAGAAAGAAGATGTCAAGGGTTGAGTCAGTTCGAAAATTCCTCGTAAATTCATAATTGACTTCTATGAGGAATCAAACTCAACTGTCACCTTTCATGTAATTGGCCAGCAAGGGAAGCCTGTACCGAATATTATAGAAATGAAATTAGACGGTGTTAATTTATGTCCAGATGGATTCAAAACTGTAAGTATATTTTATATTAAATCGACACTACTTTGATTACAAATTTTTAAATTTAATATTATTAAATTTATATCATGTCCAAAGGGTTTCTGGGATTCATTGATTCAAGGAGAAAGAAAATCTGCATTCTCCAAAGTTGATACTATATTCCAGTCGGCCACAAGCTGTGGAAGAGCAAAAATTGATGTAGTTCAATTGATAACTAATGGTCAGAATACAAAATATGGCGATTGGCCATGGCATGTTGCTATTTATAAAACATTTACTAGATCTTCAACACAAACATACATATGCGGAGGCACCTTATTGTCAAAAACTACGATTTTAACAGGTATTATAAAAAAATTTAACACATTTCATTAAATGTAATAATATTATAAAGCATAACATTTTAATATAATTGATCTTAACACTTTTAATTATTTGCAGCTGGTCATTGTGTGGTTGAAAGCGGTGTCAAAGTGGTGCCAGAAAGATTATATGTGGTATTAGGGAAATTCAATTTACAAGGTGGAGATCAAGGAAGTACAGAGAGAAGTGTACGAGTATAATAAACTAAAATTATTTGAACTGACAATATATTAATAATGTAATATGATAAAGGTTTATGATGTAATACTTCACGAAAAATTTCAACGTAACACACTGAAAAATGATATTGCTATACTAAAATTAACATCTGAGGTGGATTTTAGTCTGTATATTCAACCAATATGTTTATGGGATAAAGAAAATATTGACAAAAGAATAATATTTGACCAATTGGGAACTGTGAGTTGATTTTTAATTTTCATAAATTGCATACACAAGAAGTGAATCAGATTTATCTTGTAGGTTGTCGGTTGGGGAATAAATGAAAATGGTGTGAAGTCTACCCAACTACAATTAGCACACATGCCAGTAGCATCTGATTATGATTGTTTAAGAAGCTTTCCATTATTTTATGAGAAATTTTTGACTGAGGAAACATTTTGTGCAGGATCAAGAAATGGTTTGAAAAAAAAAAACTATATGAGTAATGAATTTTTCGAAGTTCAATTTTATTACATTTAATTAATTTTAGGAACATCTGCATGCAATGGCGATAGCGGTGGAGGATTGTATTTTCCACTTAAAGGAACTGATGGAGTGGATACATGGCATTTGAGAGGACTTGTTTCAGTCAGTGTTCCGAGTAAGAACAAAGTCACTTGTGATGCTTATAACTATGTTGTATTTACTGATACTGCACAATATTTAGGATGGATAGAGAAATATCTTTAGTTTGAGATAGTAAGTTAAAATCACACATACATAATAAAGAAAATTTATTTTGTAATTTTTTTAATGCATTGTTCATTTATGATATTGTTCAATTGAATAAAATATATAAATATAAATTATTCATTTACTCTGAGATCAATTAACAATGATAAGTTGTGAAGCTGTTTATTTCTTATTCTAAGTATGTTCATGCTCTATAGTTTATTCAAGAATTAACAGTTCCGCTGACTCAGATTGTTTTGTGTGTATAAACATTCTATGTGTGGGGTGATTTCATAATTAAACTCTTCTAGAGGCAGGGAATCCCAGTTCAATTTGCGACCACCATACTTGCGTAAGCTAATACTTAGCATTTGTGTATACCCAATACTTAGTATGTAGGTGATTTGCACACAAAAAATGTATCCAGTGTTTGTTCGTAAGTTGTGAACAAGGTTGTTTTTAAATGCCACATGTGCACATATAATCACACTAGTCATAGGTAATTGGTTTTTCTCCAGAGTGTTTTTTTATGTGAGATACCAGCTTGCTTTTGATTGTGCACTTATAATCACACTGATTACAGCTGAATGCTTTTTCTCCAGTGTGTGTCATTATGTGACGGTTCAAGCTGTTTTTCTGTGTGCACTTATAATCACACTGATCACAGCTGAATGGTTTTTGTCCAGTGTGTGTCCTTAAATGAGCTGTTAGGTTGCTTTTCTGTCTGCACTTATAATCACACTGATCACAACTGAATGGTTTTTCTCCAGTGTGTGTCTTTAAATGAGCTGTAAGCTTGCCCTTTTCTCTGCACTTATAATTACACTGATCACAGCTGAATGGTTTTTCTTTGGTGTGTGACATCATGTGAGTATTTAGATAGCTTTTGACTTTGCATTTATAATCACACTGATCACAACTAAATGGTTTTTCTCCAGAGTGTGTCATTTTGTGACGGTATAAGGTGTTTTTTTGTGTGAATTTATAATCACATTGATCACAGCTGAATGGTTTTTCTCCGGTGTGTGTTCTTACATGAAATATTAGGTTGCTTTTCTCACTGCTCTTATAATCACACTGATCACAGCTGTATGGTTTTTCTCCAGTGTGTGTCCTTATGTGAGATGTTAGGTTGCTTTTCTCACTGCACTTAAATTCACACTGATCACAGCTGAATGGTTTTTGTCCAGTGTGTGTTCTTAAGTGAGAAGTAAGGTTGCTTTTTTCACTGCACTTATAATCACACTGATCACAACTGAATGGTTTTTCTCCAGTGTGTGTCCTTACGTGAGATGTTAAGTTGCTTTTCTCTCTGCACTTAAATTCACACTGATCACAACTAAATGGTTTTTCTCCAGAGTGTGTCATTTTGTGACGGTATAAGCTGCTTTTGTGTCGGCACTTAAATTCACATTGATCACAGCTGAACGTTTTTGCTCCGGTATGTTTCTGTTTATGACGGTATAAGCTGCTTTTGTGTCTGCATTTAAAATCACACCAATCACAGCTAAATGGTTTATTGCCAGCGTGGGTTGATTTATGATTTTTTAAATTGTTCAAACATTTGTTAGAATCACAATCATCCTTATTTCCGTTGGGATTTTGTACAAGGTTTGTATAACTTTTATCATTTCTATCTAGATACTTATCAGACTCTAATTTAATATATTTATCGTCGCAATCCGATTCTTGAGCTTCTAATTTAATATATTCAATCTTAATACATTCCTTCTTATTATGGTCTTCGTCATCCGAAACATTCACTTCTAGTTTAATATCTTCAAGCTTAATATAGTCTTCTTTTATACTTATATATTCATCTTCCACCTCTAGTTTAACATCTTTTATCTCAACAGAGTTCATTCCTCTTTATATTTGTATTCGCGTTTCAACAACTGTTAGATTGTAGTGACAGCTGAAGTGCTGCCATACTTTAAAGTAATTACATATATATAAATTTAACATTGAATAATAATAGTTTTGGGAACTGGAAATTTCCTTTAAATAAACATATTCAACATTGTTTTAAAACAAAAACCCTGGTATTGAAAAAGTCACTTCAATTTAATAATAAAAATGTAATAATTACAAATGTATATACGCTTTTCGAAGGTGACAACATTGTGGTACATTGACAGTTGTGGAAATGGAGTCTACCGTGTCAATAAACGTTTTCACTCTAAATTGCTGGTATTAATTGTTTTATTTTATATTCGAAGAATTCATTAAAATAGTTTTCATTATTTAAAAAATAATAATTTTACACATACACGCATACGACTCAACAATGAACTTATAAGTACACCGAGACTCATTCATTTATATTCTATGGTGTGTGTGTTTTTAGGGGTATTCCATTTATATCGAAAAATAGAAAAGAAAGAATGCAAGCCATTTCGGATTATCTTTCTTTAGGGAAACATGATATTGTATGTTTACAAGAAGTTTGGGATGAGAAAGATTATTTACTGATTACAAAGAAAGTTGCGCCTGTTCTGCCATATTCTCATTATTTTTATAGGTAAGACACAAGATTAGTAAGATTAGTAAAAAAAAATATTTTTTCATTCATTCTTGTATGATAAGATTAATTTTAAACATGTGTTCTAATGGATTGTTTATCAAATATTTAAGATATTAAGTAAATAAATACATTGCTATCTTTGTTTGATTTGTAGTGGTGTTAATGGATCTGGTATATGTGTTGTATCAAAATGGCCGATCATTGAAGTATTCTTTCATGCTTGGCCTCTCAATGGTTATGTCCACATGATACATCACGGTGATTGGTTTGGCGGCAAAGGTGTCGGATTATGTAGAATCAAATTCGGAGATTTAAAGATCAATGTTTATTCTGCTCATGTGAGATTTAACCTTTTACCACGTGGTGTCATGCATAAGAAAGATTTAATAAAATAATATATATTTTCAGTTACATGCAGAATATAGTACTGAAGATATTTATTTGACCCATCGAACATTACAAGCATTTAATACTGCTGAATTTATTAAATTGACATCGTCTTCTGCTGATCTTAGTATTTTAGCGGGAGATTTGAACACATTACCTCAAGATTTAGCTTATAAGTATAATGAGATACGCAATTTGGAAGTACTAAAATGTTAACATTTGTATTTATTTGAAAACTTTACATTTTTAGAATAATTTGTGAAGCTGCAATGTTAGAAGATTCATGTAAAGTATTTTCTGTACCAAAAACATCTAACAATGAATGTGACACAGAAATACCATCAGTCTGTTCACTTGGAACTAATGAAAGATTAGGAAATAGTTATACAAATTCAACGGAGGCTGCTCAACAACCAGAAGGGAAACGAATAGATTATATTTTATATCATAGTGGAAAACTTTATGATGTAAGAAAAATTTACTTTGATTCTTAATATTTAAAATTAACCTCTGTTTGCATGAAGCATTGGCTACAAAAAAGCGGCATTTTTCTCAATGTAGTGATTAAAAATGGTGAAAATAAATTTCATTTACTTGGAAGAGTCTTTGAAGTTTTACAAATATTTTTTTTCTAAAAATTAAACAAAATCCATTTAGTATGCGTTCTTTTAAAAACTTTCATTGAATTTTGTTTTTTTAGGTTGATATTGAAAGTTATTCTTTACCTCTTCAGCATCATGTGCCAGGTAAACTTTTCTCATATTCGGATCACGATGCTGTTTCTACTTCACTGTGTGTCAGTAGAAGAATGACAGCTAGTGAACCTCAAATATCACCACTGTATCTGCAAACATTAGTTAAAGGCATAACTGTTTGTGAAGAAGCTCTGATGACGCTACGGTTTTCGGGAAAAAAGTATTTATTTTATGCAGCTAGCTTGTTCTTACTCCTTCTCAGTACTGTAGGAATGGCAGAGCGGACTTATGTTGATATTCCACGCCTCCTTGTGGCAGCAGCTTTATTTTACTTTCTTTTCATGGGTACTTTATGGAATTACATGGAATGGAACGGTATTCTATCTGGTCAGAAAGCAATGCAAATAATTTATAATCGTTTATATAACAGTGTTATGAATTCCCCCGATCAACCACAAACAACACAATCATTATAATTTTATACCAAAACATAGTTTAATTTATTGACAATATGACTTACTTAAGATTTAAGATGTGCCTTGCTTTTTTATCATTAAGATTTGATTTTATTTGTAAAAGTCATACCAAAGCATTCATAATTGAGGTAATAGTATAAACACGTGTTACGAGTATGTATATTGAAAAATGTTCCAAAATAATATGTATATGCATAAGTATTATAATTTTTTTTTTGGTAATTCCAGTACTTGAAAGAAGATTAATTCATTCCATAATTGTTTGATAATTAATAATATGAATCAGTATTGATAAAAATATTTTTATTATAAAAATTTACACATGTATATGAAATCAAGTGAAATATTAATAAATTTGATAATAATCTCACCCAAGGATTTCAATTAAAAACATCTTTACTCATTTTTTTTTAAATATTTTACTTTGGCATAGAAAAAGCTTTAAATAAGAAAATAAAACTGCTTGATTTTGAGATCAGTGAGATTTTCACCAAATAAAATGAAGCTACATGTATGCATATTTTGATAGACACGATTTTTTCACAATCAGTAGAAGTCAGTCTTGTTCTTGATTTTAGAATAATAATATAAATATTATGTGGTCATTACACAATGCATTAAGTAATATTTTTTATTTTAATTTACTTCGAGTTTGATGAAGAATAAATAAGTAAGTAATTAAAGCCTGAAGTGTATTCAGGATGTAGATGTCAAGTAACGATTAAATAACATTATACATACATATATTATTTACAGTAACACCACATTCAATTATAGTAATAAATTACATTATGTATTACAGTTTAGTGTCGCATGACTCATTTTAACATACCTTTGCAAATTAAAGTGGGAATAAGCAAAAATTCTACGCAATATCACCATTTATCACATTCGGCCAGAGATAAATTCTAACACTTCTAACATATTTTATCATGTTTATTGTTATCATCGTCATTTGTATCCAGTAACGGTTGAGTTGGTCGTGTGGTTTCCGTAGATCCATAAATTACACTTGGGATATCAATTGTTGGAGATATGGTTTCCTCATTTCCTTCACAATTGATTGATGTCGCCCTATTTGATGGTCCGGGATCACTAACTAACCTGGAACTTTCGTCAGTGCCTCTAGCCATATGATACATAGTTTTACCTCTGAGACGTCGACTAACTGAATTACCTATGAGAATTTTCATAATATATATATAACAATTTGTTTTGTATTGTTTAAAAAAAATATTATTCATACTTAAGACTCCAATGTGTTCAGTTATATCACTTTTGACATCAGAAATGTCCAACATGGCACAGAACGAACCAAAGCACGTGGGTCCTTCATCACTCTCTATCATAAACTGTTTATATGAAAAACTATATTGGTGTGCAATGGCTGCGAAAAACATTTCAATACAAATGAGGAAATCCTAAAATGACATAACAATCAATGATATACATTTGTACAAACATACTTTCACAATAGATATTTTATTTATACCTGGAGTTCAGATGCGAGATTTTTAATTTGGCCCTCATCAACTGTGTCAAAGATATGTGAGATGACTTTGTAATACACCAAAATTGTGATTATAAATCCTTGGCTAAAAAAATAATTTTTGTCTTATAAATCTGCTTATAATAATTGTAATGAATATTTAGCGGGACTTACAAAAATGAAAAGAAAACCACAGCTTTTATGCATAGAAATTTTCCAATCGGTTTCATGTGCGCTAACTCTTCACTGTTGGCACGATAAAATAGAACTAAACAATACATGGCGAGAAATTGAGAAAAATTATTTACAGCACTGATGTATGGAAAAGCATAATTTGCTTGGAAAACACCCTCTCCATAAACTCCACCGAGCTGACAACAAACTGCCAGGATTGTCATTATGGGCCGAATTACTGTATACTGCAAAATTCCATGTTTACACATATGTACGAATTCTCTGCAAGAGACATCCAATATTAAAGATAGTAAAAAATATTTCACAGAATTTAAAATTTACCTGCCCATTTCCCAAGGTGCTAGACAACAAAGGGGGAACATGTGATTGATTTGCGGTTTTAATTCTAGAGATAGTTCCAAGTCTCTATCTTGAGTAAGATCGGTGAGGAGATATTTCATAAAACTGTAGATGACAAAGGCTTCATAACATTCTCGGAGTGAATCAATGTAAATCGATTGCTCAGGGTAGATAAGACCAATCCAAGCATTCACAGAATAAATTGGTACCATCCATAAAATTCTGGAAATTATTTTTATTTAGTTTTTGATTGCAATTTCAAGCTATGATCGTGATACAATACCTTATAATATGTTTTTGTAGGCGTGGTTGGTAGTTGTGATAGATGTGGGCCGCGATGTGAAGTAAAGATATCGGAAGAGCTAATAATACGAATAAAGAGGCCACTAAAACTGCTTGTTTCTTCTTATTGTTAACATTATTATCTGTGTGGTTATTGTGAGACAGTAAAATAGGAATGGCCGACAATAAAACAACCACATAGATGATTCCGCTACACCATAACACTTTTCTACACAAGCTTCCGCTTTCCATTTTACTTAACAATTTTCGATAAAACCTAGTAATTTTTAATACTAATCATCGGACACTTCCTTCCAAACGTCACAACAATTCTGGAGTTGCCATTTTATTTCCCAGTATTTGCACAGCTGTGACTCATTCCACTCATATCACCCTGAATTGCAAAAAATGCATTAAAATTAGTTCAAAACTTTAATTTAATAAAAAAAGGGTAAATTTATTATATTTTTAAAAATACTTACAAAATACAAATAACTAGTTATGAATCGAGTAGCAACATTGAACCAAACGTCAAATTTGACATTGAGTGCGCATAATTACAACCATCATGTTGTGTAGCAAATATTATGTCAGACTAGTTCCATCATTATTTTCGGTTAGTATCGTTTTTAAGAATATTGATATTAAAATGTATACAAATATATATTTAAAAAAATATTTCATAATAGAATTGTAGACACCGTTCCTCGAAATTGGATGCAATGAAAGAAAAGCTTTCATCTGAAACCCCCGAACTCAAAGATTTCATTGTAGAAGAAAATCCTGATTGGGCAGATTATACTGGTAAATTAAAAAGAGAAAAGGGGGAAAATGATAGACTCCGCCTACCACCTTGGCTTAAAACAGTCATTCCTACAGGTGATCGATGACACACAGTCAATTAAAGAATGTATTTGGTTTGAATGCCTTATTAAACATGTTTCTTATATTTAAGGTTCCAATTTTAGTAAATTAAAAGAACAATTGCGTTCATTAAATCTTAATACGGTATGTGAAGAAGCAAGGTGTCCAAATATTGGAGAATGTTGGGGCGGTGGAAAACACGGAACTGCTACTGCAACTATTATGGTAAATTTTTTTTTACATTATCAATTACATAACAAATAGTATTTGAATCTGTTGAAATCAATGAACTACGCACTGTATATTTATAGATTGATAGGTTTCAAATAAATAGAAATTAATTGTTGTTGAAATCAATATTTGCATTATGTACAATCAAAGTTTGTATTTTTCTTTACAGTTGTTGGGAGATACTTGTACTCGAGGATGTCGATTTTGTTCAGTAAAAACTGCTCGAGCTCCTCCAAAACCGGATCCTAATGAGCCTAAAAACACAGCTCATGCTATAGCGCAATGGGGGTTGAATTATGTTGTTTTAACATCAGTAGATAGAGATGGTAAAATTATTATTTTAAATATTATATCAAAACACCCAATGGAAATAATTTATCTATTTCTAGATATGCCCGATGGAGGATCTGCTCACTTTGCCGAAACTGTTAGAGAAATAAAACGCCAGTAAGTTGATTACACATTGAACAAATTGATAAATACATAATTATCCTTTTTGTACTTTCAGGAATAGTGAAATTCTAGTCGAATGCTTAGTACCTGATTTCCGAGGAAATAAAGAATGTATAGAACGAGTTGCTCAAAGTGGCCTCGATGTTTTCGCTCATAATATAGAGACAGTAGAAAGTCTTACACCATTTGTAAGAGATATGAGAGCCGGGTAAAGTTATTTATAAAATAAAATAATAGAACTATGAATTTAAAATTTTATTAATTTTAGATACAAACAAACATTGAGCGTTTTGAAAACGGCAAAAGAAATCGATCCCGATTTGATAACAAAGTCATCAATAATGCTCGGTCTAGGAGAGACAGACGAAGAAGTGGAAACCGCTTTAAAAGGTTATTTAATTGTTTTGTTTTATTATCATTATGTACTTCTTTTATATGAATGCAATGTCATACATATTTCTATTTATAGATCTGAGAAGTGTCGGAGTTGATTGTCTGACCCTCGGCCAGTATATGCAACCCACTAAGCGTCATTTGAAAGTGGTTGAATATGTTACACCTGAAAAATTTAAATACTGGGAAGAAAAAGGAGCCAAATTAGGCTTTCTCTATACAGCGAGTGGTCCACTTGTTAGATCTTCATATAAAGCGGGAGAGTTCTTCATTGCAAGCATATTGAAAAATAAGACCAAAAAAGGAACTTCATAATACATACAATGAAATACTCATTTGTAAATAAATGTAGATGCAAATTTTATATGTAATGACAAATATACATATTTTTAGATTTGTAAATTTCTAAAACAAATAAATGTTACACAAAGTTAAAATGTAACAATGTACACATTATCTCTATTTTTGAAGAATAGGTCAAATGTTAACATATTGATAAATATGCTTTTGTAAGCACTTTTTTATTTTTATTTTGCAAGACTTCAATCAAGAATATACGATAACATTATCAAATTATTCAAAAAGTTTGACTATTATTTTGAATAATTATCTCAAAAAATAACATTTAGTATTACTTTACTTGACATACTTTAGTGGATGGTAAGCAATCGCGAAAATAAGTGAAATTTTTTCTATTTATATAAAGAATGCTTTTGGAATCGAGCTTGGGTCACCGATCTTGGAATCAGCTGTTTCTGTGAAGTACGCAATAGTGGCTATTGCGTGTGTATTTTGCCTGGTAAATACTTTAGGAATTAAGCAACAATTTTTAAATAATAAAAAAAATAAGCGATACCTCCCTCTAAAATATTTTCACTTAGTTCAAGTCAAAGTACATGAAAATAAATGTAAGAGAAGTATTTTTGATTAAAATAGATCAATTTACATCTATCAGTTATAAAATAATCCTTACATTGAAGAGTAATTCAATTAAGTGTAGGTAAGTAATACAAACATCTCTAAGTATATTTTACAGTGAATCTGTTTTCGATAACTAAAATATTAACATGTTCCAACCTTTCACTAGTGAATATTATTACTACTGAAATGGGAGTCTTTACAATAAATAACAGTCTTCAAAAAAACTATATAACTAAAATTGATATGTGAGTATTATTGAAGGAAAAGTTAGACGAGTATTGTTTTAGATTAGAGTAGGTAACGCATAAATTTAGGCACAGTGATGGGAGGAGGTGTTTCCATTAGTTAAGCGTGTTGACTGAGCTCTTCTCGATGGCGGGCGACAGAGCTATTTAAATAACGACCGAGTGATTTGAAATGAATGTATTAGAGAGAGAGAACTAAGGATGGGCTTTCATCCACTTGGCCAAAGACAAACTGAGCTGGATGGAGATCAACAGTGGACGAGCCAAGCAAGCTAGTGCCCGGTGGACCGAGTCACAATTAGTTGCCACTTCGATCAAATCTCAGAGCTTCTAAAATTATCTTCAAATCTTGGAGAATATTCAACGAGATAAATATTTAGATGGCTTTAAGCCAATAACTTAACTCTTAACCCCATACTCAGAAGGCTACAAAGTAGTAATTATTTTACGTAAATTCCACAACGATTCTACAAGCTTATAACTTTAATATAAAATAATACCCAATTGAATCAAATTAAACGAAATATTTTTTTATGGAAAATCACGAGTGTTTCTTCGTATCATTTTCCAACTACAAGTCTAAATAAAATAAAATTTTCACATCCACAGATTACAAAATTAATGAATGTTTATAAATTACCATTGGGTTTCTTATTGATAATAATTTTGCTTAGTAAAGTATTTTTTTTTTGAATCTGCAAAATTTGTGTCTGGGCTGACTTTTCATTTACCTAATACCATCTATGAAATTGGTTTTATCCAATTCGTCTGAATCTTAAAACCTATTTGCCTTCATATTCCCACGAGAACAGTCTACTCTTGTATTGTGGAGGTGCATGTTCCAACGAACACATTTGAATGCAATATAATATATTTTTATATTACATTCAACAATAAAATAGGTAGGTATATGTTAATACCAAAGAATGTATTTTGTAATACAAATTTTTCTTATACGTACTTTAATTTAAATATGTGGTTTCAATTTTAAAAATAAGCATCGTCTTTTAAAATGACTATCAACAAGGTACTTTTCCGATATTGCATTTTTTAATTTGCAGGGGGGATGATCAGAAGTGTTATGGCGTTGGAAGGACGTTGACTATGGTTATGTTGAAAGTTTGTTTAAAATATTATATAAAAAGGTATCTGAAAGTTGTTGGCGTTGTCTGGGATTTTCATAGAGAAAATTACAAAAGTTGGCCCAATCAAAACAAGTCTGTAAAAAGTGGAAGGCTTCTTGAAGACGATGGTGGCTGTGAGGGCGACCGTTACAGAAAACAACCCCATTCTGAATATTGCCCCTTTTATTTCTCTTTTGTAACGAAATTATAGAAGGCTTTAATTAATTTGATCGCGTCCGCGCCGCTACTATATTTGATACTTTTTACAATTCAATTTCGCTTGGGCAAGTCAGCAAGTTGTTATTGAACGCCTTATAAACATGTGAAATGCAGAAATTTTCTGTTTCTTTCATACCACTAGAGAGCCACAGAAGTTATGGATTCTTAATAGTTGTTGTTCAATTATCTTTGACTGGAATTATGTATGTATTAAAAGGCTGTCGACATGTACAACCCGAGTTTTAATTATTTTTAAAATTTAACTAACTGGATGAGTATTCATTTCAAGTGGATAAGTATTTGTATCGGTGTAAAATCGAGAAGTTAGAATTAGTCTGAGCTGTTAACAAGGGCGAGGACTGAAGCTGTAAACCCGTCGCGTAAATGTTTATGTTCAAGTCTTATTTACATATTTTATAGACGTGCCAATATTTAATGCCGACCAATATTCAGACTATAATCAAAGCACTTTTACGACATTTAACTGACAAATTAATCTGAAATTTAGTCGGAAATATTACATACCACAAAAATGCACACATTTATTTTAAAAGAACTCAGTAATATCAATGTTATATATAGGCGTTATAAAAAGCAACGCAGAAGCATTCTAACCATATTATTTTTTTAATTGAACCCCTTGGTTATTTATTTAATTATGCAGTTAAATAAAATCAGTGACAGCTACCCGAATAATCGCCTCATTATTCCCAGGAACTCATAGAAATAATACTTATCATGCTAATTTTGGCCGATTTTGAAATGAAAACTAATTTTCGTCAACTTTAGCAAAAATGCCATATTAAAAGCTACATCTATGCTCTTTTCAACTAGATTTGGACTCTGTTCATTGAAATAATGAGAGATAACCAAACAAAATGTGAAATTATTTTTTTTTTGTATTTTTGATATACAAAACCCAAACCTTTAAGTAATATATTTAACCTAATTATTTTTTGAGAGTAAAAATTTTCATTCCATAATATCAGTTTAATAACACCATTTCATCTTATTTTGGAATGTAAACAATATCATTAATTAAAAAAAATATATAATTTCTTTAGCAAAAATATAAATAGTGTAATTGAATATCGAAATCAATTTATACTATTTTAACACATCATTTTTCACAAAAGTGAAATTTAAGTGCTACTTAACAATACTATTTTCTTTTATTTTAAGAGCCATTTTGCACTTATTTTAGAGCTACTTTTCATAAAAATAAGTGCTGATTTTTAGCGGACTCTGTTTATAATACAGTAAATGTAATAAATGTGTGATTATTTTCGCATTGGGGTTGGTATTTAGGGTTGGTTAGTCACAGATGGATGTGAGACTAATGGTGTATGTTACTAACTCCTCTTAGACATAAATTGTAAATCGACAGGAATAAATAAATAAGGGAATATCTAATAAAAAAATAAACAATTATATATCTAAAATTTAAAAATACGTATATTTAATTGATGGGTTTAAAATCGTTTATTTAAAGCAATATGCACATACTTACGTCAATACCAAATTCAAGACATACTTTTACAATTTAAAATAATAATAATTAATTGTTATTTATGGCATTTCCGAATAAAATTTTGGGGTTGTATCTCCCCTTCGTCTTCATCTGGTCTTATATATATTTTTTCTTGATACACTCCCTTCCCTCCTTTTCCCGGGGAAAGCCAATTTGGTGAAAGTAATTTCGGAAAAGGTTGTGGTTTTGTCTATTTCAAATTAGTACCGGTAGTGACTGATCGATCGTTTAGGTTGAAGGTGGATATCTTCACACTAATACAACATTTCGGCAAAATGTAAAAAAATATATGGTTTGAAATATAATAAGCAACCGGGTGATTATTTGAGTTATATCGTGTTTAGGGTAAGAAATGGGTGTATTATGACGAGTGTGGTTGACAGTATGTTGGAGTAGTCATAGAAGAGAATAGAATTGAATAGAATAGTTGCAGAAACCAATAGAAGCACGTGATTGGCTTCTGTATGTACATGTCTTATCCACACTTTGTATCATCATCCTTTTTGTCTAAGAGTCTTCATCCTTTGTGAAGCCACTTCCTCTATTATTACTCTACATATATACCGTCCTTTGTAACTTCACTCGATATATTATAATGCTTTTATATAATTGAAGAACAAGGCGGAAAAACAGCATATATCATAAGAATCAATTTTTTTAAATTTTTTTTATTAAGAGAACACAGTCGTCTGGAATACCAGAGAACCTACATCTCTGATGGAGCTTTTTAGAGAGGGTTTTTTAGACACAACAACGTGTTAATTGTCTGTAGGTGATCTTAACTATTACTAGTTACACCGACACCGACAGAGCGGCTCTGCCCGAAATAATCACCTCAGTATTTTTATCTTACAATCCAGGAAATCAGATTAAACATGGATCAATACGATCGATGGGGATTTTATTAATATTATTCCTGATCTCCCAGTCGTAATAACCGATCAAATCAATTTTAAAAATTCTTGACTTGAGTGGGATTCGAACCTACGACCACAGTATTACTAGCCACGCGTCTTGTCCCCTGAGCTATCACGCTGGTCAAGAACACAAAATATAGCATATCTTGATATAACTACAGTATTTATATTTTTATCGGCTGTTTATATTTTTTAATAATTAAATACATGTAACACAAAACATTTATGTGCCATAACATTAAATAATTTTGGATATACAGAGTGGAAAATAAGAATAATTATAATACATATTAATATATAAAAAAAATTAATAGAGTGCTTTTGGCAATCGAGTTCAGGCGACTATTTTGGAATCAGCTTTTTCTGTGAAGTACTCAGAAGTGACTATCCCATGTGTATTGTTGTTAAATACGTAATTAATATGTTCAAATTTTTAAATATAAAATAAATAAATTTTAATTTTTTTCGCTTATATTTGCGATACCTTACCACCTTCTAAAACATTTTTGTTGGTCCAAGTCCACCCTCTATATAAAGAAATTTTATTTGAAATTAATATATCGTTGCTTTAGGTATTTAGATAAGAAAGAATAGGTCAAAAACAATGCATATTACCTATTCATTTATGCAATTAATTAACAAGAGATAATTATAGCACTGTTTTTAATGTTTTTATAAAAAAATTAAACCTACTGATATATTTTACAAAGGAATCAATTTCACTCTAAGTAGATCGTATAGTTTTACAAAAACCATTCGAATTTTGGCAAGAAAGTGTTGAAAACAATTCTCTTCGCATACAGGTGAAATTGAATATATTTGAGTGGAAAAAAGGTGTCAACATGTTTAATTCAGTGACTGTAGGATGATGGGGAAAAGATGGTGACAACATTGGCTTCTCTACAAATAAATACCTACTGTGGGGTTAGATGGATTACATTTATAGATGTGGGAAGTCTTTATAATGTATTGGATTTTAATAGTAGTATTATTATGGATTGATTCATATCCGTATGTATGAAAAGCAGTAGACGGGAAGTGCAAACTTGAATATGTTCATAGTTTTCATTTCCGTGGCATTGGATTGACTTACAAAGGGATTCATCCCTTCTATCCCTGGGGTGGAACTCTCATTGAAATAACCGGCTTATTGATTCCACACAGCCTTTTATCACGAATTGTAGATTTTACGGTGTCACTCTCTGTGATGAAAGCCTTGCTTTGAAAAAAAAAAGACGACGGAGGAGTTTTCCGAAGCGACATTGCAAGAAAGAGATGATCAATATAGATATTAGTTAAATATCTATTCGACTTTAAATACAATAATATGAAGTGTTGGATGAGTTATGGATGTTGCAGTATTAAATCATATTGCGACACATGCTTTGGACACCTATTGATTTATACTTCCATCGGCAAGTGTGCAAAACACAATACGTAATATGAATACAACACCGGTTTTAATTAACTACAAAGTCAATTAAATTAGCCAGAGCTAAATTATGACGATTACAGACGACCGCTTGACTAATTGAATACGACGCAATGATTAAACCTAAACAATTCGATATTATTATTGGGAATTTATGAAATGACACCTCTCCAATAATTAATTTAAAGTGAGACAGTTTTACCAAATAAATATTAAAATAATATATAACTGATGCATTATTTTATTATTTTATAGGCTAACGTTATAATTAAACGTAAAATCTGTAAAAAAGGGTTGATTCAATCAAAGTGTGGTTGATTTTTTATGGCGAAAATTATTTATTTTATATTACATATATTATTATTATATCATATTGCAGTACCACTAGAGCATTACGGGGGCTCCCAAATTGCCGTCATGATAATGCAGCAGTCGTTTGTTGGGACATGAAAGAAGAGAAAAAAAAATAAAAAGAGGAACAATGTAAAAAAAGATTTTTGTAAGATAAAGATAAAAATATATTATAGAATGATTTAATTAAGAAAACATATTCGCTACTTAAATTATAAGATTTGATACCACCGATATAGAATGCCAGACAACTGGATGTATAAATATCAAGATGGTGGACCAAGTAGATGAATCATGAATTATGGTGATTAACGGCTGTATTCAATATTCATTATACAATTATATTGAATACAGTGTTTAAACAATAGTAAAGAAGAAGAGCGATATATTCGTATACTTCTATCGGGAATTCAGATAACCTGACGTTAGGGCCACATATAAACAATTAGTGTTTGTTGGCTCAGTCAGATTCATCTACTTGGTCCGCCATCTTGGTATTTATACATATAGTTATCTAAGTCTCTATATTGGTGGTGCCGTTTAGATACATAAGTTTTTGAATGAGTACTGTATGAAATATTTCTGGTTCACTGAAAAAAAACACATGTAATTTGCGCCACCTTTTAAAACGAAACGGCGAGGCTTTGTTTGATTTGCAAATATTTTTAATTGCGACGTGTTTTAATGAGGCATCCATTTTGTGGCGAGAAACAATCGAACGTTTCCGTTTGAGTGAGTAAACTGAGTACGTAGGAAAAAATCAAATATTTCCATGTTTTGAACACAAAAATACAATACAAAAGGCGACCGCTCCGTTCAAAATTGAATGAAAACAAAAAAAAGTCGAATCGTTTGGGTCGGGGAAAAAATTGGCAAGCTGAACTTTCAAAGTTACGCAACTCGTTATTCGATGTTCGGTCCAATTTTTAAATTATTCCTCTATTGCCGCTTTTTGCATATATTTTTAAGAGTTACACTATGGAGCAGCCACTTCCTAATGATCGAATACATAACATTGAAATATTACCACGTTTAACAAAAATATAATTAACCCAACCAGGTATGAGGTCAAGAGATAAGGCGCGTGGCTACAAATATTGTGGTCATGGGTTCAAATCCCACTAAAAACCCACGACTGGGAGATCGGGAATAATATTAATAAAACCCTGATCTATCATCTGAACATACGTTTACTCTGATTTCCTGGATTCTAAGGTTAATACTAATTATTACCTCGGTGACCTGTGTAACTAGTAATAGTGAAGATCACCTACAGACACCTATTCTGTACCTATAAACACATTGATATCTCTAAAAACCGAAAATTTGTAAATGAGTTTCTTAAAAAGTCAATCGAAGCGTATATAAATAAATAAATTATGTAAGCTTTCATATATTTTTACATGACAGAGTTTAATATTTAGGTTAGTTTTTATTAACAACTCAAGGCCAATAAATTATAGATTATACCATAAAAATCTGTCTAGAATTGGGGAGAATATATATTTATAACTCATTAATTTATCCCAAACCAAAAGTATGTAAACATATGAAAAGTCAAAAAATGTTGACAGTAAATTCGCGTAGAAGTTTTATTTTAAAATATTTGTTTTGAGAGTTAATACAATCAGGGACTGTAAAACAATACGAGTCCCAAATTGTAATGCTCTTGAGAGAAGCTTGCCAATAAACCTTGCCAACAATATTGCTCATTTGAGAGGTTCGACTTATAATTGGTCACAAAGACAAGGAACAATGGCAAAAGTAAGGGAAAGAGACAATTTGTTAGGGGTGTATGGGGTATGTCAACCCCCTAAGCGGATTGTGGAACTCCAAATCAAAATGTAATAACCCTCAGAATTGAACGTCTGTCATACACTTTCATTTCAGCATTACCCCTTACACTCTTCATCTGTCTATTTATATTATAAATCAATAAAATATAATTTTCCATCGAGTGCTTCTTATATATATGAAATGAGTATGAAATAAATTAAATATTGTTGTTCAAAACATGGTTTAAAATAATATATTTAACGTCGTCTGCGGTCTTTCTGTGAGGGCTGTGTTCATTGCACTGTGAAATCATTGTGGTTTAACTAATTAAAAGTATTCTCAGCATCAATTTTATAAATAATACGATATCAACATGTTGGTAGTGAATTTTTTTAATTCATCAATACTGTTATTTCAAATAATATGATGAGCAAGAGTTATTTATATGATAAAAATCAGAATTTACTGATATCATATTCCAAATGACTTCATATCTTACTTTCTACATCTTGTGTCCTAATTTATATGTAGTTATGAATATTGGATACTGCTTTGTAATATTATTCGATTTTAAAGTGAATTGTAACTATAGTATACATAAAATATATTTATTAATGGTAATGGTTGAAAATTGGTTATTCGCATTCAAGTACCTATAATATAAAATTTACATACTTTGTATTCGAAAATGATCATTCCAGTATCATGATTTAATGGAATTTCTAAAAGCTTTTATTTTAAGTGAAAAGTCTCTATTTGTAAAAGAAAAATACCACGAATGACTATTATTGGTGATATTTACTACGTAACAGTTACTTTATAAATAACATAATCAAAACGAGTTACATTTTTAGTATGAAATGTGTACAGTATGTTTAAATTTTAGTTAGTTAGCTTATAAATAGTTTATATGTGTGAATAAGAGCACAAAAGTATAACGTTCACATTATTTTTGGTTAAAAAATAAGTAAACGATACAGCAATAAAATTGAACAAATAAAAATTTTGATTCACAATCCCTATACAATAATATCCAATAATTTATCACAGATTGTGATGTATTGAATTTCAGTTATATATTTGAAGTATACCCTTTATGTTTTAAACCATCGATGTTATAATTGATTATGAATACATTAGGCGTATTCAAAATTATTTGCCGACAGAATAAAAATGAAAGAGTTTAATTTAAAAAAATACACTACTACTTTATATCCCACAAGTTCTTTAGTTTTGCAATTCGTTTTTTATAGAATTTGCTTGGTTTTGAATACAAATATTTAAGAATATGATTTTCTACTTCGGTTGCGTTTTAAAAATGTTTATCTTTCAAAGAATGTTTTTTAGATCAAAACAGTTTTGGGGCCAGGTTTAGAGTTCGGTTGGAGCCAGGTCTGGTGAATATGGAGGATGTAAATTTTCTTTCCATTTTAACTGCCTGAGTCTTCAGAAGTACTGACAATACATATCTGCAATTATTGTTTCGTCAGGTTTCATAAATAAAACAGACGCCTAGTGAGTTTGGCAAGAATTAATGGGTACCCCTTATATTACCTAGTTACATTTTCACTGTTACGCATCTTCTCTACGAGCTAGTCCTAGTATTTTTTTAAGTTACAATATAATATGCGAAGTATTGTCACCCAGAAGATATTAGAATAGGGGTAGTAGAGGATGAAGTAATCTATATGATATGGTATTATATTTGTAGATGTGACAAACGACAATTTCACGGGTCAATGGTTGAGCTGGCCATATTTCCGTGATGTATTTCATAGACGGTGGCAAGCGATGGGTTTAAAAATTGTACATGGTGTCTATCGTGAAGGGATATTATTTATGCCATCCAGACAGCGAATACTTGATAATAGTAGCAGTATTAAGTAGAGGTTCAATTAAAAAGTGCATGGCTGTTGTGTATTTTATTGTAGTCCTTGCAAAAGATCACTACAATACTTCAATTAACAACATGCGCTCATTTCAATCACACTAGAATGGCTCATCCAAAAGTACGGATGCACTAATAATATTATTTAAGCCATATAAAATATATCAAATGTCCTTATATTTTTATAATTAGGCAACTCTACGAACAGGTATTTTTTGAGCCAGGTTGTAAAGCTTTATAGGTTTAGGTTTTCGTTTCGACAAAAACAATCAACACAGTTATATGAAGATAAATTCCACTGATCAAATTATAAATATTATCTTTGAATAAACTATTGTTATATACATTTAGAATATATATCAAGAGGCATTTAGGGGATGAAATGATAAAAATAAAACACGATGTTAATTATATATGATTTTATCAAAATTAACCAACGAATTGATAAGTACCCAAAACAACTTTTTATGTATTAATTTTTTTTTATTTTTTAAATTTAAATACATATATTATTATATAATACACTAGGCCATTACGGGAGATCCCAGGTCGCAGTATTAGTATTCTATCAATTTTGTTACCATATATTTATTTGACTTAATTGTTTTGTATTTATAACATGTTTCTTTTTGTTATACCGATATCATTGATATATTAGTAGGGCATAAAACTGGATGTACAAATATGAAGATGGTGGACCAAGTAGACAAGTCTGGTGGGTGAGACAATTAGTGTTGCATCTATCAAAATGATATGCTTGTTCCACCATCTTGATATTAAATCATTCATTTGGATGGCCTTATACCCATTTCCTCATAATGCACTTTTATTATCATAATGCACTTTTATTAAGTCGATGTAAAGTTAAATATACTATATATATGTTTTTTTTTATATTTACAAATGTCAAAAACTTTTTGATCAAACTAGTTAAATCCACACAGAAGAGCAAATAACAATGGGAAACATTTTCCAGTCAACATTACGGCTTGGTACTGATTTGCTTCATTGTGTTAAAATGTGTATGTGCGTCAGGAAAAATAAATTATATCCGTAGTAAGTAAACTTTATTAATGCATCAGAGTGTGATTAAAGTTTCGTGCATATAGGTCGCGTTTTAAATTTATTTATGAAAAATCGGAGGGAAAATCGAAAAAATGTATATGTACAAAAAGCGTATGAAAAAGTACAACGCTCGATTTTTAGGGCTGCTGCCACAGTTTGGTGGTTTATAGAGATTTTATTACAGATTCAAGACGGGAAATATATGATCCCGGATTTTTTTATATGTATTTCATTAGTAAACTTAATATATACGATATAATATTGGTTAAGTTTCAGATGTAAACAGCTGTGAATCTAATATTAAATATTAAAAAAAAATTTACCTTTAATTATGAATATAGTAGACGACAAATTCATTAGGATATATCTTAAATAACAGCGGTTTATTATTATTAGAGAAATATGACTTCTACCAACAGGTGATCAAAACTGGAAATTTATTCAAAATTAAGGGGCTTTTTGAGAATGTTTTTACAAATTTTGTTTTTTTTTATAGATAAAACAACGTGTCATTTCATTGTCTGTCAGTGTATTTAACTATTACTAAATAATTACCCCAGTATTTACCTTGCAATCCAGGATATCAGAGTAAGCCTGGATCAAGATCGATTGTTATTTTGTTAATATTATTCCCGATCTCTCAGACGTAATAACCGATCAAATATTTTTTATTTTTACTTGAGCGGGATTTTAAATTGATTGGTTGATTTGTGTGTATTTCTGAGAAGATGAAAAATATATTCAGTTTATTGGAAAATTCTACAATTTAAATGGTTTCCCCATATTCCATGAAACCTCTCAATATCATATTGATATTTAAATATGATTTTGTGGATATATTTAATTTAATATTTAATAAAAAAATGATTTCCGGTTTTGGTATTTTCCATCCCATATGGGAAATGCGTGGAGAGGCAAGCCTGGCTGGCAATATGTACATGGGCAAAGAACCATGAAATTGGTTTTGATTTGGCTTGATTCAATGAATAATAATTAATAACGGGGATAGAGGAGCGTTCAGCTGATAAATCGACACCATCGAGATGCCTACTATAAACACAATATCATATCGGATCACCATTAATTCATTTAATCTTCAAACAAATCAATCAATTTAGGTATAATTTTGACATCAATATCCACTGAGAAAATATATTAAGTTTTGTAATATTATTTGTGATGCATGTTTGGCTTCCTGGTAAGCAGTTTTGATAGTAAGTGCTGAATTGCATATAATGTGTGAATAGTGCAAATTTGCTCGATTCAACTACTAAGCGATTCAACTTGATTAATCGTCTTCGATCACTTTGCCGACTTTGATTAAGACCTTCCTTCTTAATAAAATCAATCCATTTCATTGAGAAAATTAAAATCAAAAGTAGGTTTATGAGGTTGGGAATATTTAAATCATTAAATGGTCTTGATCCCGATATACTCTGATTTCCTGGATTTTAAGGTAAAGATTATAAAATCAGTGACTTACGTAACTAGTACATCATAGTTAAGATCATCGAAAGCCAATTATATAACACATTATTTTGTCCAAAAACTAAAAAAAACCTTATTATTAAGCGTATATAAAATAAATAAAAAAAAAAATTTGACTAATAAACTATTGTGAAGATCGTTGAAATTTACTTTGATTCCCTATTTTATAAAAAGTGAATACTATGACAATTATTCAGTTCGGAAATATAGTCTCTATTAATAGGTTAATATTTTATAAAATATACTATTAGATCTTTTTAATTTTTATTTGAAACTGGACCTTCGATTTTTTTAGTAAGCTATGCATTTTCTAATTTTTAGCAAAATATAAATAGGGTTAAATAAAAATGATAACTATTTTATTTTCTTGCTGAGGCGTTTTGACTTGACTTAGTTTCAGACACTAATAATATTTATAAATTATGGTTGATTTTTTAAATAAAAAAATATGTCAACTCTTTTAAAAAGAGTTGATAGTTTGTCATTATATTTATTTTATAATTTGGTCTTAGGATAGCTTAAGATATAAATCTAAGTTTTTCACTATGTATATGCAATAATTAATTACCATTAATATTAATTTTTAAAAATAAAGTGTAAATTACTAATAATCCACTCAACTCAAATTTGGTTTTACCCAAAAAAACTGTTATTTAGTTTTTAAGCATTATATTTTTCAATTGTTTTTCTTAATACAGCTTTTATTGTTGTTATTATTTATTAATCTTCATATTTGTAAATGGGTTTTTATTTTTTTCTTATTCTTTCTATAATTTAATACTATTATTCACGTCAAATTTAAATAAAACCTTCTCATGTTAGTTATAGGTAAAAAGATTTATACACACTGTATACCTAATTCTATTTAAAAAGATGTATTGTTCTATCAATCATTGTAAAAACTTATGCATAATAAAGAAATTGTAGTAATAATTTATTGAACATTGCACAAAAAATCAAATGTTAATAAACTTAATAATATTAGTATCAAACCTAATCCTAAATGTGTTTAATAAAGTGCTTTAAATCTGCAACCATTTTCTTTGTAATATTGCTTTAATATTTGATTACTTTAACTCTCTGTTACTCTTCTACAGTTATCATACTTCAAATATTATATTCATGGAACAAACTATAAACTTGAATAACAAAAAATAGTTATTTTATTTTATTAATATTATGTTATATACTCTGTACACCTAAGACTATTTCCCAATATGTATTGTTCTATCAATCATAGTAAAAGCTTATGCATGATAAAGGAATTGTAATGTATAATTACCATGAAAGAGTGTCTCGATTTATATTAATTATTTAGTTTTACAGGCAAATGAAAATGATGGTTGTACAGACTCGTAAAAGTATCGTTTTAATACAAACGAGAGAGATTATGTAATGAATAATTAAAATATGTATGTGTGTTGTAGGAGTAATAAAAAGGCATTTGGTCGATTGTTGTGTAGTATGGGTGTGTTAAAATGGCGTATGTCACATAGTATGGTGACCACAGGTTAATCATGATCCAGCAGCCAGTGCTTCAAATGGACCAGTAATTACCTAATGGCTACCATCCACCACCCACCGCCACCCACTAAAAGCCACCCTCATATTCAGTCGAGCCTTCTGCCCATCCCTAAATGATATATAAATGCGCCATCGGACAATATAACCTCAATTAGTTGTTAAAGCGGCCGCGTGTTCAACATATTCAACACTCTTTGCCCCTCATAAAAATCAATTATACAACTCTTCAATTCGTGTATTAATTAAACGGTGTTATTTCCAAGGGTCAATGATTGTACATTATGATGATTGAAAAATTTATTGCATTAATACAGTGGTTATTATGAAATGAGCTATTGTTAAAATTCATATAAACAGCGTAATAGCTCAGGTGATAAGGCGCGTGGCTAAATACCTACTGTGGTCATGAGTTCAAATCCCGCTCAAGTAGAAACAATAATAATTTGCATATTTTAACATTATATTAAAGCGAAATAATCGTATCGATACACCAATCATCTCAGGAAGGAATCAAACCTTTCGCTTTAATACACTTTAATATAATGTTAAAATATGTAAAATCGCTGATTTGTTTAACTGATTTCGCAAAAAATATTATATGATTTAATAATAATTTGATCGGTTATTACGATTGGGAGATCGGGAATAATATTAATAAAATCCGGATAGATCGTCTTGCTCTAAGTTTATTCTGATTCCCTGGATACTAAGGTAAAAACTGAGGCGATTATTAAGTTGGGTAGAGCCGCTCTGTCGGTGACTTGTGTAACTAAAAATAGTTAAGATCACCGACAGACAATGAATTAACACGTTATTATCTCTAATAATTATAATTTGTAAATGAATTCTCGAAATGCCAATGGAAGCATATACCCAAGATAACTCTGATTCCCGGGATTGTAAGGTAAATATTGAAGCGAATATTATTATTGACTTATTTAACTTGTAATAGTTAAATTCACCGATAGTCAATTAATACTTGTAAAAGAACTCATAAAATCCCTTGGGGCGGATATATAAAATATAAATAAATTAACATACATGCGAAATTATATTGAAATATATTCTATTTTTAAGTATTTTTATATGTATGTTTTACTTCATACCTGCTAGTACACATAATTGAGAATATTTTTTAATATTTAGTATTTATTATCAGGGAACAAATAACATGTATGTATGAATGTATACAATGGTGTCTTTTGGAGGAAAGTGTTATAATTTGTGTCGTTCTTATATTATTTTTATCTTTATCATGCCAATTTCTGTAAAATATATGTACTATTAAATTATATTCAGGGTGTTTATTTGAATGATATTAATTTTTGATGAAAATTGTGACCAATTACATTATATATGTAGGTAAAAATATTTTTAATTATATCGATATTCTAATTATTAAAAACATTATTATTCATGGCGGCTACTTTAGTGTTGATAAAATATAATATATGTAGTTTGAAATATAAAGGGTTCTGTTTAGTATGGCGTAGTCACGTACACTAATCGGTTGTGCGGCGGGAATGCCACAAATGGACAATCAAAACCTTTATGAACCTCCCTTTCAAATTAAAAATTATACACTACCATACCAACTCTAATTGCCCAATAATACTCGCTTTTACACCCACCCAATTAGCCTTACTTATTATCATTGCAAAATAAGAATCACACGTGGGCGTCCAATTAAAATCGAGATTTTTGATAAAGTATATTTTTGTGACGTACCATATATTATATGTACGTCACGAGACAATAACAGTTATCCGATGAAAAATTTACATTTTTAAATATCATGTCTAGTGGCAAGCTCTTAAATAAAAATAAATAAATATACAACCAGTAAATTAGGATAATTATTTAAATATTTCAAGTCACTAGGGCTACCAACTGATATGTTCAAAATACAGTAGCCATACGACTTGACCATCTGATTCTATTATAATAATAATAATTTATATTATTGTGTTTATTGGAATTGCAGTATTTTGTGAATATAATACTGATAACAAAGGTAATGCTATTTCTAAATAAGCAATTCAAGTTAAGACAAGCGACCAAAGTATTCATTCATTCTGTTGATTTTGCTGATAAAAACACATTTATTGGAAATATTTATAAAACCCAAGTAGCACTAAGGGCCCGGTTTCTTCACACTTGAACCACTGTGTTAAATCTTCAAGTGGTGTTAAATCTTCAAGATTTAGTTTGAGCTACTAACTGTTAAAATCCAGCTCATCGGTTGAGATGTTTTATTTAAATCTCGTGCTATCTCTCCATGACAGAGTGTATCCATGTTCTCTTGAATGCTTCGGATACACACATCGGAACTGCTCGGCTATGGCTTTGACACGCTTTCAAGAAACGGAATACTTGTATAGGACACGAGATTCGTACGTAGCATGCGATTTAACACGTCTTGAATAAACTGGCTCTAACAGTCATATTAAGTAACATGCATAAATTATATTGTGTATGCTCATAGTTGGAGGGAATGAAAAACAAATACTATGGCTTCGAGTCTGAGCAACACCATCTATCGGTGGTTATGGTAAGTAAATACTTAAGCCGAGAAACGTCAAACAATGGGCGCCAAAAATTCCCGCCAAATATTACCATACAATGTATCATTTAGTTATGTTACTCAATATAATTGTTAGAGTTTTTGCTTTCAAAAGTGCTGATATTATTATAAAACAGAGCGTCTTTGCTTCGATCACTTATTAAAAAATTATTACTTTTATTATTTAGTATAATTACTGAAAACATAAGTAAAAAACGAAATTATGGTGACCGGGTCAGATTACACGGAGCGTTTCCTTATGTTATCTAAGAGCACTACTTTAAAAAGTTCCAACTACGAGAAATCTTACCAGCACAGTTGGAATTACGGAGGGAAAAACTCATTTGCACCTTGGAGGCTTTAAAATTTTTCAAGATTGCAATTTGAAGAGCGGCGAGGTTGGAAGAGAGTTCACTTAGTGCGTATGTGAGGGTAGACTTTAAGAGGTGGTCATTGTAAAGAAGGTGATCCGTGTGCCGGTCACGTTCCTTCGGCGGGCCAATTTTTGTATGAAGGAGAAATGGAAACGATAAAGACACATAAGGCATTAGGACCTTCATATCAGTAAAGGTTACATATTGTCATACATACAAACTGCCCGCATTTGACCCGACCGATTTATGCATCGCCCGACCTACGGTGAATAAAACATACGCGCCGATAAAATTATACACGGCCGAAAGTAAAACATCGTAAAAAATAGCCAAATTGAAAAAGGCCAAAGGGCAATTCTTGGTCTGGCCGAATTTGAATTATTCATGGCGACTCGAATTAGGCGTTCGATGAACGGATGTTTTCGAAATTTAACTCCGGCCTGAAAAGGCTCTATTTGCATGAAGGTCGCGATCACTCTTCCTCTCATCTATGAATTTATATTATCTCTTATGCAAATAAAAAGTCTATATTCTCTTTACGTGTCGGATAAGATGGATTTTTTACTACTTCACTGGTGGCTCGGGGATTTTATATTTTATTTAGATCGAGTGAAATAAATTCAATTTTCTAGTTATCCATCACAACTTCAATAAACAAGCCTTGAATATATTATTTTTCAATCCCTAGTTTCAAAAAATACGTGGGGATATATTTATTAATGTATTGTGAAATTTTATTTATACTTTATGAAACTGAGCAATGTTGGAATGCATTTTTTTTAAAACAATAACATTTAAACCAATATAACACACATAATTTGTATCTGGTAAAAATATTAAAATATATATAAAAAAATTACTATTGGATATTTTAATTGAAATAAACTAGCGTTAAATTATTTCCATATCTGAGTATAATTAATGACAAAAAAGATTCAAATCAAATTTAATTAAATAAATCACTTACAAATATTTTTACACACTTTTAAAATATATTTGATTGATAAATAAACGCCACAAGGAGCAGAAATAGTGCCAATATTTATTAAAGATAACCGGTACATTATTGCCATTCAGTGGAAATTGCATCAAATATTTAACTGATCTAAACGTCACATAACCAAAATGGAGGCGGAAATTTTACTACACCCTTTTAAGAAATATTTAATGAATAAATAAACATCACAAGAACGAGCAGAAACAGTGACAATATTTATTGAAGATAACCGATCCATTATTGTCACTCAGCGGAAATTGCGTCAAATAAAAATGGAAACTGATCTAAACGTCACATAACCAAGATAGCGCACACTCAAAATGGAGGAGCGACTTTTACCCCACCTTTTATTTACTTTTATAATATATTTAATTGATAAATAAACGCCACAAGAACGACCAGAAACAGTGAGAATATTTATTGAAGATAACCGATCCATTATTGTCACTCAGCGGAAATTGCGTCAAATAAAAATGGAAACTGATCTAAACGTCACATAACCAAGATGGCGCACACTCAAAATGGAGGAGCGACTTTTACCCCACCTTTTATTTACTTTTATAATATATTTAATTGATAAATAAACGCCACAAGAACGACCAGAAACAGTGAGAATATTTATTGAAGATAACCGATCCATTATTGTCACTCAGCGGAAATTGCGTCAAATAAAAATGGAAACTGATCTAGACGTCACATAACCAACCATATTATATTGTTGTATCAAGCTGCAAGTACCACTAAAGCAGTAGGAGAGATCCCAAGTAGCAGTGATGATAATTAAGTTGAAGATTTATATGTATTCTTTTCAGTATCATATCTTTGTAGTAATTTTAACCAAACAATATAGTCGACATAAAGGACAAATTGCCATTATACATAATGCATACAATCATTCCCCGATTTGGGGAGTATAAACGTTCCTCTGAACTATTGAAGCTTATAATTTTTTTCTGTCAAAGTTAACATTTAATATTTTGGTTTGGATTGTGAAACTATGTGATTGTAGGTAACTACAGGTGATTTGAGTTCAGGTCGGCGTCAAATGGTATTTGCATACATCGAAGGGGGATAATTGGTGAGTAGTCGTCCCAGTGATGGTCTGGCATTATAATGTGATATGGTCATGTGGTTATATGATGCCAATAAAAGTTTTAGTTAAAGACACGTTGGTAAAACATGGCCGTGATCAAAAGTGCATTAACTATGCATTGGACGGAAAAATTGATCCTGCATCGTAATGTAAAACTTTCAACCTCCAACACCTAATTTATGAGCTTCTTCTATCCGATAACGCTCTTCTTCTATCCCATCACATTATATTATTACCACTTTATTTATACCTTCAGGAAATCACGAGAATTAACGATGCACCCGACTAATATCGATCACATTCTAAATTATCAAAGTTTAGACAGTTACATTAATCATTACATTGTTAGCGACCAATACTCATTTTTATTTTATTTCATTTCACAAAAGCATCGATTTAAATTATTAAATTCTGAAAAAAAAAAATAACCTCGATACACCAATCATCTAAGGCAGGACTCGAACCTTCCTCTTCTGGTATGGCCCCAGATGCTCATATTTAATACATTTAACATTATTTTATATCATCTGGGGCCATACCAGAATAGGTAGGTTCGAGTCCTGCCTGGGATGATTGGTGTATCGAGGTAAATTCATAATTTCAGAATTATTCCGCTTTAAATTTAATGGTTAAGTATGTAAAATCTCTGATTAGTTCAACTGATTTCACAAAAATATTATATGAATTATGTAAAACAATTAAAGTTAACAACTAGCTTTTTTAAATTAAAATTAATGAAGAAATTGTTTAAATAGATTATATAAAGAATACATACATCTACTTTTAAAACAATAATTCCAGGAAAAACTAGGTATAAATCAAATAAGAAATTTCAACTGTTTTTTAAGAGGGTTTTAACAAATTTTCGTTTTTACACATATCAACGTGTTAATTAATTGTCTGTCGGTGATCTTAACTATTACTAGTTACACAAGTCACCGACAGAGCGGCTCTGATCGATTTTATTTAAACAAACCAGGAAATATCTTACAATTATCTTACATCCACATACATTTTTTCATTTGAGCTGGATTTGAACCCATGACCACAGTTGTAGCTATGCGCCTTATCCCCTGAGCTATTATGCTTGTTATGGATGGTTAATTTTTAATATCATTAAATTGATCTAATTAGGACCTCATAAAGTGTTGCTGTACGATGGGTTTATTATTTTAAATTTCCAATGTAAAGTATAATAACTAATCATTCAATAATACAACTCATCATATAAATGTAATTTTGATTCTCTTTATAAAATATATTGTTTCATTCATTAAATATTTCATAGAATTGAGTAAGTGTTTTTCATATTTTTATGGTTTTTTACGTTCATATTATCAGTATTCACTTATTTTTGAAAAATATATTTTAATAATATATTGTAAAAGACTTTCAATAAATATCTTTTTTATTATGGAATGCCCATCAAGATCAACCATTTTTATTTTCATAATTTAAACATGAATGGGAAGTCACTGAAAATATGTACTGTGAATTTCTATGCAATGAAATATAATAGTCATATTATACGTTTTTAACATATATTTTTTTACAGAAGCTCATTCGAGTGATTTCTCTGAAGATCTGATAGACCTTAGGTAAAGGGAAAATCTTACGAATCTGTCAGAAATATATTTTACTGTGTTATTTCAGATTTAGCGATGGAAAAGTATTATTGCGTGTTATAATTCATATGGTTCGTTGTGGATTCTAGGCGAGAAGGTGATATTTTAGGATTCGTCATAGATCTGAAGAGGAGAGACAAGCCAGTCAGTTTGTCTTGTGTTGTACGTGTTCATTGTATCGGACAGAAGGTTCTATTCTGTGACGGAGGTATACCCATAGTACCCCAGGGACCAAACCATGGACTATACACAGCCTCCTGGATTATCACTGCCTTATTCCCCTGCCTGCTTTTTTATCCCGCACACACGTTTCATATTTCACAAAAACAACAATAAAGTGTACCTCTGTACTCACTTCTTATATTTCTTGACTCGCATTCTTTGAAAAGAGAAACTAAACGTATCGATGGTCAAATTGCTACGATGGAGTCAAAGTCTCCCAGGACGTATATTTTTAAAAAATGTAAGAAAATATTATATTTTATATGAATTTAAACAATTTTTCAGGTTTAATTTTTTTGTGGGATCACATGAAAGTAATATATAATAATCAAAGCTCAGCCAAGAGGCTGAAAAAAATAATAGGTTTACAATTGTAGAGCACTGCGCGGCTTACATTTTTATCATGTGGTAAAATGTTTTATTCTATTTGCATTTTCGGAGGAAACAATCATAAAACATAATATTAATAAAATAAAATAACTAATTTTTTAATTTCAACTTTATAGTTTGTTCCATGTAAACTGTATAACTATAGATGTAAATCATATAATGTTTTGTGTAACTATCAGAGAGTTAAAGTAATCAAATATTAAAGCAATATTATAAAGAAAATTGTTGCAGATTTAAAGAACTTTATTAAACCCATTTAGGATTAGGTTTGATACTAATATTATTAACTTTATTAAAATTTTAATTTGTGTAATGTTTAATAAATTATTATTACAATTTCTTTATAATGCATAAGTTTATACAATGATTGATAGAACAATACATATTTGGAAATAGACTTAGGTGTACAGAGTTAGTTTTTACCTATAACTAATATGAGAATGTTTTATTTAAATTTGACATGAATAATAGTATTAAATTATAGAAAGAATGGGGAAAAAATAATTACCCATCTGTTTAATAAATGATAATTTATTTAAGTAGAAGGTGTATTGACTATTACAATATTAACTAATGATTAACATTTTATTTATATATTTTGAAGAGGGGAAAAATTCGTTATTGAATGTATATTCAATGAGAAGATATTCATTTTATTTTATAGTGTCCAATTTGAACACCCTTCAGCTGGACCTTCTATATACACATTTCCAACAACTTCTAGCAAAAAAAGGGTAAAGCTATTTTAGTGGAACGTTTTTTGGGCGAATCAATACATTCATATTTTTATTCGTGCTAGATAAAAGTGCAGAAGGGAAAGCAGGTGACCTGAAAGTTTTAGCATTCTAACCATATTCCCGTCCATGGTCTTATTTCGGATTCATAAATCCTCACCTTTTCTTTGTTCTCAACCCGTAGAATCGAGTTTATTGGTCGACCCGTCGTGGAAACGTATTCGTTTGTTTTTTATACTTTCATTGTTCCCGCTTAAGGTGAAAATTGGAAAAGACAGGACGAAGGAAAATGAGGTTTTCAAACAAACAAACGTTGCCATAGAGAGAACGGTTTTGCGGCCGCCACAAAAATAAATTTTATATATTATTTCAAACTACAATGGATTCAATTGGATTCTGATATTTGTTTTTCTACACTTAATGCACAATAAAAGCGAGAATCTGTTTTTATTTATACATACATTTATAATATTTATTGACTTGCAGAGTAATTTACAATTAACTTAGGTAATATTTAGAATAAAATCTATACCATCTATATCATCTATATCATCTTTTTTTCCAATATAGGATTTTAAATTGTATTAAATTTTTTCAAGGTTTATATAAATGGATTAGGATATGGTAAATGAGCTTATATGTATACGTACATGGTGGATTTGAATTAATGTTAATATGGGAAAGTGGGTCATTATATATATATATATATATATATATATATATATATACTCTTCTTTATATATATATATATATATATATATATATATACTCACTATATATATATATATATATATATATATATATATATATATATATATATATATATATATATATATATATATATATATATATAACATAATATATATATATATATATATATATATATATATATATATATATATATATATATACTCTCTTATACATATATATATATACATATATATATATATACATATATATATATATGTATATATATATATACAAATATAATTTTACAAATATATATATATTAGGGGTACCGGAAAGTAATCCATTTTTTACAAGTTTGTAACAAATTTATTGAATAATTTTTACATAGATATACAAATTATAAAATATAATCGCCATTATTATTTACAACTATCTGCCATCTTTCTGGCAGTTTTTCAATCCCTTTTTTATAGAAGTCGGGTGGTTTTGATGTGAAATAGGAATTTAAAAAGTTTTCGACCTCATTCATATTGTAAATTTTTTTTTCACTCAATGAATGTTCCAATGATCTAAACAAATAATAATCCGAAGGTGCGAGGTCTGGCGAGTACGGAGGATGAATTAAAACTTCGAAATTTAATTTGGAAATTTTTTGGCGTGTTATTTCAGCTTTATGTGGGCGCGCGTTGTCGTGTAGCATAATCACTCCTTTTCGATTGACCAAATGAGGACGTTTCACTTTTAATTTTTCATTTAATCTTTCAAGTTGTTCACAATAAACTGCCACAGTTACAGTATTGCCTGGTCTTAACAGTTCATAATGGACAATTCCTTGAATATCCCACCAAACACACAATAAAACCTTGCGAAGAGTGAGACCAGGCTTAGGGGTCGAAACAGGTACATTGTTCTTTGAAAGCCATTGTTTTTTTCGTTTTATATTGTCATAGACAATCCATTTCTCGTCACTAGTCACAATTTGACTCAAAAATGGTCGAGTATGATGTCTAGTTAATAAAGAAATGCACGCGTCCATGCGTGCATTTTTGTTGTCTTCGGACAGCGCATGAGGAATCCAAATTCCCATTCTGCTAACTTTACCGATTTTCTTTAAATGTTCTTGTACTGTGGACCACGGAACATTGAGTTTTTGTGATAGTTCTTCGATACTTTGACGAGGATCGTATTCCACCATGGTCTTCAGCACGTCGTCGTCGAAATTCGATGGTCGTCCTGATCTCGGTTCATCCTCCAAGCTTCTATTGCCCGATTTAAATCGCCGGAACCAAAACTGACATCTGTTAGGTGTTATTTTCGCGCCATAAAGTTCAATGAGTTTTTTGGCGGTCTGTGTCACATTCCAGCCTTCATCGAAAAAAGGAGCATGCAGTGACGTATGTGTTGCTCTGTTGCTTCAGGCTTGCTCATTGTACTCCTAACAATGAAAAATATTTATGGTGCAAAAAAATAAAGCCAAGAAACAATACCATCGAAAAAAAACTTACGAGGATGTTAACTGTACGGTGTCCAGAGACAGAGTGATCTCAAATGAGGCATGCAAAATAATGGATTACTTTCTGGTACCCCTAATATATATATATATATATATATATATATATATATATATATATATATATATATATATATATATATAATCAATCATAATAGTAAAGCATGAACCATGATCACCTTGCCATTACAGGAAAAACCTAATGCGGTTCGACAATGATGGACATTGTCAGTAAATATATTATTATATTTATATTCAAGGAAAAATAATAAGTATGTATTTATGTAAAAAAAAAATTATCTTGTTTCTCTCGAGTGTCGAAATTTAAGGTGTACAATGTTATAAGTGGCCACAGCCCGCGTATGTGTGACGTATACGTATTTTATAAATTTATAGGCTTCCCGATACTTTCTGTTTGTTTTAAATCAATATAAAAAATATATACAGAGTGGACTTGAACTATTTGAGAAGATTTTAGGGGGTGGTAGGGTATTGTAAGAATAATTGAAAAAGAATTGGTAAATCCCGACCACCCCCTAAAATCTTCTCAGATAGTTCAAGTCCACCCTGTATAATATGCTTACATGTATCAAAATAATACGCATGACGCTTCTATAGATATAATTTCGTTGGTTTATATACCAACTAGATCCATTAAGTCCATCAAAAAGTATTTATATATGTGAGCATTCATAGAATTTCTTGTGAGAAAATCGTTTTGGTGGTGGAGGAGGTCATCGAGGAAATGGGCGTGGAAAGAAATGGTGTCGGCAGGTCGTTGTTGAAGAGAAGCACAAGCAAAGAGGGAGTAGAATTACCACACAAAGGCTTTGAGAGATCACGTCGATTACTACAGCCAGATTGTGAGAGAGTATTTTTATTTGTTCGTACCGATTGATTTCCTGGACCCTCCTTCACTCATTGTACTGACTCTCGACAAAACTATCAAAGGACAATTGCCATTTCACACGTCTTTGGACATCGCAGATTTAAAGCCTTCGCACTACCATTACAAACACAATGCGACAAGAGTACTTTTATAAGAGCTTACAATAAATGTGTACTAAGAGTAAACGAATACATATTATTTGGACACGAGTTCTCTCTCAGTTAGACTTTAAGTTATTAAAAATATTTTAGAATTAAGAGGGTAAAAATGCCGAGGACTTCTTCACCTACATAGGTGACGTCACACAAGAGTCAAAGAGATTATGAATTTAATAAGATAATAATAAGTGAGTATCAATAGTTAAATAAAATATATACATAATAATGTCTAAACTTAAAGGTTTTTAATGTGCGTTTCGAATATTTTAACGACACAGTCGCAGTACGCAGAAGATAATAATTAAAAATAATTATCGATTAATATATCAAATTGATTGAAAAGTTAGAGGGGCATGTGACATTGTATAGTAGAATGATTTTATTATTTTTACCCTTTTTTGAGTTCATTATTTAGAATTTTATTATAAACATATGCTTCTACATGTATGCCAAAGCTGCTAATTAATATGTGATTTTAAAGGTATAAAAATACTAAATTCAATTTTTTATCAATGTAGTTCCAGGGTTCTGGGACCTGGTATTTTAAGAAAAAAAAATTAAAAATACTTTTACTTCGGTGTATTGAAAATATGCAAATTTAAACTGTATTTGATATCTACAATAAATCAATGATTAATTTTGGAGATCTGTACATTCTCATTACAAAAGTATTTGATAATATACAATTTATATTATTTGTGAATATTTGAAATATAGGTACATAATATGCCTTTGTGGTGTATTAACTTCACCTGGATTAAATTGTGAATTTCGACTGAAACACTAAGTGATATGAAATCCGTTGATCAATTAAGGTTAGTTGTCGACGGCGCGCGTAAATTTGTTCAAGTGACTAAAATTGTTTGTTAGGTCTAGTCTAGTCTAGTCTAGTCGGGTCTAAGTCTACTATGATCTAGTCTAGCTGGTCCTAAACCATCCATAAGAGTGTCTGCACAATATTGCGTCTCGAATAACCAAATATCTAACCAGTCAGCTGTTTAATCCGTACCTACTCCTATTCTATATTATTTCAACCGTGACAATTGATTATTAAATTAGCAATCGCCCAAATTATGTATAATATTGCGTCCAGACAAACTCTACGACTATTGTGCCCAAATTTAATTATTGTATTTATTACACACTGCTATTTAATACCCCACAAATTACTTTAACGAATCAGATCATTTACAATAAATGTAATATTAACTTTACGTATTCGTTAATTTTATAGAACATCAAATGTTGCAGGAGTAGAAATTAGTGTAAATTTGAATAAAGTTATTTGTTGGAGTGAAAGTTGTAGACGTGCTGGTTTAGAGCGAGTCACTTGAAACTATTACCAGAATCCTTTCGCTTGAATAAACCAATAATTAATAACGCTTGCTGACAGGAACAACTTATCCTTATCTCTTAATAAGTGTATTCTACCTGCCTTCAATATCTATTCAAGTGTCCTTTCATTAACGGCTAAATGATCAAACAATTCATTGATTCAAAGGTGGTATAGCTGTTATTATTTCTTTATAAAAGACTTAATTATCGTAAGACCGTGTAATGTTAGAGCGTACTACGGCGTAGTGGCGGATTTGTATGGCGTAGCAACAAAGCAGTGTAACGAGAAGAATATAACCGTTAATTGCATAAATGGTGTATTCGAAGCAGACACTTAATTTGACTCAGAGCCGTCACCTGAGTATAGTACCACAAATTTGTCCTCATAGTTAGCCATTGACCACCATGAACGGACAACCTAAGGTAGCTCTTTGTCTTCGCTGAATCCCCAATTGCCGCCCACTTAAACACAAAGCCTCTAAAACACATTACCAACTTTACACTGATTCACAATAATAAATTAAATACAATGAATTTTCACAAACTATGAATTCTATTCAATTCATTCCCTGTATGAATTATTTTTGGTTTTATTTCAAATACACTAAATACAAGAGAAAATAAATATCAAACTGCAATAACGCCACAGAATTACAGGACGCTATCCCATATTAATATAATGTTTTAGTAAATTGATTGATTAAAGGTAATTTATGTTTCAAAATTACTCATTTTTATAATAGGAATAATGTAAAAAGTACACCTCATGTATTTCTTTTCAATAACAATAGTTACTTCGTACATACAAAAATTAATATATTTATAATAGGTACATATTATTGGATTCATATATTATTAGTTAAATTGAAGTTGGAATATTTCTGACAAATCAATGATCAAAATCACATTGAAAATTCAAATATTGTCGAAATTACTTTAAGTAAATATTTTTTAATTGTGGGATTCCACCCAGACGTCAAAAAGATTTAAAAAATGTACTTGTAAATACTTAATCAATAAATAATATATATTTTTTAAATATTATATTTATTGGGAATGTTGGTAATTATGTAATTGTTTCCATTTCGAAATCGCCCATTCAATCTAACTTCAACTAAGATTAATAATAAATACCGAGAATTCAATATCACTTTAACTTTTACAATATAACATGCACATTACCAGCGTGATAGCTCAGGGGTTAAGACGTGTGGCTACAAATACTGTGGTCATGGGTTCAAATCCCGATCAAGTCATTTTTTTTTAATTAATTTGATCGGTTATTACGATGGGGGGATCGGGAATAATATTAATAAAATCCAGATTTACTTTGATTTCCTGTATTGTAAGGTAAAAACTGATTATTAAGTCAGCGACCTGTGTAACTAGTAATAGTTAAGATTACCGACAGACAATTAACAGGTTGTTGTATATAAAAAACCCTCTCAAAAAACTTATACTTATACTTACATGTACATAAATGCATGTATAATATAAGGATTTGAAATTCAAAATGAAGCTTTTAGAAACAATAGCCGTATTGTGTTTTCTTCAACCCTCAGGTTGATTGAAGATAGCAAAAAAGGCTTTGGAGAGATTTCTTTGCTTATAAATTAGAAAGGCTTAAATAGTCGTAGTCGTAGTGATAGTAAAGTGTGTCGCTAGTAAGTGTAGCGTAACGTAACTGAGTACTTGGTTCAAGTGAAGCTCTCTCTGACGTTAAATCACCCTGATTAGCCAATGAGTAAATGTCGACCACTACCTACTAACAACCGATTACTATTCTCTATCAACTAAAATGCATTCTTAAATACACAAGGGGAGACACACGTAGAGACTTATTACTGTTCACAAACATATAAGTACCATTGGAATACTTTTTTCAGTTAGTGAATTGGTAGAAAACTCCTTTTGAATTGATATTGCTGGTAAAACGAATGCAAGAATTAAGCAAACATTAGAAAGAGGTTTTGGTATTGTTGTGGTTGGCATGGAAAACTTATTGTTTGAATGGGGAATTTGGTCGTTGCAAAAAGAAAATTACATTTCCAATTCATGACTTCGCTTTTGCTCGGATGGAAGGAGCCAACAAAGAATTTTAATCTGCATATGTTAACCATATATACATTTATCACACAAAACCATACATTTATTGCATGATTTATGGGGAGGTAATGCTATTTGTCTTTATAAAACACCCCCAAGACACGGCATGATTATTTTAACTAAATGTCTAAATTGAATGACTGGATAATTTTGTTGATTTGTAATTTTATCCACTATTTTATACTACAACCAACAATTCAAAACACTTTTATTGAAGAAATAAAATTCAGATAATAAATATTTCTTTATATTTTTCATTAAAAAAGGTTATTTTATTAATAACCAGCGTGATAACTCAGGGGATAAAGCGTGCGGCTACAGATAATATTGGTAATGGGTTCAAATCCCACTCAAACCAATCGGTCATTACGACTGGGAGATCGGGAATAATATTAATAAAATCCCCATAAATCGTCTTGATCCAGGTTTACTCTGATCTCTTGGATTGTAAGGTTAGTAATAGTAAGATAGACACGTTGTTGTGTCTAAAAACCCAAAATTTGTAAAACCCTTCTCAAAAACCCATATAAAGCGTATATTTGTGAATTAATTATTGTGGGTGTGAATTTGTATTTAAAAACTAGCTTAAATGCATTGACTCTTGTTTTATTCAAGGTTAAAGATGTTCTTGGAAGAAATTTACACGTTAAGCTTCTCATTCTATCAGATTCTATCAGATTCTATCAGATTCATTTTTCTGCAAAAACCCTATTTATGTAAGACTCTTGCGTTTAGATCAAGGTATAAACATAATATTTATTTATTGTATGTATTTATTAACTAATATATATATATATATATATATATATATATATATATATATACAAATGACCTAATATTAGGTGGCTCGTACTGTTTATCTGTCACTTGTCGATCGTTCTAATAACATTACACCATCTTTCAATTAATATCTTAAAGGACCTCATAAAAGTTAGTTTATATATATATATATATATATATATATGTAAATCATAATAGGAAAACCATCATCACCTTGCCATTACAGGAAAAACCTAATGCGTTTTCCATCAGGGAATTAAAAATAAACAGTATGAATATTTTATTTGGCAGATAAGGATTCATTTGAAAAGATGATTTAGATCAGTAACATATTACACATGTAATTCAAAATTGTTACAGCGCGACTCATTCAATTGACAGGGAAGTAGTGGGTGTTTCTGAATATTAATATAAAAGTTGTGTTTTGTTTAATATAAGGAGACAGTTGTGTTTGTTTTAGCAGCGAGTCAGTGTCTGAAAGTAGTATGTATGGCGTAGTAGGTAATCTTGCAATGCTGGTGGCGTCGCGACGAGTTTTCAGGGTTTGTATTTTTGAAGCGTTAGCTGCCTCGCTGGTCATGGAAATTGAATTTGCTGGTGCAGCCACTACTAGAATCACTACTACTGCTGCTCCTGGCTTGCCTCTAATTAAACTTTAAGGCTAAACTCTACAACACAACTATTAGCCGCCCGCAAACGACAGCCTATACTCTTATTTCGCCATCGGCATACTCTACGCTCGCAACCCTACACTCATCTTAAGATCACACTCTTACCCCAAATCCCCGCATATTGTTTGAAAATACATTAAAATATACTAGATCATTATGTATTAAATCCAATACAAAACATACTAATACAAATTTTACAATAGCCGAGGAAGGAAATACTGACCCTTAGTCTAATGCAAGGGGGTAAACATTTTGGACGAAAGTAATTAATTTAATGAGAGTAATACGTCTTTTAGATTGTTTTTATTAAAATCAGGTGTCTTTTTTTTTAAATATGCCTAGTCTAGTGACTAGACTTATTAGTAATTATGTTTTATATATATATATATATATATATATATATATATATATATAGAAGAGTTAATTCTAAAATGTAAGCTTAATTGAGAAGTAAGCTTATTGTAAATTTGTATGCATATGATGTAGTTTTACTTTTGGATTAATATGATAAGCCAAGACTTGTCGAAACTGTTTTTTTGACAATCAAACGATGTCAATCTTGATTCTAATAATTTAGTTGAGGATTTATCCTTGGATATTAAAATATAGTTTATAGTGGAGTCATTTTACAAGCAAACATTATTTAAAACGCGTTTTCTGGCGGTTATATCAATATCAACAGTAAATATCTCTATCAAGCAAAAAAAAAAAACATGTTTTTATCTCTTACCTTGTAATATAAAATTATTTTTGTCTCAAATAACGTAAATAGCGTTAAACGTGAAGATATTTCGGAGTTGCAGTGTAGTTAGTGAACTAAATGCAAATGATCCTGTGTATTGATACTGGAGAGGCCAGAATACTAAAGCTACTTCAACCCGTGATTTCACCTTTTACTAAAGTTAAACTTAAACATACCACAAAACAAATCTATTCAAAATAAATTCAGTATATATGGCATAAATTTACGTCATTGTGGAGTAGAGATATATTTTTTTAAATAATGTTTCTAATTGCATCAGTTTGACGGTGTTAAAAATGCTCGGTGGGGTTTGCGAGATATGAAGGAGTGACTACTCAATTTAAGAGGGTGGAGTATCTGGCATCGGGTGCAGATTGACTTCCTTTCAAGACCTCAAATGAGATCCTTTGACAAGTTAGATGTCTTTTACTACTTATAGAGAGGTGCCGTTATGAGACTGCGACCTGCTCTACCTTCTGCCGATCATTTCAGGAGCCTCCAACTAAATATATATTCATGAGCTTTTTATCTCCACACCTAACATACATTAATAACCTCACAATCACTTCTCAATATGTCGAAAGGGCAATTAAATTTAAATACAAAATATTATAATATTTATATTCTTCGCACATTCTATGTATGTGTGAACAATTTAATAGTAGGTAATAGAGCCTTAAGGAAGAGAAAGGGGGAACTTGTGATTTATTTATTAATGAAGCGGATTCCTCTCTCCGTGTAAAATATGCCGTGTTCAAAATATTTCCTCAATTATAATAATTAAAATAATTTACCATACATTTTACATATAGATTTTTCAAAACTAATATTACGCAATTACATACATTTTTTATTTATTTATTTAACGCCCAACTAAGCTTTTACAAAAAATAGATAAAAAATGTCTGTGTGACAATAACAAACCCAAGAAAACAAACAAAAAACAGTGTTTTAAATAAAAGTAAAAAAAGAAAAGATCAAAAAAATACAAAAAGGATAGATATAAACAACAGGTTTCAATTTTAATAAATGATCACACGATTTATTTAATGAAACCAATAGTTACATATTTAAACCCACTCTGTTTTTTTTGTAATTGATTTAATAAATATTGATATATAATTGGTATTGCACGGATGCTAATGAAAAAATATTTATTTTCAATATATTTTTTAATGGTTGCCTAAATATTATTAGCACAAAATATTATATATGTATTTAAAGTAATATAATAGAACATATAGTATCGTCATTGTTTATAATTTTTTTTAAGCGGATGGAAAATTTTGGTACCCTCAAAATATATTAAAAATGAAGAACTTGTTCATACAGTGGCAAATGATAAATTTAAATTAGACATAAGCCCTTCAGGCACCGAATAATAGATCGTTTAGTGTGCAAATTAGATGCAAAGCCTCCCCAATTAATCTGTCGCCGGCTAACGAATGAATTTCGTCCGTTTTCAATTTGATATATCAAAAATATGTTTATAAATATAAAAAATATATATGTTTAGTATTTTGTAAAAACGAAATATTTATTTACATAAGATTTTGAGTATGGAAGAGGTGGGGTAATCAAACTCTAGCACAAAATTTATGGGTGTCTAGAGTTGGAATACAAATGATTTACCTTTAGTAGTGTTTATTCAATTATAGCATAAAAGTATGATGCAGATATACATTTTTATATTTATATGAGAATTGACTTAGATACTCTAATCTAGTAGAACATTAGAATAATATTTGCAAACCACACAAAATTATCTATTTTTATAAAGTGAAACCTCGATATTAACAAAGGTCCAGGGGAATGAAAAAATCTTTATATCGAGACTTTATTATATAAAAGTTCACAAGAATGACATGTAAAATAGACAACAACACACAACTTAATAAGGCAAACGTCATAATAATTAGAATAAATCCAGAATACAAATTACGCATATAAAGAATACAAAAAAGATGTTCTTAACTAAGGATTTTCAGGTTTAGATAAGTTTATACAGAATTATTTTTGTCATATAGCTTTTTGTTTTCCTAGATACTATTCAAAATATCGATATAAAGAGGTTTTTAAAATAAAAATTCGATATACATATATAGAGGTCGAAAAAAGGACAAACAAACGACGAAATTTCATTATATCGAGGTTTTTTTCAATATAATTTTGATCAAAATTCTTGTATTCTTGCTATATACAGCCAAAATTAACATAAGGATAAATTGGAGTGTCAGGGTAATAATTTTTTTAATATATTGAGGTTCCACTATATTACAATTTATTTGTTAAGAATTTAATCAAAATAAGAGTTCATATTATAAGTAAAATTTATTATACTTAATCAATATTATGTAAAAAATGTTTTGTTTCGAGTGTCTATTTATTACAAGAAGACAGGTTCAAAGTTGATACACATATTTCGATGTTTACACATTCGTCACGTGATTGATAGAAGACGTAAAGCGATATATATATATATATATATATATATATATATATATATATATATATATATATATATATATATATATATATATATATATGCGAGTATCGTAGTCAGCGCACCGTAGCTCGTAGCAAGAGTGTCGTAGTCGCGCAACGTAGCGGATGTGTCAGGAAGGGTGTGTGTTCATTATGTATGTAAAGTGATGATTGTATGGTGGTTAGAGCGAAGCCACCCCGCCGGGGGCTGTTTTCAGCTTGTATTATTGCCCTTCCCTCTACATACCACCAATGAATATTTCACTGCACCACTCAATTTGTAACCGACTAGAATTAGCTATCAAACTATTACACCCCAAATTTATTACGACTCACATTCATTTCAATTTTGACACCCTTGTCAAATAAATTTAAAAAGTGACAAAAAATAATGATTGTTTTAAGTGAGTAAGTAAAAATCATAAAAATCAATTGCAGTCATAGTTTTTTTTGTCAATTTGTAAATGAGTTTTTGTATTCTTTTAACAATTTATGAAATGTAGCTTTCAAAATTATTTTTTAAATATTATAAATTTTTATTAATAGGCTTCAGTGCTAAAAATAAATTTTGAAATAATTATTTTAAATACATATAAAGCATTTTTTTTAAATAAGGTTGTTAGTTGACTGTTTGGATATTCGACTAGAATAATATACTTATGACGAAGTCTTTATAATAATGATGTAATAAAAAAATACTTTTGGAATTCATCGTTGTACTAACTAGAAAATCATTTGCACAACCAAACTCGAGTTAAAATAGCATCAGAATTCATAACAAGGGAGGCGAAACCGAGTAATAATATATGCAAAATACCAGTAGATAGAGTGGGAATAGAATATGAGTGTGAAATGAATGAGTTTGAATTTATTTGTCGCGTATGAAGATGAAACTGTATAAACAGGCAGTTGTAAAGTACGGCCATGCATATTATTTTACAGCTTAGAATAGTTTTATATGAATATAAATAAACAATATATATATGCATGGGACGGGCACCTAGTAAAATATTGCAAAGGGTAAGAGTGTTGTTATTTTGTACACATTATTGCTCCCAATGGGCAAATTGACCATTGGATAATAATCATAAAATTAATTATGTTGGATATTACCGATCCACATAAACAAAGAATATGAAATAATTTAATAATTGTGGAGGTATTGGTTTAAAAAAAAACTGCACTGTAGATGGGTTACTGTTGCGATGATATTATGTGTAGTTTAATAAGTTGCAAAAGAATCTTTTGTAGCAATTTTTACTAAAAATACCAGCGTTATAGCTCAGGGGATAAGAAGTGTGGCTACAAATTCTGTGGTCATGGGTTCAAATCCTGCTTGACTCAAATTTTTTAAAATTGATTTGATCGGTTATTACGATCGGGAATAATATTAATAAAATCCCAATCGATCGTCTTGATCCAGGTTTACTCTGATTTCCTGTATTGTAAGGTAAATACTGATTGTTAAGTCGGTGACCTGTGTAACTAGTAATAGTTAAGATCACCGACAAACAATTACCACGTTGTTGTGCCTAAAAAACCCTCTCAAAAAAGTTCCTCGGGGCAAAAATAAATAAATAATATAACTTATTATTTTTATTTAATTTTTTTATTTTACATATAAATACATATAATTACTACATCATACTGCACTACCACTACAGCATTACGGGGGATCCCAAGTCGCCGTGATGATAATGCAGTACTAGTCGGTTGAAAAAATTACAATTGAGAAAAAATAAATTTATCAATAAAAAAGAAAAAAAAAGCAGAAAAACATAAAAAGAGGAACAATTTAAAAAAAAAAAAAAATTAATGATATAAAAATAAAAATTTGTGCAGGGTATATTTTTGCTTCCCAATTACAAGGTTTACATATTGAAAATCATTATAAAATTTTAGTCATAGTTAACAATCATTTTTAACTGTTTTTAGGGAATAGATAAAATTGCGTTTTTTAAATACTTTTTTACCACCAATTATAATTCACTTATAATTTACTGCAATCAAATACATAATCCATAATTTGAATGTTAATACTTTATTTTCAGTAGTGCACGAGCATCCATTATATAGTGGACCTCTTTTATTAATCAGCACAAAGTCGAAACTGGCAATAAAAGGTATTTGCATGTGAATGGTGAGATTATGAAGTGGCCACTGCCACATTTTTAATAACACTTTGAGGACCGAGGCCTTTCAGGTTTCTGCTAAATTTGAATTCCCATGTGATTACATCACTTATTTGGGAGTTCCCTTACAATGGAACCTTTAACAAATGTGCAACACACATTTTATAATGGAATGGAACTTTCTCAAACAGCCCACGATAGAAGAGAACATAATATTATATATGTATATTATGAAGCCTTATTAGTTTAATAACTAACATTTATTTTACTCTCTACACGATCTCCAAGATTTTAACAACTATGAATTATAAATTCATATATACTCGTACTATTTTCAATCACATATTATTATTATTTATTTAGCTTTGATATTTGTTTTTTATTTGATTTGACTTTTTTTATATTATTATGTTGTAAAATTCTTTTTTTATATTTTGTAAGCCATCTTAACGCATTGGAAAACGATCTGTAAGGTTATGGTGCAGTTGTAATTTATGTATATGTAAATAAATAAATTTACACTTTGATAAATGCATTTGAGGTCAAAATATCACAATATGTAAAGTATTTAAAATAAAAGTAAAATTTCTAGGTTATAGTATAAGAGTTGAACGTTCAATATTATATATTATATGCATATTATGAGTTTTTTAAAAATGTTTTTATCATACAGTAGCTTCTCATTAATTAAATATACATTTTTTGTGTATTCTTTAAGTATCTATTGTCTTTTTTTATTTTAATTGATTTTTTAAATCCACATAATAATTTGCGTGGTTAATCGAGAAAAATGTAATGAAAGGTAATATAAATGTTTACAGAGTGAATGAACTACATGCAAAATTATAAAAAATTGACTACAATATTTGTGAAGAACAAATAAAAAAAGGTAAAAAGAATCGATATAATGTGAAATATCACAGATGTAATCTGACCATAAACATTTATTTAAATAATACGTGTGGGATATTATATTTTTATATAATATTGTACTCCCCTTAATCTCATCTTTGCCACTAAATTCCTCCTAAACGTCTGGACCGATTTTAACGAAATGTTTTGTGTGTATTCAAAGGGGTTCGAGAATGGCTTAGATTTACAATTGGTTCAAGTTAAAGTTTTTATTTAACACAGTTTCTACATTTCACTTTACCATACAATATACATATACTCACAGGCTATCTATTGTTCGAATTGTGATAAATGTACATATTGTATAATGACGTTAGATATTGATAAAACTTTATAACAATAATTTTCATAAAAATGGTCCAGATTGTTACAGCTTATTCAAAAAAGTTTGTAATTTTCGAATTAAAGACGTGTGTACAGGACAACCTAGTAGCTTATAAATATAAGCGTAGGGTAGTCTTAAGACCCATAATTCATATCGTAAATATTCCCAAAGATGAGTGTGTCAAGCTTGACATAAAATTTGATTAAATTTCTGTAATTTGTTGAAGAAGATTTGGGTCGAGTAAACAAGTACAATTATTATGAAGAGGACTCCGTTAGTGACGACAGTTTGGTTAGTGTAGTCTATTTTACAGCTTTGCCCGTGTGCTAATTTGAATATATAATGTTGTGTTGAGGCTTGTTTGCAGAACTTTGATTTGTGGCACTCGAAGGCTTCAACTCCATATATATTATATTGTGTCAATAAATAGAGATATGTGAAGTTAGCTGTCTAGATAGTGGATGGTCGTGCAAATTTGCTCCGGAATTACCCGCGTCCGGGCTATCATTAAAACTTTGGCCCGTTAAGTTCTCAGTTTTACATAGGAAATTGGTCTACTGGGCTTAAACCTATCCTTTCAGGGGTCTACCATGAAGCAACTACGATTGGGTTTCTTTACAACTGTCCAAGAACGACCGGACAATGCTCAAGTTTGCCCCCTGTCTAAAAGCGAAAGCTGTGTACCATTATATCGAAACTAAGAAATCACATAATATTGGACATTTTAACTTTTAATAGAGCTAAAGAGCTGTACAGAGAAGTCATCAAGAGGCTGATATAATAAAGATCTTTTTTTATTTATTTTACTATAAAATAATAGAAATTTTATATATTATTTACATTACACTAAAATGACGAAAAAATCGAAATTTAAATGTTGAGACTTGTGTTAAAATTTCTTTATTAAATTTGAATTTTACATAGTTTATAATATAATACAAAACATCTTATGAATCAGACTTAGGTTTACAGAATTTATAAATATTTTTTTCACTTATTAACAGACGTAGTCAGCTTTCGTCCAAGAATAAGTTATATCTATAAAAATAGATTATCAGACCGATTCTATTGTATGGATGCCCAGCTTGGTCTACTGCGGCAAAAAGTCATATTAATAAAATTCAAACTGTCCAAAACAAGTGTCTTAAGATGGCCTTAGATCTTGAACCTGGCACATTTCTTAAAGAAGTCCACGAGGACATTAAGTTAAAAATGATCAAAGCAAATATCGCAGATTTGAGTAAAAAACATTACACTAAAATGACTAACTTCCCAACTAACCCAATCATAAGACATGTAAATAAAACCAAATATGTCTCGAGGAAACCTAAGTTCATTTTACCAATGGACTTCCAAAACTGATATTATCTAAAAAAAATTAAGTGTGAATTTCTAATAATCCGCTTTTTTGTTTTACCCAAATTTGGTTTTACCCAAAAAAACTGTTATTTAGTTTTTAAGCATTATATTTTGTAATTGTTTTTGTTATTATTTATAAACTTCAAATTTGTAAATGGGTTTTTATTTTTTTCCCATTCTTTCTATCATTTAATACTATTATTCATGTCAAATTTAAATATTACATTCTCATGTTAGTTATAGGTAAAAAGAGACTCTGTACACCTAAGTCTATTTCCAAAGATGTATTGTTCTATCAATCTTTGTAAAAACTTATACATAATAAAGAAATTGTAAAATATATTTATATATTATTCGAGTAAATTTAGTCAGTATGGTTGTAATTCCCAAACGGTGTTCTTGCGATAGGAGGTCTTCTTATAAGTCTATTTGTTGAACAGGAGTATATCGCAGACCACAGGTCATCTATTACTAACCAACTTCTATGTACTCTTCTCGCACTCCACAGTACAAAAACTAAAAATAAAATAAAGCCCTAATAAAACAAAGCCATCCTAATTTATGACGCTCGCCCTGGAAACTCACAATCATTTTTCTCTACCATCCCTACAACTTAATGAACTACGGTCCACTCTCAATCAATATTCTTTCAAAAAATATTAAATTAGTGAATAAAAAATTGGTTTTATTTGGGACCTTCTGGGTTTTGATAATATTATGGAAAGAGTATACGAGTATATTTCTTAACGAAGATATTTTAAAGAAATTGTAGACATAGTGAATGGATAGCTGGGCTTAGTTGAAAGGGCTTAAGGGAAAGGAAAAATAAAAAGATGTCATTTATAGTAGTTTTATCATTTTTAATTTATTGTCACAAAAATATAAAAGTATTTCTTTATAATGCCTTTTTTCTATCGCCTCAAAGCCATTTATACTGTTTATTAAGTTGGCGTACAAACTTAAACCATCTAATAAGAGTTTCTTCGAGAATGGATATTCCCGTTAGATCTGTTGAGACTTTGAAAATTTATGTTAATTCATCCAAAAATCATTGATTTTTTTTTATTAACAAAAAAGACATCTTAAAATAAATATAGCATAAGCAGAATTTCTAAATCCATGTCCTACAATATTTTTAGAGATAAAACATTAGGATTTGAGATTTTGATGAAAGTAATGATTATTTACATTTTTTGTTTTGAAACCATGAATATTATTAATATTTGAGTAGGCATCAAAGACTAAGGACCATTTTTTTCGAATTGGTTTTTATTGATAATTATAATTATTGAGAAACTGTCCCATATTGATATTGTAAAAAAATGGCTCAAACCTATTTAAAAATCGACTTGAATATTAACTATATTATCAAAATTTACTCTTCTGTTCGCAATATTAGTTAAAGGCAAAAATAATATTAGTGGCTAAGAGTCGTCTTTGATACTAGGCAACTCATTTTTATTATTTTAAAAGTCGAAAGATTTACCGATGATTAAATATAAGTAAGGCAAGTTTGTTTCGTTAAAAATATTATATAAATACATTATATTAAAGTTAGTTTATTGGTAATATCCCGGTTGATATTTTTCATGGTAGGAGGTTGCAGAGACTAGACGTTTAACTTGAATTACACGGTAATAGGTTGTGAAAATTGCAAGTAGATGGTAGAATATATGGTTAGGTGTAGTTGTGTGTACGAATAGGGACTGGTTTTTATATATTATGGTGTTAGTGTTGGCCGCTTCCCAGGACACCTCAATAAGCCTTCCAATCATTCTACAACCACATCAGAATACCATTATATTATTTGAATAATCTATAAAGAAATTGTTGGGATACTGACTAGAATTTTGATATCTTAAAGACCCATTAGAAGTTCTCGTTATTTAATATTTAAATTATTGATGTATTGACCACTGGGTGCAATTCCATAATTAGAGATAATTATTTAAAATTATCATTATAATTAATTATTTTATTTTATTTTACATTTAAATACATATAATTACTACATCATACTGCACTACCACTACAGCATTACGGGGGATCCCAAGTCTCCGTGATGATAATGCAGCACTCGTCATTTAAAAAAATACAAATTACAAAAATAGAAATATAACAAAAAAAGAGAAGAAAAACATAAAAAGAGGAACAATGTAAAAAATAGTTTAATGATACAAAAATAAAAATGTGTGCACGCTCTCCATAAACATAGGAGGGACAGATTGAACAGGTCATTATCTGTCCCCCTGACAGACCACTCATTCAAAAGGCGATATAAATGTATCTAGCCGTGTAATTTCTAAATATTGTTAAAATAAATGTTAATCAATTTTTTTGTGTATCTTATGGCTTGTTAACTTAATGTGTAATTATTTTCCCAATTCTTTCGATTTTATGATGATTTATAGAGCATAAATTATATATAAACAACATATATATATATACATATATATATATATATATATATATATATATATATATATATATATATATATATATATATATATATATATATACTCTCTCTTCTCCTCTCTATGCCAAATGATCAATAAATAGAGAATATATAACTTAATATTCCTTAAAATAAATAAAAGATTAATTTTAGAACAAATGTATGCTTTTTATTTCAACTTAAAATAAGGTAATTTTGAATTTTTCAAATATTTCAAAATTGCAATATTCTATTGCCACGGGTGTATATTTAGGGTTTGAAAATTAACTTTTATAATATTAACTTTGAGTATATTAAATTAAAAAGAATCCCTGGGTATCATAAAGGGGTGAAAACCTAGGTATTGTAGTTAATTGATAAGCATATTTTGTACCGTTAATAATTAGCAAGCTAAATATGTATGAAATGATACTACTTTTGTAGGAAAAAACAGTGTAAGTGGTAATTTTGGATAAAGAAGAACCGTTCTGCTTAGTGATTTTATGAAACGATATTATATATTTATTTAATTTCAATTATTGAGGTAAAAATGCATTTGGTTATTCAAGTTTAAAGTGGATACGATTGTTCGGCAGAGGTGAAGTTTTCGGTAAGAAAGGGCAAGGAGTCGCTTTGCTCTTTTATACTCTTATTGCGTCCAATCATTCTAAATCGCTGAGAAAAGTTTCCTTGGGTTCTCCATTGGAACTGTTTATAGATATTTCATTGTGAATGCGGGTGCACGGAGAAGGAATAGACAAAAATGTCAAAGAAAGCCTCCCAATACAATGCATTTGGATCGAATAGAGATCTGAAAGACTTTTCCAACTCAAACACTGCACCGATTTAACATTCTACCGACGAATAAAAGCGTGATCTATAGCTGCATTTCCAGCCTCTTTTATATGTCCATTCTAACAATATTATAAAATTATACACACATACATTCAGAGCATTGAAAAAAAAAACCATCTCAAAATAAAAGCGAAGTAAAGGTTTTTATCGCGCGACTGAAAATATTTGATTTTGCAAAAAGTAGAGACAAATCCATTCACAATGAACATCAAAATAAAATAATGCTGATTTTTATAAAGATGACATTTTTCCTGAATGATTGACAGTAATGAACGTTTTTTCGTTGACTTATTATTCAAAAAATATGACGTATATATAGTACTAACAAGACCAAGTTAAATATAATGAAACGTCTGATAAAAGTCATCATATTTTTGCGATGCTCAGCTTTTTTAAAAAAGGTGTCATAATCATCCATATTTAAAAAAAAGTATAATTATTCCGCCGAAAGAAGATGTTAAGATATATATTTCAAGCTTGTTTTCAAAATGCTGTACGTGTAACTTTACAAATAAATGCATATTTATATTTTTAATTAAAAAACTAAACGTGATGAATAAATTTTTTTTTTTCAGAATTTATTTAAGTTAACTAGATTTTAATGAAAATAATGAGAAAAAACAGTCTTATAAAATGATTTATATTTCAGAATAATTAATATTGTTAAAATAAAAAAAAAGTGGTTGTTTAATTTAGTGAATGCGGCATTAAAATCGGAGTAATCGTTAGTGGCTGGCGTAGCGGTGGTACATGCTTGACTGCGATTGAAACGATACGAAAGGTGAGCGATGAGAGTTCATTAAAAAAGGTGAAAGACACAGGTTGAGAGAAAGCTTTGCTTCATATAAAAGAATGAAACGAAAGGATCGCGTCTCGTCGGCACGTCTTTGGCGGAGCGGCCGTGCTGAATGTTGTAATGACGGGAGTCGTAGCCAGTGTCGTAGTACCGTAGCATCATACAGCTACAGCCGATACCTTTTATTCGTTCCTTTCACACCGACGACAAATTGGCATCATTAAAAGCCGACTAGTGTCCGCCTATTGCGGGTGACAGGTTGAGGCTAGGGATAGGCGGATAGGATTTGTGTGAAGGCAAATTGGCGGGCGCTGTGAAGCCTTTCTTTGGTCGGATGCGACAACTACCTTACAAGAATCTAAGCTTCTACGCCTCATTGTTGCCAATGACATCGACTCACTGACTGACTGACGCCTTTACTCTATTATACTCAATTCTATTCTATCCCATACACTAGTACCTCGTTTTACTAACGAGAGTGAGGGGATCTTCTATTGTTCTCTACCAATTTATAAAAAAATCCTCTTATTATACATATATTTTGAACCAAGATATTTAATTTACATAAATAAATTAAGAGTTTGACATCATTTCTTTAAATTCAAGGTCAATAATTAAGTTTATTTGAATGGCAAATCCGTGAGTTAGACTCTTCTCGGAACAAAAACGGTGTACATTGGCATCACTTGGTAGATCTACTAGATCTGAAGGACTTATTGCTGTGAGATGGCCTGTGAAACCACCTTTATTATATTTTTTCGTAAAGGACACGATGGCCTGGCAAATTACGGTATTTTTTAAAAGTATCTATGAAATATACAATCATTAATTTAAGAAGTTTAATTTTACGTTAGATTTGAGACACAAAAAAATAGAAATACGGTGGACATTCGAATATTTTGAGATACGACGAATAAATTCGAGAATACGACATAAATTTGAGATTCAAATTTTTATGATCGCTAATTTTTATGGAAGGTCATTTGGCGCCAGAATTGTGTATGTGTAAATATCAATTAATATTTATTATGTGCGTTATTACTAGTTTATTTATTTTAACCTCAAATTATCCACCTCCTTATTATTCATTGCCGATTTTACAAAATGTACATAGACGTTTTTTTAATTTAAAACACGTGGTATGTTAAGAAAACCATTTTTTTGCTAGGAATTTTTGAGGGGAGGGAAAGGATTAATGGCAGTTTGTATGGAATTGTATGGGAAAAATTGAGATACGATTGTTTTGACATACGACGATAATCTCGATGTACCACTGTAATCAAATAATACATAACTTTTTATAACAGTCTCCTCAAAATAATTTAAATACTCATTGGCTATTTTCAAATGTATACGATCACTAGTTTTAGTTTGTAATAAATACACCTTAGTAAGCGAAGATGCTTTTGTTGGGAATAATGTTATAGTGTCTAAGATAGGAGAACGGAGACATTTGGAGATATAAGAATTAGTGGAGGATATATAAAAGAAAAGGAAGTGATTAGGGATGTGGTGCAGGCATATGACTGAATTCAGTAAATCACAGTAATCCTTAACTCTGGTGATAGAAGACTCACGCCAACCACAATAAGTTACGCTGATAAGGCAATCAATTCCAACCAACAAGCCTTCTTCTTTCCTTCTATATTCTTTCGATATGCGATATACTCAATGTTATCTAGAGTACCTCCTCGCCTTCTTTTTCCCCATTTCCCATCTTATGTCTTCAAGACGTATGTACATCTATTTTAGGTCTAATAACGTCTCTTACCGAGAAATTCACTCACAATTGAAAAAAGTAATGAAGGAATGAATGAATGAATTCGACGTCTCATTTCACCCTTTTATTTCGTAAATAACTCAACCCAGTTGATTTTTTTTAAATGAAACAAACATTGAGTTTATTATTGGAAGATGGCTTTTAATTAACACAAGATTGAGTAGTTATTTATAAATATAATTATCTGTAGACCTAAGTTTAATTCCAAAGATGTATTGTATTATCAATCATAGTATAATTCATAATATATCAATATTTGTAATTATTTTTGACGGTAGAACAACACAATGGAGACATGAATGAAATCGACGTCTCATTTCACCCTTTTATTTTGTAAATAACTCTTTTTAAATGAAACTAACTATTACTTTATAATTGGTAAAGGGTAATATATAATATCTGATTATGTGGTTATGTATCAATACAATTATTTTTTGGTGATAGCCTTGAAAATCGTTTTCTAAAGGTGCTGTAAAATATCAGAGAGAGTCAAATCTTGATTAAAAATAGAAATAAATGAAAAAAGTGCACTGAATTCAAAACATAAAAATTGGAATAATTAATCAAATAAGTCCAAAGATAGTCAGAGTGTATTCACGAAAAGATATACAAAAAAAAGATATACAAAAAATAAAGCATATGCAATGTTAGTCGTAAAAGCGTCGTCTTAAATCTCAAAAGAGTGCACAGAGGTGAAAGAGTGGGTGATAAATATAAACTTCAAATGCAATTTAGTGAAATGTCTACAGCATGCTGAAACCGCCAGCTTTGCAATTCATACAATAATAAACACGTGTACGAATCCTGAAGCCTGAAATGTTAAATTGACAGGAAATCATGTAAAGCCCATGATCCTCTACAAATATTTCCAGACTACCGTGAAATGTTTGCATTTGACACATTTCACCGACACTTCATTATTGAAACCTTTCACTTGAGATCTTTTCACACCAAAACTATGAAAAAGATTCTAAAGATTTCTGCACCTGATGTTGAAGCAATTACTAACAAAAGATAATATTTAATACGAATTTAATTAAAGCATTGTTATATATTACTTCACACCATGTCAGATTATTTGAAACAAAGTGCTTTTATTGCCATCTCTTAAATATTATGTTAATCCCATTTGAAACACTCGAAATCAGAATAATTTTTGCAAATATAAAATGTATATTTGATAGGTTTTTGATGAAATTTTTGAGCATTTATTCAGTTGATTCAAAGTGAGGTGGAGAAGAATATGAAGTGCCGGTGATTTGTAGAAGAATTGAAATAATACATCTCCCTTACCTCATTTTCTCGCCCGGCCCTCTTTTTGCCTTTTTGATTAGCTTTTAAAAGCATATGGCTTGTGAATAAAACATGAAATTCCGTAAATAGGCAGTTAGAATTATACTTTCGAATGAAAATTGTCAGAATCAAATAATTCTTGTAAATTTTTACATTACGACTGCTTCATCTCTCGCTTGTGTTTTATAGTATAAAATGTTTAACATAAATTCTGAATTATATTTATTAGATTTAATATATCTATGAAAAAATATGGCATAAGATGATTTCGTCTTCCACTTGGTAAAATTTTAGATTGTATGATTTGTTTCAGTATTCATGTAGAAGTACCCGTCTACGGCGTAGCAACGTTTTAAGTATGGGAGACACGGGCAACAAGTTAAACTTTACCTTTCCTGATCGTAGGCGATCACAGTCCGTCAAAAAGTCGAAAGCCGTAAAGATAAGTAAGAGGGTTCACAAAGAAGGACTTGATCGTAATACCGGTAAAATATGGTGGCGGTAGCTCGGTGATTAGATTTCGCTACGGGTCATGGGGCATTCGAGATTCAATGACTGCCCCGTCTGATATCCCATATAAAAGGGGATGAGAGGCTTCAAGTCTCCCCTCTGATCTTTGAACTTTAGATGGACGGTGAAGAGAGTTAGCCGCTTCTACTCTATCATATTATATTAACCATCGTAAACTCTTATTACCTACACTCTATTAAATACATACATTTCAGTATTTGCAACACTGTAACGAAATATTTAAAAATTGAGTATGTTACAAGTGGCTACAAATATGTTCATAATATGTGGTCATAATATGTTCAAATTCCGCTCAAGTAATTTTTTTGATAATTGATTTGATCGATTCATATGATGGGGAGATTGGGAATAATATTGATAAAATCGCGATAGTCTTGATCCACATTTACCTACTATGATTTAGTGTATTGTAAGTTAAAATACTGATTATTTAGTCGGTGACCTGTGTAACTAGTAATAGTTAAGATCACCGACGGAAAAATTAACACGTTGTTGTGTATACAAAACCCCTCTCAAAAATACCCTTCCAAAAATAAGTTATATATTAGAAAAAAAAATGAAATAAATTGATTAATTATTCAATCTGCAACTTTAATGACAAAATAATAATGACATATTTTAAATATTTCCTGACCAAATAATAATAAATTATTCTTTAGAGATATTATACATTTAATATTTTTTATGACTCAACAATCTGCACCTCCAAAGTATTATTTAATTAATTATTTTATTTGTGTAAATAACCAGTAAACTATTTAAAAATTAAATAAATGTAATTTTATCTTCACACTGTAGCATATTATAAATGTTTCATCTTCTTTTATTTGTTAACAACTCATATTTTTTTCGTGTTCAACTGACGAGTGCTGCATTATAATCATTGCGACTTGGGATCTCCCATAATGCTCTAGTGGTACTGCAATATGATATAATAATACTATTAAAGATAGCTATTTTTTAAAAAAAGTCCGTGATTTAGTAATCAAAATTAAGTATACTTTATCAAAATGATCAAGTATATTTTAATTCAAAAGAGGCTAAATGTTCCTGGCTTTAAATATTATTATTACTATAAATTAATAAAATTATCAAATGTGATAAAGTAAGCGTAGATGAAAACAAGTGGGTTTTTATCATTTTATCTCACATCTTATTATTATGAATATTGTTATATTTATAATGAATGTCAAGTATCAAAATAAGTAAAAAGATCATGTCTGTAGGCTTGATTTCACACTTCTTAATTAATTATTGTCACACAATAATTACTGTAAATTTATATTTAATAAAAAAATTGTAAAACAAATAATTTATTAAAACTATAGTAATTATTCGTAAGATGTTATCAGAATAATGTTTAATAACCAACGATTCACCTTTAATACATATTAAACGAAGTTTAGCCGTTTAACTCCTGAGTGGCGTCAGTCAATGGTTTGAGTCTGGTTTATTGTTTGAAAATTTTCAGCGAGTCGACTGAAGGAATTCCGATCGAATAGTCTTAATTGCGAAGAGTACTGAAAGGGAAAATAAACTAACAAAAGAACCATTGCGACGCAATTAAAAAAGAGGTTCGCTGAAAAAAACACAATTCCTCTTCGCCTATTGTTGGCGACACAATCATTACCCGTAGTTTAATCGATATACCAGTTATATGTAAGATTATATAAAATTTAAGAATAATAGTCTCTAGAGTCTAGAGGATGATTGAGGTTAATTTCTAATAATTGCCCAAGCATTTATGATTGTTTTTAATTTTAGAAAATGATATTTTACCATGAAGAAGTCTTGTCTTGAAAATGTCAAGGGAATTATTTTTTAAATATAAAATTTATGCTTAAACCCCACAAATACTATTACTAAATAATATTCATTGAAATTCCCTTTGAGTTGTTACATATTGAATTAAATAAAAAATATACATGGATGATTTCGATCAAAGGTGGTTCGAGTGTTAGGCGATAATTTTGCGGTATACTGATTTTTAATAAAGCCAGCCTTGAATATTAAATAGAAGGCAAATGCACCACAATGCTTTTTTACTGTCGTTCCACAGGACCTGCGCAATAGAAAGAAATAGAAGAAAAGGGAGGATTGGGGAGAAGGAATGAAGGCACATCCTTTCAAGATATCCTGATTAAATTCCACAACACACAGGGAAGGTGCGTACAGGATCGTTTTTCAATACAGACAAATAATATTCTAAATGAGACGGTAAATTCACATTTCAGTGGCGTTGGTTATTCAATATTTTAAAAGTGGTCTTCTCGACTGACTGTTGAAATGTTTACTTAGAAATCCGCAAAGTGGTTCGCTGTTTCACCCCAAGCAAATGGAAAATAACACTTAGCTTTGTAAACAATTTATGCATTTAACAATGAAACCATTAAGTATTGCATCTGGGAATACTTACATATATTTACAAAATATTCATAGATTTAAGCCAAGGTGGTGTGCAGTAAACTTTCAATGTGACTTAATATTTTATTTTCATTTTAGTATGTTATAATAAAATTTATTTGCATTTAAACTCTAGATTTTTTTACATACAAGACAAAAATAATAATAATAAAAACGGTTAAAACAAAAATCAAGTTATTACGAATGGGAGATCGGGATATATTAATAAAATACCGATCGATCGTCTTGATCTAGGTTTACTCTGATTTCCTGGATTGTAAGGTAAATACTGAGGCGATTATTAAGTCGGGCAGAGCCGCTCTGTCGGTGACCTGATTAACTAGTAATAGTTAAAAGATCACCGACAGACAATTAACACGTTGTTGTGTATAAAAAAACCCTCTCAAAAAGACCCTTTCTAAAAATAAAAGCTCCTCGGAGCGTAAATAAATAAATAAAAAATAAAATAAAGTAAGGTATAGCAAGCAATCACTTATATGTTACTATATAAGGTCGCTTCTAAAAAAGCCCTTTAGGTGGCAGAATTGGTGGAAAAGAGTTCACCCAGGTGCGCAAATTCGTTGCCAAGTCATTGTAGCCTATTCAAATGTCAAATAATTTGATATGATTTTTTTAGGTATTCATTATATATAAGTATGTAAAATATGCGGTAAAAATACCAAATTAGAATTGAGACGATATCCGAATGATGCGGCGCAGAAGTACTTTGAAAATTTATTCTCGGTCAATTTGAATATTTGGAAAATGTATTTTTTTAAAGAAGAAAGTTGAGAGAAGAAACCCACCCTCTTTGGCGGTGGCAGAACCGTTCATTTTTATGGATGAAATCTGGAGTAGGTAAACTTTGCCATTATCGTCGCAGTTCATTGTCGCATTAGCATAAATTTCAGAGCCTCTTCTCTCCTCTTTCTATACTTTTTCCCTTTCTCCTGGTCTTCATTCCACTCTTAGTCCCGATCAAATGAAATTATGAATCCGAAAAGAGAGCGGGTGGTTTATAATCATTTTCACGCCGCGGCGCCAAATTGAAATTTGAATTGTTGGGGAAGTTTAGCTGTTCCGAAAAGGGACCACTTTAATTATGCATCAAATATTTTTCTGCCTCCTGTTAATTTATATATTTTTGAAATAAATCAGTCAGGAAAGAAGGTGATAAATATAATACTTCTATATATTAGAAGCTTACGTGAGCTTCGGAGGCTTTAGAGGGAGGATAAAAAAAACACCCCCTGCTATACGAAAATCGAAGCGCGATTTTCAATAATCGCCTGACGAACTTGACGAATAACTGTGCAGGATTTTGTGTAAAGAAAGGATCATAATCAAAGAATATAAGTTATGGTTATCTTAAGTTACGGCCTACCGGAGATGTCTCCACAAAAACATGGGAACACTTTTAACGCATTATAATGTACGTCATAATATTGCACCCCGAAATAGGGCCTCATAAAATACATCGGATCATGGTTTTTACAATTTTTTTTTATAAAAGTACCGAGAATTTTAATACTTTATATTCAAGCGAAACTCTTAATAATATATATTTTCCCAATAGTTCTTGTTATTTTATAAAGCAGTGTATGGGATGTGGTGAACTAGTATGAATTGAGACGTGAAATGTGTCCATGCTTTATTTTTTTCAGTGTCCGCATGAAATGAAAGCAATGTCGCTCGATCGAATTCGAATATTCAAAATTGTGACGTAATGAAAAATGGCGTTGGCAATAATTTGACATGTCGATGGACGCACAAAGAAATTTCACGAGCCGTTAACTTTTTAGCCAATGCCACCACCACTGCCAATTAGTAATATCCAACAATAAAAGGGTTGTCGTAATAACTACTGGATAAAAAGGAAACCACAAGTTAATTATTTACAACAAATGCATCAAATAATACAACAAATGTAAGTGTCGGTGCTTAAAATCAGTCAAGTATATATTTATTTCGCTAATATTCTAAAAAGGTCACCAAAATTAATATCATATAAAACAAGACATATTACTTTTGTAAACTTAAATTTTCAGTAAGATACGAATCGTCTCAAGTAACTTGAATATATATATTTTACACCCCTTTGCCCATGAATCTATATTGTGTTCACAATAATTCCACATTGATTTAAAAAGTTACAAATACTGTGGTCATGAGTTCGAATCTCGCTCAAGTAAAAATAATGATTTGGTCGGTAATTGCGACTGGATAAATTTAAATCTTCATTAAGCCACGATTCGTCTCAAGAAACTTGAATGTTTATTTTACACATTAAATGTGATGTTTTTTACAGATACACGGCTTAAAGACAAAGGACAATATTCAATATATTATAATAGTATAATAAGAGTATATTAGTGATCGTTTGTTTACGAATAGACGTATAGAGATTCACGCACACACTCTCATTACACTATAATCTCAGTACAATATCTCAGGGGATAAGACGAGTGGCTACAAATACTGTGGTCATTGGTTCAAATTCCGCTCAAGTCAAATTTTTAAATTGATTTGATCGCTCATTACGACTGGGAGATCGGGAATAATATTAATAAAATCCCGATCGATCGTCTTGATCCAGGTTTACTCTGATTTCCTGGATTGTTATACTTAGAGGCGATTATTAAGTCGGTGACCTGTGTAACTAGTAATAGACAAGATCAGCGACAGAAAATTAACACGTTGTTGTGTATAAAAACCCTCTCACAAAAGCTCTTTGTGGCGTAAAATAAATAAATAAATTATATGGAATACGGGTCAAATAAAATTTATACATCCCAAAAGTATCAAAAAAAATCTTCAGCTTAAAATATTTTATAATAATCCTTTAGTACATAATTCAACTATTATAAAATTATCTATTCCATAGTTCATCCCTTAGGCAGAATTTTCATAGGAATATGTCTGGATGTATAGAATAGGTGTGTTGGGTGATTTTTAGTGTTGTGAAAAGGTGAAACGGCAACACAGTATGGGGGTTGGTTTTATAGGACGGGGGTTGTTGGTGTTACTATAATATTTTATTTTATATGTATGCGTATGCTTCGTATGAAGGGGAGACTTGATTGGGGTAGTTACACGTCAGGGGTGCACTCGTTTCAATCCACGTCGAACTAAAATAATTAAATCACCCTTTCACTAAATGCTTTTTAAGGCCTGTCGATACATTTAATACAATCATTTAAATCATGAAAAAATCAAAATTTTATATAAAAATAAAACTCTTGTATATATTTATTATAATTTTTTTTTTATAATATCAAATGTTGATATAGTGAGTATATTGTTGAAATAATAATTATTTGGAAGGGGTGTTTTGCGGTTTAGTATGAGACAGAGAATAGTATGGAGTTGTAGGGTGTTAACGCCCGGGGACTTTAAAACTTTGAACGGTTGCATTTATTCCTGTTAAAGCAAATTCATATAAAATCAACTATTTGCATTGGTCAATAAAGTAGAATATACTCCTCTAGGGAAATTTTCAAAATTATTATGCATTTAAAAAAATAGATCAACAATTAATGTTTATCAATAAAAACTGTGTTAACAGGATGACAATGGTCAAATAAACAATATAAATGTTACTTTTATTATAAGTTAAATCATCCAAAAAATTAAGCATACACTTATTTTAAAGTATTATATAAACAGGTTGGAATACTAGCTGAGAATATTTTAGGGTGTGGTAAGGTATCGTAAGAATAATCGAAAAAAATATTTTTGACAATTTTTTTTTAATTTCAATTATTCTTACGATATCCTACCACCCCCTAAAATATCCTCAGTTAGTTAAAGTCCAACCTGTACATTGTAATTAGTATTTTTAATTATTTAATTCTTACATTAGAAGAATCAAAAAATTAAAGTAATAGTAAATGTTTTTTAATAAACATATAACATACAATAAGGTTAAATAAAATAGCACTGTGGTCAAATCAAACAAGCAAATAGATCAGGGTTCGTATTTAATGAGATGATTTATTTTATCACGATTATTTCAATTAAATACTGAATGTTTACTGATAGATTTTATATGTTAAAAGGACTGATTGGAATAAATATGATTGTTATTAACTATATCAATATTTGGTATGAATATATATTACAATTTCTTTATTATGCATAAGTTTTTACATTGATTGATAGAACAATACATCTTTGGAAATAGACTTAGGTGTACAGAGTGTTTACATCTTTTTACCTATAACTAACATGAGAATGTTTTATTTAAATTTAACATGAGTAATAGTATTTAAAAATAAAAACCCTTTTACAAATTTGAAGATTAATAAATAATAACAACGATAAAAGCAATTTTAACAAAACAGTTACAAAATATAATGCTTAAAAACTAAATAACAATTTGTTTGGGTAAAACCAAATTTGAGTTGAGTGGATTATTGGAAATTTTATTTTATTTTTAAAAATAATATCAGTTTTGGAAGTTCATTGGTAAAATGAACTTACGTTTCCTCGAGACATGTTCGGTTTTAATTTGGTATGAATATTATTTGTTTTTTTATAAATAATATGGGTTAAAATCAAAAGAAGCATAATAACATAATTAAGGGACAAGTCTTAAAAAAATAATTAATCGAAAAATAAAACTGGTATTAGAATTTTCATTATTTTTTTAATTGTTTACTTAAATGAATAAAATACTATATGTACATTTATTCCGCAATATTTAAGTCTTTATTTCTAATCCCGCAGGAATCGACTCGTGTCTGTATGCGACATATTTAAGTCGCCTGAATCAGGGAGAGGGACATGTCTCTCTCTCTCTCTTTCAACTTATTGTAGTAATAGTAGTGATGATAATAATTAGTCGTATGATTAGTATTGAAATGTAATGTAATGTCCACGTGCCGGTGTTGGAAACAAATCATTCACGCCGTCAAGCACACGTGTCACTAATACCGGCCGCCTCATTATACAACTTATTACCACATACTACTATTTTAAAGGGGGTTCTACTTTACTATTGTTACAACTATCAAAGTGAAATCATACTGTGATTGAATAAATCCTCAGTAAGTAGAAATCTCTTTAAATGAAACAGTAGGAAACGATATTTTTTGGCCTCAATTATTACAATCATCGCATAATCATCAATCACCATCTAATATTCAAATATCATTTTCATCATCTGAATATTTATTAATTTATTTACTATTACTAGTTACACAGGTCAGCGAATAAAAAATTGCCTCCGTATTTACCTTACAATCCAGGAAATTAGAGTATACCTGCATCAAGATGATCGATCTTTCAGTGATATATTATAATTAAAATAACTTTTATGATGACGATTATTAATTGGGATTGAATTACAAATTAATCTGTGTTTTTTGAAAATATAACTAGCGTATGTCAATGAATAAGACACGTGAAAACAAATACGTGTTTTTTATTAAGAGAAAACAGTTCTCTGGGATACCAGAGAACTTGCTTTTTTTTAGAGGGTTTTTTAGACACAACAACGTGTTAATATAACTATTACTAGTTACACAGGTCACCGAATAAAAAAATTGCCTCCGTATTTACCTTACAAGCCAGGAAATTAGAGTATACCTGTATCAAGACGATAGATTTTATAAATATGATCTCCCAGTCGTAATAACTGATCGAATCAATAAAAAAAAAAATACTTGAGCGGGATTTGAACCCGTGACCACAGTATTTGAACCACGCGTCTTATGCCCTGAGCTATTACGCTGGTTAAATATATTTATATGTTATTTTTTTTTTATTTAAAGTAATCAAGTACAAGCATTTTAAAATTTAAAATGTGTAATTAAAAATATTTTTATATCACGGAAAACGTTTTTTTTACTATTTGCTTATTTAATTTATTATTTATTTATTTATATAAAAAATTGCATTCAAACCATTACGTACATATAGACTCAACATGAGAATGATTACTTAAAATGAGATTAAATTGTGAATTAAGTGGTGTTAGAAGTATGATATCATATTGAAATTTTTTAATATCATTAATTAAATTTTGTAAAAATATTAAAATAGCTACTGACACATTTAATCAGTTAAGTGTTTTATTTATTATGTATTTTCAAAGACTGGCTAGTTTATTTAGTATAATATAAAAATTGTATTGATTAACAACCATATTCTCGTGATTTATTGAAGTAGCGATATTTATTTAAATTATGATGAAATACTCATTTTGCAGCCGAAGACTATTATTTGCGATGATTATTTGTAATGCCGAGTGATAATAATGTGGGTATTTAGATCATTGAGGCTTATCTGGCAGGTGACAGGAGTTTCCTAATTGGGTATTAAGCACTCTAGGGATTCAATTACATTTTAATAGACATCACATTTCATATTGGGGCACTAAACTAATCACATCTCATACAGAAACTTGTCGATCATTTATACTTTGTGTCATATGGCTTACAGTTAAGTTTTAAGGGGTGAAATATGTAAGGCAAATCAAAATAAATAAATACATATTTATATACAATATTCAAAATTATTCTATCAATATTGGATTTTATAGATAAATAATTATTAAAAAAAAATCGAAGAAAATCACACTGCCAATTAATCTATATCGTTACATAATATTTACTGCATAAAAAAGTCATCACAAATTTATTTTTATCCAAAAAAAATACCACGAATTTAATGATTGAGAATTTTTTAATATAATAGCTGGTAGGATTTGTAAAATTATTTAATTTTAAAGCTAGAATATTTTAGTTGCATATTAGTTTGAATAATATTTTTTTAAATGCTGTATTTGGTGATTGGTTTAAAACTTTTCATTGCATATATGATCTATAAATAATGTATGGCTATGTATTAATATGTTTATCACACCCATTATTTATAAGACATATATTTGATCCCACCCTTACACCAAACATACTAATTATATAAGTAATAAATTAGAAATGTAAATGTTTTTCCAGCATTGCCCTGAAGTGGTGTCCATTTGAGAAGAGGTGATGCAGCAGACCACTGTAGGATTTATGTAGGGGTTCAATTGAGAAAACACCACAATGCCAAGACTAACTAACATACGGCACCACAATATACCGTATATAACATTCTAGAGAAAGTGAAATAAACCCTAACCAATTATTATGTTTATAAATCAAGCCATAGATGTGAAACATGTGCGCGAAGGGGTGAAACGCCCCCGAGCACTTGTGATTATCTTAGGCATTCAAAAAGATTTATACATTGTTATTATACTATTCATAAGATAAGACGTACTTTTTCTACCTACCATTTGAAAGGGGTTATGTTTAATAATATATATATTAAATATGCAATAATATTTATTAAATCATTTAACTGAATTGAATTATCAGTAGTGGACATTATTGATGGGTTTTAAGGCTACGATGCCGTGACAGAAATTTATTTATTTTTTAAATTTAATTTGTGTTTGATGTAATATTTTTGAATAAAATACTTATATGTACGCCCCAATAAAAATACTAAAAATACTCAGTTTTTTAGTCACAACAACGTGTTAATTTTCTGTTGGTGATCTTAACTATTACTAGTTACACATGTCACCGACTTAATAATCGCTTAAGTATTTATGCAGTAAATCGGAGTAAACCTAGATGAAGACGTTCTATGGGTATTTTTATACTATTAATCGCGATCTCGCAGTCGTAATAACCGATTAAATCAATTATTTTTTTGACTGAGCGATAGAGGGATTTGAATCCATGACCACAGTATTTGTAGCCACGCGTCTTATCCCCTGAGCTCTAATATTACGCTGGGTATATTAAAGTATTAAAATAACAAAAATGTATTCATGGGTTAGAATTATTATTGAATTGTTATTAAGACGGACAAAGTCTTGCCTATTTCTGTATATATGTATAAGTTAAATTAAATAAATAATAGATTCACATAAAAAAATCAAATAACAAATATAATATACTAAAAAAACATACTCTATTTTATCACTAATTTATGACTAAAGGTTTTTCAATTAATTTATGTATTTATTATATTTAGGTTGATTTTATTATATGTATGTTTGACAAATATTATGTAATGATTTTTCAATAGTGTTAGTTCATAGTTGTGGCGTAGCATAATGTGGACTTTAGAGATTGTGATAATTGTTAAACGAGGGATGTAGCGAGTGTTCGGTGTAGTCATTCGGGACACATTCAGCCTGCGATATTTTTTTCCACCTGTATCCCCTGAATTAGTATAGTATTGCATTGAGGATAGCTGGATGTGGTACAAGGGTCCACTCCATCCATCCAGGCTGTGGTTGTCGACTTGTTTACCACGACTAAAGCCTACGCACATATAACAAGAACACAATCTCTCCCTCGTGCTGCTCCTGCTGCTGTGGTACTTATATAAATTAACTGCGTACACCATATTGTTTTTAACTTCCAACCCTCTTCAAAGTTCAACCCAGAATACAATACACTGCTGCCCTCGCAACTATGCTAATTTACAGCCGACAGTTCACTGAAAAAATATCACATGTCTGACCCCTTTGCCCGTGAATGCATATTATATTGTGTTCCCAATAATTACACATTGATTTTTTTGTAAAAATTTAAATACTTGATTAAGATACGACTATTAACAAATAACTCACGAGCACGTGCTTACAAATACTGTGGTCATGGGTTGAAATCTCGCTCAAGTAAAAAAAATAATGATTTCGTCGCTTATTACGACTGGCAGATCGTGAATAATATAAATAAAATTCCAATAGATCGTATCAATCCAGGTTTACTTTGTTTTCCTGATTTCTTATTATTATTGATTATTAAGTCGGCAAGCTCATCGGGGTGTAAATAAATAAATAATATAACGAAAATAGGTGTGATTTAGGTTTGAATTTTGTTTGTTTTTTTTTTATCTGCACCAGATATACCTACAACAGCGTCTTTCATTAATTTGATGATGTAAGTAAGAGCAAAAATACAATAAAAAAGTATCACAGATCTCAAATATTTTAATAATTATTTATGTGACCTGTGTAACTAGTAATAGTTAAGATCACCGACAGATAATTAATTAACACGTTGTTGTGTCTAAAAACCTTCTCAAAAACCACTTGGAGCGAATGTAGATAAATAAATCACCAGTAGTTTACATTGAAAAATGTAAATATATTTAAAAATCATTACAACACCTAATACTGATAACAATTTATCAACCTATTAAATAACGTTTCAAACTGTTGTAGGTTAAATCTTTGATACATACAAACGTGCTTATATATTCAGATACAAATTTTCAGTATTTGTTGGTATAAATCAATATGATAAATGTAATTTACATAAGTGTTTGTAGTGTGAAATAGTGGTAAAACTTAAACAAAGCATCATTCCATCGATGACAGTTCAATCTAAGTTTGTTTCGGTGAAAGCGTCGAACTGATAGAAAGGGTGGCCATTTCCAATACTCGACTATTTTTTTCATTATTTCCCTAGACCTTCTCCGCGACAAGATTTGTGTGTTTTTTCTTCACCATTCGATTGTTTATTATGTACGTGTAAGTTTTGTGTATTTTATTTTCGAAGTGTTCTATTTATTTGTAGTAAATGTTTGATTGGGAATCAATTAAATTGAAGTGTGTTAGTATATCTGAGCTACACACGATTACACGATTTGGAGAGGACAAAGTTTAAAGTCAGATTGGTCTCGTTAGCCTTTAGCGTCGCAAACGTGAGTTATTCTGAAAATGTTCCTTTTGCAGTTTGACTTAACTCAAAACAACTTGAACGGGGGGGACTTTTATTCTTTTTCTGTTTGTTCTTTGGAATTGTTCATTTCTACAAACAAAGAGGATCACATTTAACTTAACAAAATAGACGAGTGTGAAACTGTGTCTTAATCGAAACTGTTATAATAATATCTACCTTTTCTTTATTGGTGTAAAATTTATTTGAAAGTATGTTACGTTAAAAAATATTTTTAATTAATTCAAAAGTAGTAGGGAGAAGGATGAGAAATATGAGTGAAGAATGTAACTGAAATGCGGTGGTGTATTTTTTCACACAGAGATTATGAGCAGTAACCGCGTCGACAAAGAATCCGAGTAATATGATTACAGGCATGCGTCTACCAGCACAACTTGCATCATATATGCTTTGACTTGTTACTTTGCTCGTAGAATTGCTTATCCTAGCGTAAGCTAAATAGTTCAAGTTTGGTTCCTGAAAGCGGGCCTACGACGCTACGGTGCGGTGCTACGATGCCGCCGCGCTACGCCACTACGACGTTAAAACGTCACGCCATCTCGCTCCTCATCCCCCACTTAGATTATTAATTGTCATATTTTTTCACACTACTAGTAAAAAATGTTTCATTCTCATTAAAACTAAGTAAAATAAAATATGACCGTGGCAAATGTATAAAAGTTGAGATACGTTCAGAGAGAGATGTCATTAAACGGAATATGAAATTAGTCTTGCTCTACATGCTATACATATGTCATAAAAAAAAAATTTGAAATTAAATTGCATAAGTTTATGGCTTTAAAATAAGGTTTATATTTATACTGGTCTCAAAATGTTTATTTATTTATATACGCCCCGAGTGGTTTATTCAGAATAATTTTATTTTTTAAGACACCAACGTATTAATCAATAATTTTCACTATTACTAGTTACAGAGGACACCAACACGGAAATTCTACTCGACTTAATAATCACCTCAGTCATAACCTTCTCCATCCAGTAAATCACAGTAAGCCTGTATCCAGCCACTACAATAGCAGCGTAATAGGGGATAAGACTACAAATACTGTGCTCATGGGTTCGAATCCCACTCAAGTCAGAATTTTTTTGATTATTGATCTGATTTATTATTACGAATGGGAGATCGGGAATTATATTAATGAAATTCCGATCGATCGTCTTGATGCAGGTATACTCTAAATTCCTGGATTGTAAGGTAAATATGGAGGCAATTTTTGTGTCTAAAAAACCCTCTCAAAAAAAGCTTCATTGGAGAAGCAAGTTCTCTGGTATCCCAGAGAACTGTTTTCTCTTAATAAAAAAACACGTATTTGTTTTCATTTATTCATTGACATACGCTAGTAATATTTTCAAAAAACACAGATTAATTTGTAATTCAATCCCAATTGATTATCGTCATCATAAAAGTTATTTTAATTATAATATATCACTGAAAGATTGGTAAGCTATGTTAAAAATTAAAGTTTGGAGTGTATTCGGTTTCTTAAGCTTGTTAGTTGATTCGTGTTTGCAGAGGGTTCGTAGGGTAAGTTTGGTCGAAATCCGTTCTCGTCACTAATAGGAATTGCTGGCATTTTTACGAAATGAAACCGAGGTTGTCTGACTGGCATCAGGGTAATAGCCACACCGATATGTGTTCACTTGTACCCTACTCTTCTCTGTATGTGTATACTTGTACTACTTTGCTCGATACTTGTACCGCCACCGTGCTTCAGCCATACTCAACCATTGCTCTGATGCTGCTCTAGTGTGGCGAGCATTCACTTAGTGCAGCTCTAACCAACGTTATAGGTGACCATCATGTAATTTTTTTTTTAATTTGATTTGAACCCATGACCACAGTATTTGTAGTTGAGCACCTTATCCCCCGAGCTATTACGCTGGTTAAGAGTGTATTTAATTGAAGTTCGTTTGTATACCCCTAAAATCCATATATTATATTTCGAAACGCATATAAATGACATATTTGTCATGCCCTACAACTGTGCATTCATGAGAAGTATGAAAGAATTCCTTAACTTTAAGCAATCATGATGTTCTCTATATTTTTTATAATTTGTTATATTTTTGTTGTATTCCTTATATATTTCTGTTTCTTCATTTTTCTCACCTTTTTTCTATAATACTGACAAATGTCCATCATTGCCAAACCGCATTAGGTTTTTTCTATAATAGCAAGGTGATGATGGTTCATGCTTTCCTTTTATGATTAATTATATATATATATATATATATATATATATATATTATATATATATATATATATATATATATATATATATATATATATATATATATATATATATATATATATATATATATATTTATAAGATAAATAATTAAATAAAAATACCTAACCTAACCTAACCAAACAAAGCATCCCAACTATGAATTAAGTAATTATACATAATATTATAAATTCTTGATATTGTTGACGTCTGGGTGGAATCCCATAATTAAATAATTCGATTTATCTATTTATTTTAATAAAGCAATTTTTGAAAAAAAAAACACATTTATTGTTACACAAATACTGTGGAAATTAATTTAAATAATCTAAATACTATAAATAATTATCGTTATATTGAAGTGTATTAAAGCTAAATAAATCTGAAAACATTAATTAACCTCGAATTATTTCTCATTAAAATAATGTTAGAGTATATAAAATCTCTGATTAGTTCAACTTATTTCACAAAAATATTATATATACAAATAATATTTAATTATGGAATTCTACCCAGACGTTAACACGATCAACTATTTAGTTAGAATTGTTCAAAAACTTTTGGTTCAGATTTAAAAAAAAAAATTAAATTAACCCAGAGATCATCTGTGGTAAAAATTTATTTTATTTTAATTTTTATTATAAAATAACTGGGTTAGAATGGTCACACTTGGTTCATACGTGTGTTGGCTAAAGAGGCACGTCAAAGTTTGGGTTTGAATTTTTCCCGTGGGCTCCGAGTTCAGATGCAGCAATTACTTAGTTTTTCAATCACAAACACATGTATTCGTATAGAATGTATTTTGGTATGAAAAATATCAGTACTATTTTAATCACCATATAGCGATTCGCTTTCGATGGGATATTGAATACTTTTTATAGTAAAGCCAACCAATTCAACCCAACGATTTTTATTGAACCGTAGAAATGTACAACGTAATATTTTAAATTGTCTGTAAAATTTAAAAAATGGAATGGAATTAAGTACTTCAGAAAAAATTTCGGTAGGATGAAATATATTTTGATTATAGGTAAAATTGAGTTGTAAGATTATATACATTAATACTTGCCAGCGTGATAAATAGTTTAGGGATAAATAAAAATAAAAATTTATTATAAATTAAAAAGGAAAACATGTTATAAAGATTGTACAATAAATGGCTTTTATCATAACATTTTTATAAAATTTAATTATTGTGTATTTTTAAATATGTACTTTTCATTTTTTTTACCTTTTTTATTGTTTTGTCTATAAAAAGCTCTTCTGAGCGTTTATATGGAAATAAATAAATTTTAAGCGGGTATAAAAAATAGTAATAAAAGAAAGCACAAACCAAGTTTATTGGTAGGTACAATAAAAAATAGTAAATTCAATAAATAAATTACCTCCTTTTTAAATAATAACCCGAATAAATCCTAAAACACATTGAAAGATAATAATTTGGTATTTTATTGTTATTTATACGAATTATAATAACTCAGAGGATAAGTCACATGGCTACAAATACTGTATTCATGGGGACAAATCCTGCTCAACTAAAAAATAAAAGATTTCATAGGGTAAAACGACTGGGTAATAATATTAATAAAATCCCGATCGATCATATTAATCCCAGTTTACTCTGATTTCCTTGATTGTAAGGTAAATATGGAGTATTAAGTTAGTTAGACCTGTGTAACTAGTGTAACATCACACTCACTTACACTCACATACACACACGTATGCACTCGGCGGCACGACGAGCAATCGCCCTGTTCCATACGACGCTTCAAACAGTACACACGTCTCTTGTGTCCATTCCCTCAACAGCTTTTATTTAATATAACATTAAATCTCGTTATATCTTTTATTTAATATAACATAACATTATACCACGTTATATCTGGTGACCCCGACATTGGATTTCGCAATCTTCATCTGATCTGGACACGAATCACCGACGAGGAACAGCAGGAAGTAAGGATATATGGTTCTCTTCACTTCATCATCAAATAACAAGTAAGACCATTCCTCATCTTTCACATCAAAATCAAAAAAAAATAATTGTCAAAAAAGAAAAAATTGTGTCGACACATTCCGCAAGTGAAGAATAATTCTGAGAATATTACAACCGTCATCGAATATTATCATATAATAATTCCGAGAATATTACCACCAACAGTGCAATCGCTGAGTCAACACCTATTAAATAAACATTACTGCATTATTCATATTACGGCCACAGGCATATCAGCATACAACATTATAATCATAATTAATACATCAAATATAATAAATTAATACAACAAAAATGAATCACAACATTGAATGGGACATTAACATACTCAACACACCACCCACCAACAACCAACACCATCATCATCAGCAACTGATGGACCAACCACAACCAACCCCATTGCAACCATCGCTCGAACAACTAGCGATGAATGTCCGGTTGAACGATTTCTGGCCCGAAAATGTCGAACTTTGGTTTGACACCTTCGAAGGAGCTCTAGCTGCATACACGAGGAATCACAAAACTATGTACTCGGTACTAATACCAAAGATACCATACAAATACATAAAATATGTCCACGACATTATGCGGAGCAATGACATAGACAACAGGTACCAGGCTATTAAAGAGCGACTTATAGCCAAATTCAGAGAAACCGACGCAGACAAACTAGAAGCTCTGTTAGCCACCGAGACACTGGGGGACGATTCTCCGTCAGGATTGCTGACACGATTGAAAAATAAAGCAGGGGATTTGGTGTCAGCGGCACTGCTAAAACATATTTGGTTAAAAAGGCTCCCTAACAAGATCACCACTGTGCTAGCCGTCTGCGACAAAGACCTGACAGCCGAAAAACTGTCAGAGATCGCAGACAGGGTGAACGCCTCAGCACAGATGTCGAGTCCGTGCAACTTCATCGCAGAAATCACACCAAACAACAGCGATACAGCCATGGCACGGATGAGACAAGATATGGAGGACCTAAAACAACTGGTCCGGCAGTTGTCCATATCGGTGGTCGATAGAACACGAAGACCTTATGAGCCAAATTTCAGAGATCGCAGCCGACAACGCGGAAACCGTAGCCGACAACGTAGCCGGCAACGCAGCAACTCGCGGCCGACACATGACAACTGTTGGTATCATTTCAAATTCGGCGCCAAGGCAAACAAGTGCCAACAGCCGTGTAAATTCAATGCGGAAAACTAGACGCTGCAGCGACCGCAGAGGTGGACAGCGCTGCAGCCCTTCCAATATCACACCGCCTCACAATGCACGACATTCGCACCAGGAAGGCCTACCTTGTCGACTCCGGAGCAGACATTTCAGTACTGAAAGTAACAGACAGCAAACAACCTGCTACAACAATTACAGCAAGAGCAGCTAACGGAACGCCCATCAAGACTTACGGGACCAAGAGGATAACACTGCACCTCGCTCCCAACGCAATCTATACATGGACGTTCATCATTGCTGATGTCGAGCGCAACATCATCGGGGCCGACCTTCTGAAACATCACCAACTGTTAATAGACCTCAGTGGAAAATGTCTCTTCGACAAACAATTTAGAGTGAAAATACAAGGACAGGTAGACCAAGAACAAATCGAATCCATCAAATTATTGACACCAACGAAGGAATACTTATCGGTCATCAAAAAATTTCCGGAATTGTTTGACGCCGATAGGATAAAAAAACCTTCAAAACATTCGGTCCGACATCACATCACCACAACAGGTACACCGGTATACGAGAAAGCGAGATCTCTCAATAAAGTGAAGTATGACAAAGCGAAGCAGGAGATCATCAAATTACAACAATTAGGGATTATACGACCATCATCCTCACCCTGGGCATCCCCTATTCACATCGTGGAGAAGAAAGACGGGGGAATACGCATCTGTGGCGACTACAGGCGACTTAACGCTCAAACCGCTCCAGATAGATACCCCATACCACGCCCTTCCGAGGCTCAAAATCATCTCGAAGGAAAAAACATTTTCTCCAAAATCGATCTCCAACGGGCTTATCATCAAATACCAATAGCCGAAGAAGATATTCCGAAGACAGCCATCTCAACACCTTTCGGATCTTTCGAATATGTGAAAACGCCATTCGGACTTCGAAACGCAGGACAATCTTTCCAACGCTTCATAAACACCATACTTGGAGATATGGAAGACGTATTTGTCTACTTAGACGACATCTTAATCGCATCAAAGAACGAAGAACAACACCTTAAGTGCATCACAGAACTTTTCTCGAGATTGGACAAATTCGGTTTATCAGTCGCACTCGAAAAATGTCAATTTGGCCTTACTGAAATAGAATTCTTAGGATTTAAAATAACAACAGCAGGTATACAACCAATTTCTGAGAAGATCCGCATCATAGAGGATTTTCCAAAACCACAGACAGTCCTAGAATTAAGAAGATTTTTAGGGATAATTAATTTTTACAGAAAACTTATTCCTAAAGCAGCTCAATTTCAAAAACCACTGAACAAATACCTTACTTCGTCGAAGAAAAGGACAAAACACCAATAGTGTGGGACGATGAAGCCAACGCAGCTTTTCAATTATGCAAAGAAGCGATAGCGAAGGCAACCACACTAGCACACCCATCAGCCGAAGCTACCATGGTCCTGCTTACTGACGCTTCAGGATCCTGTGCGGGAGGAGCACTTCACCAACAAATCGGAAACGTGCTCCAACCAATCGGATTCTACTCCAAAGCTCTATCAGTAACGCAACAGAACTACTCGACCTACGACCGAGAGCTTTTAGCAATATTCTTGTCCATACGCTACTTCAGGGACAGCGTAGAAGGGAGAGAATTGATTGTTAAAACTGACCACAAACCTCTGACTTTCGCACTCAATAAACCACAATCTCCTGCAGATAATCCACGCCGACTCAGACAATTAGACTACATATCGCAATTCACCAACCGAATAGTCTACATTGAAGGCGAAGAGAACACCGTTGCAGACGCACTCAGTCGGATCTCTACAATCAATCTCCCAACTAACTTCGACTTGAAGGACATCGCAAAAACTCAAACAAATGACCCAGAGCTGGAAAATCTCAAACAGCACCCAGCACTACAATTCAAGAAAATAACATCAGCAAACGCTCCAGCATTATGGTACGAAACTTCAACGCAGAAGGCGCGACTTTTCGTACCAGCATCCTGGCGCAGACAAGCTTTTCACCAAGTTCACGACATAGCTCACACTGGCAGCAGATCTACAATTAAAGCCATCAAGGAACGATTTTTCTGGAAAGGTATCAACCAAGACGTAACGAAGTGGGTTAAAAACTGCATCACCTGTCAACGTTCAAAAATCCACCGCCACACTCGCAGTCCTTATGGAAGTTTCATCGAAACCGATCGTTTCGAACACCTCCATATTGACATAGTTGGACCATTACCTATCTGCCAAGACATGTCCTATCTAATAACAATGATTGACAGAGCAACATCCTGGTTCGAAGCCATCCCAGCACAAAACATCACAGCTGACACGGTAATCAAAACACTGCTGAATCACTGGATCGCTAGGTACGGTTCACCTATCACCATCACTAGCGATCAAGGAAGACAATTCGAATCAGAGGTATTCAACAAGTACTGTCAACTTCTTGGCATTGATCACAACCGAACTGTTGCTTATAACCCAAAAGCTAACGGTAAGGTTGAAAGACTGCATAGAACTATCAAAACTAGTCTAATGGCCCAACTCAAAGGCAGTACCAACTGGATAGATGCACTACCAATCGCACTCCTGGGCATCCGGAACGCGGTTAAGGACGGCGATGAATATTCCGCCGCACAAAGAGCATTCGGCATCTCACTTCGATTACCAGGTGACGTAATTTCACCTCAAACATCCAAAAAAACATCAAACGAATCAACCAAAGATCTCATCAGGGCAATGTCAACTTTAAGACCCAAGTTGTCCAGAAATAACACCAGGGAAAAACTCTACAAGCCGGATGAGTTAGACAACTGTGAGCACGTCTTTCTCAGAAGAGCAGTTAAGAAACCACTGGTCCAGCCTTATACAGGACCCCACAAAGTCATTGAAAGAAAAAATAACAACCTCAAAATTGAAGTAAGTGGGACACAAATAATTGTGAACACAGACAGACTGAAACCAGCATTCTTCTTAACTGACGAGTCAGCAGACAGCCCAACTAGGTCAGGCAAAGGCAGCAACAATCTTAAACACTCATCAGCACCTGACTCATCCGACGACTACGTAACTAGATCTGGGAGAGTCAGCAAAAAAGTGCGATTCGCTGACGCAGAATGACGAAGCTCATACATATTATTGTATAGAATCAACTGGACACTTGAGACATCACACGTAGCATTGTATAGAGTCGTAAAAGTTTCACGGGTTCTTCAAACCCTTGCTCCACTTTTGGGGGACGCATGTAACATCACACTCACTTACACTCACATACACACACGTATGCACTCGGCGGCACGACGAGCAATCGCCCTGTTCCATACGACGCTTCAAACAGTACACGCGTCTCTTGTGTCCAGTTGATTCTATACAATAATATGTATGAGCTTCGTCATTCTGCGTCAGCGAATCGCACTTTTTGCTGACTCTCCCAGATCTAGTTACGTAGTCGTCGGATGAGTCAGGTGCTGATGAGTGTTTAAGATTGTTGCTGCCTTTGCCTGACCTAGTTGGGCTGTCTGCTGACTCGTCAGTTAAGAAGAATGCTGGTTTCAGTCTGTCTGTGTTCACAATTATTTGTGTCCCACTTACTTCAATTTTGAGGTTGTTATTTTTTCTTTCAATGACTTTGTGGGGTCCTGTATAAGGCTGGACCAGTGGTTTCTTAACTGCTCTTCTGAGAAAGACGTGCTCACAGTTGTCTAACTCATCCGGCTTGTAGAGTTTTTTCCTGGTGTTATTTCTGGACAACTTGGGTCTTAAAGTTGACATTGCCCTGATGAGATCTTTGGTTGATTCGTTTGATGTTTTTTTGGATGTTTGAGGTGAAATTACGTCACCTGGTAATCGAAGTGAGATGCCGAATGCTCTTTGTGCGGCGGAATATTCATCGCCGTCCTTAACCGCGTTCCGGATGCCCAGGAGTGCGATTGGTAGTGCATCTATCCAGTTGGTACTGCCTTTGAGTTGGGCCATTAGACTAGTTTTGATAGTTCTATGCAGTCTTTCAACCTTACCGTTAGCTTTTGGGTTATAAGCAACAGTTCGGTTGTGATCAATGCCAAGAAGTTGACAGTACTTGTTGAATACCTCTGATTCGAATTGTCTTCCTTGATCGCTAGTGATGGTGATAGGTGAACCGTACCTAGCGATCCAGTGATTCAGCAGTGTTTTGATTACCGTGTCAGCTGTGATGTTTTGTGCTGGGATGGCTTCGAACCAGGATGTTGCTCTGTCAATCATTGTTATTAGATAGGACATGTCTTGGCAGATAGGTAATGGTCCAACTATGTCAATATGGAGGTGTTCGAAACGATCGGTTTCAATGAAACTTCCATAAGGACTGCGAGTGTGGCGGTGGATTTTTGAACGTTGACAGGTGATGCAGTTTTTAACCCACTTCGTTACGTCTTGGTTGATACCTTTCCAGAAAAATCGTTCCTTGATGGCTTTAATTGTAGATCTGCTGCCAGTGTGAGCTATGTCGTGAACTTGGTGAAAAGCTTGTCTGCGCCAGGATGCTGGTACGAAAAGTCGCGCCTTCTGCGTTGAAGTTTCGTACCATAATGCTGGAGCGTTTGCTGATGTTATTTTCTTGAATTGTAGTGCTGGGTGCTGTTTGAGATTTTCCAGCTCTGGGTCATTTGTTTGAGTTTTTGCGATGTCCTTCAAGTCGAAGTTAGTTGGGAGATTGATTGTAGAGATCCGACTGAGTGCGTCTGCAACGGTGTTCTCTTCGCCTTCAATGTAGACTATTCGGTTGGTGAATTGCGATATGTAGTCTAATTGTCTGAGTCGGCGTGGATTATCTGCAGGAGATTGTGGTTTATTGAGTGCGAAAGTCAGAGGTTTGTGGTCAGTTTTAACAATCAATTCTCTCCCTTCTACGCTGTCCCTGAAGTAGCGTATGGACAAGAATATTGCTAAAAGCTCTCGGTCGTAGGTCGAGTAGTTCTGTTGCGTTACTGATAGAGCTTTGGAGTAGAATCCGATTGGTTGGAGCACGTTTCCGATTTGTTGGTGAAGTGCTCCTCCCGCACAGGATCCTGAAGCGTCAGTAAGCAGGACCATGGTAGCTTCGGCTGATGGGTGTGCTAGTGTGGTTGCCTTCGCTATCGCTTCTTTGCATAATTGAAAAGCTGCGTTGGCTTCATCGTCCCACACTATTGGTGTTTTGTCCTTTTTCTTCGACGAAGTAAGGTATTTGTTCAGTGGTTTTTGAAATTGAGCTGCTTTAGGAATAAGTTTTCTGTAAAAATTAATTATCCCTAAAAATCTTCTTAATTCTAGGACTGTCTGTGGTTTTGGAAAATCCTCTATGATGCGGATCTTCTCAGAAATTGGTTGTATACCTGCTGTTGTTATTTTAAATCCTAAGAATTCTATTTCAGTAAGGCCAAATTGACATTTTTCGAGTGCGACTGATAAACCGAATTTGTCCAATCTCGAGAAAAGTTCTGTGATGCACTTAAGGTGTTGTTCTTCGTTCTTTGATGCGATTAAGATGTCGTCTAAGTAGACAAATACGTCTTCCATATCTCCAAGTATGGTGTTTATGAAGCGTTGGAAAGATTGTCCTGCGTTTCGAAGTCCGAATGGCGTTTTCACATATTCGAAAGATCCGAAAGGTGTTGAGATGGCTGTCTTCGGAATATCTTCTTCGGCTATTGGTATTTGATGATAAGCCCGTTGGAGATCGATTTTGGAGAAAATGTTTTTTCCTTCGAGATGATTTTGAGCCTCGGAAGGGCGTGGTATGGGGTATCTATCTGGAGCGGTTTGAGCGTTAAGTCGCCTGTAGTCGCCACAGATGCGTATTCCCCCGTCTTTCTTCTCCACGATGTGAATAGGGGATGCCCAGGGTGAGGATGATGGTCGTATAATCCCTAATTGTTGTAATTTGATGATCTCCTGCTTCGCTTTGTCATACTTCACTTTATTGAGAGATCTCGCTTTCTCGTATACCGGTGTACCTGTTGTGGTGATGTGATGTCGGACCGAATGTTTTGAAGGTTTTTTATCCTATCGGCGTCAAACAATTCCGGAAATTTTTTGATGACCGATAAGTATTCCTTCGTTGGTGTCAATAATTTGATGGATTCGATTTGTTCTTGGTCTACCTGTCCTTGTATTTTCACTCTAAATTGTTTGTCGAAGAGACATTTTCCACTGAGGTCTATTAACAGTTGGTGATGTTTCAGAAGGTCGGCCCCGATGATGTTGCGCTCGACATCAGCAATGATGAACGTCCATGTATAGATTGCGTTGGGAGCGAGGTGCAGTGTTATCCTCTTGGTCCCGTAAGTCTTGATGGGCGTTCCGTTAGCTGCTCTTGCTGTAATTGTTGTAGCAGGTTGTTTGCTGTCTGTTACTTTCAGTACTGAAATGTCTGCTCCGGAGTCGACAAGGTAGGCCTTCCTGGTGCGAATGTCGTGCATTGTGAGGCGGTGTGATATTGGAAGGGCTGCAGCGCTGTCCACCTCTGCGGTCGCTGCAGCGTCTAGTTTTCCGCATTGAATTTACACGGCTGTTGGCACTTGTTTGCCTTGGCGCCGAATTTGAAATGATACCAACAGTTGTCATGTGTCGGCCGCGAGTTGCTGCGTTGCCGGCTACGTTGTCGGCTACGGTTTCCGCGTTGTCGGCTGCGATCTCTGAAATTTGGCTCATAAGGTCTTCGTGTTCTATCGACCCACGATATGGACAACTGCCGGACCAGTTGTTTTAGGTCCTCCACATCTTGTCTCATCCGTGCCATGGCTGTATCGCTGTTGTTTGGTGTGATTTCTGCGATGAAGTTGCACGGACTCGACATCTGTGCTGAGGCGTTCACCCTGTCTGCGATCTCTGACAGTTTTTCGGCTGTCAGGTCTTTGTCGCAGACGGCTAGCACAGTGGTGATCTTGTTAGGGAGCCTTTTTAACCAAATATGTTTTAGCAGTGCCGCTGACACCAAATCCCCTGCTTTATTTTTCAATCGTGTCAGCAATCCTGACGGAGAATCGTCCCCCAGTGTCTCGGTGGCTAACAGAGCTTCTAGTTTGTCTGCGTCGGTTTCTCTGAATTTGGCTATAAGTCGCTCTTTAATAGCCTGGTACCTGTTGTCTATGTCATTGCTCCGCATAATGTCGTGGACATATTTTATGTATTTGTATGGTATCTTCGGTATTAGTACCGAGTACATAGTTTTGTGGTTCCTCGTGTATGCAGCTAGAGCTCCTTCGAAGGTGTCAAACCAAAGTTCGACATTTTCGGGCCAGAAATCGTTCAACCGGACATTCATCGCTAGTTGTTCGAGCGATGGTTGCAATGGGGTTGGTTGTGGTTGGTCCATCAGTTGCTGATGATGATGGTGTTGGTTGTTGGTGGGTGGTGTGTTGAGTATGTTAATGTCCCATTCAATGTTATGATTCATTTTTGTTGTATTAATTTATTATATTTGATGTATTAATTATGATTATAATGTTGTATGCTGATATGCCTGTGGCCGTAATATGATTAATGCAGTAATGTTTATTTAATAGGTGTTGACTCAGCGATTGCACTGTTGGTGGTAATATTCTCGGAATTATTATATGATAATATTCGATGACGGTTGTAATATTTTCAGAATTAATTATTAATATTCTTCACTTGCGGAATGTGTCGACACAATTTTTTTCTTTTTGACAATTATTTTTTTATTTTGATGTGAAAGATGAGGAATGGTCTTACTTGTTATTTGATGATGAATTGAAGAGAACCATATACCCTTACTTCCTGCTGTTCCTCGTCGGTGATTCGTGTCCAGATCAGATGAAGATTGCGAAATCCAATGTCGGGGTCACCAGATATAACGTGGTATAATGTTATGTTATATTAAATAAAAGATATAAGAGATTTAATGTTATATTAAATAAAAGCTGTTGAGGGAATGGACACAAGAGACGTGTGTACTGTTTGAAGTGTCGAATGGAACAGGGCGACTGTTGGTGCGTGCCGCCGAGTGCATACGTGTGTGTATGTGAGTGTAAGTGAGTGTGATGCTACATGACGTTTAGATCAATTTCGCTTTAAGCATTGTGTTCTTGTAGATACAATTTCAAAAATATTCCTTCATATAATTAACCGACAGTTACAAAATAAATTCATGCGAATCTCAAATCCATTTTTTGATAAGTAATAATAAAATCCTCCCCTTCAATTATACGAATCACATTGTAGTTTGTGGAAGAAAACACATTTGTAGTATCAACTCCAGAATACTTCATCCGGATTGAAGTTCCATCAACAGATTGGGTGGCTCAATAAAATAGTACGTGCTTTGAGATTTTATTACTCACGATACTTCCACCAATATAAATTGTCAATTATTTAAAATATTAATATAGACGTAGATCTTACATCGGGGTAGACCCTTTGGGGTGGAGTTAAGTAAGCATAATGTAACACCAAGAGGTACTAATATTATATAATAATTAAATTACACTATCACTTAGTGGGGACATGAAGAGTGGCTTCTTAATTCAACCACTTTACACTGTCTAAAAATTTATTAAAATATTTGTCAGTAAATAAATAGTCTTAGGAATAATCAGATGAAAACCGCACAGCATTTTATAATCTAATTTTTTTATTAATATTGAAAAATACTACACTTCAATATATGTATGTTTAGGAATTCCAATCAAATGCAACAAGTAACCGATACGAAGACTGGAATCTCTATTTCAAAACGGACATTGCCTATTTGAAGTTTGATTCTGATCTATTTGAAAGTCCATATTCAATTGGGAGTCTGAAAAATAACGCGATATTTATAAAACTGGTCAATGGGCAAGAAAACTTTTAATTGGGCCTCCAGTTGAAAGTATTTCCCGAAGAAACCTTGGAGCCCTTTTGAAAATATTATTTTTATCCCGATGTTAAACTTGACGTATAAATAGAGCCTTAAAGGCGGCTTTATTATTATAAATTTTGTCCGATATTCAAATTTCTTCATCGGGGAGTTCCGAACGGATTATTTTTTTAAACTACACTTTCATTGGTCAAATAATATTTTACTCCTTTTTATTTTAATTGATAAAACAACTCAAGATATGATGTTGTAACGCCTATCGTGCATTTTATGATTTTAAATGCCTATAAAAATTAAAGATATTTAATTAACAGCCCCAAGTGCAGATAACATAAGTAAAAACCTATCGTGAACGGTCGACAATAGTTTTTTAATGTATTAGGGTAAAAATAATAAAATTGTGTGTGTTAAGACTTTATTGAACTGAACAATGTGTGTCTTATATTTAAAAATAAAAATATTTAAATTAATTTTTAAATACAATAAAATTTAAAAATAATAATACACATCCCACATATATAAAAAAAATTGAATTAATTAAATTTATTGACCTATTATTAATTATATAGAGATAAAATATGAACACGTTTATTTACTACCCCTTTAACTTAAATGATACGATTAGAAATCTTGATTTAAATGTGTATTAAACTGTAAATTGAAGTAAATTCCTTCTCAGTTTTTCTGGGTCTTTTCGATCTTGGCTTATTTTTATATATAAACAATATTATATTTAAAAAAAAATTGTAATTTGTAGAGTGATGATTTAAATCTTAACAAAAAAACATTTTATAATAATCCTAATTCGTGTGTCTACGATAAAATTAATTATGAATAATAAAATTGAAAATTTCAATCAAAATAATAATCATATTGAGATAAAAAAAAAAAACAATTTTATTGACTATCCCCATAAATTATTTGAAAATCTTGATTTTTAAATTATGATTTGAAATTAATTCCTTCTTGGTTGTTCTGTTTTTTTTATATTGGTCTATTTTTAACGCGTCATAATTATAATATGTATAAAATATATCAAAAAATCTAAGTAATGTGTGTAGTGACGATTTGAATCTGATTATTAAATAGAAAGAAAACATTTTTATAAACACACAATTAAATTGATTGTGAATAACCAATCGTTTTATTAAACGGGTAAAACATTAATTTATTACAAAATACATACACATTACGGCTAGATGAATATTTAAGAAATGGCCACTACATTATTCAAGTGGTTAAAAAATATTTTATTTTAGTTTAAATAACCATTGCTTCTTATGTTTTTTTAATACATATTTTTGACATAATATAGTAGAACATAAACTAAGTGTATAGCAAATAATTCAACACAATCCCATGATCGGATTTATGAACGATGGCAGTGAATCGTGTATATTTGAAGTCTCACTAATTACCAGTGGATTCAGAGAACACGGTCCATGGCAATAATCAGTGTAAATATCGACTGGATGAATAGTCAATCAGAGGTGTGCCTGTAGTAATAGTCATAGTAATAGTAATATGTAGTAATGGTAATTCCAGGCCCAACTTACTATCTTGTTGGGGAATCTTTACAGCCCTCAAGTATCTACCCCCTTTCAGCTTTAAGCTAAACGAGATCATTTCACCACCTACTACATCTTCCCTCCTCATAAATACGAAATTCAATTAAATGGATTCTTTCTGTATTGGATTAATCCCATTCGTCGAATAATATTTATTAATTATTATATATAACACCGCCATCTTTGTATATTCTCCATTTCATATGTTTGCAGAGAAAATACTCAACTTAATATAGGCATGTAATAAATTATTAAATGCCTGAATGTTCAGGTGAAGATATATAGTTTTGGTTTCCACATAATATCCTTATACAACTTGGGCTACAATTAGAGTTTAAAATTTTGCTTAATTTTTTGTTAGTGACCCATAGTAAAATATGTAGATGAAAATAGTAGCTCGGTAAATTTCCTACTTAATTTTTATATGCAGAAAACTTCTTTAAGTAAACTTTGTTTCTAGAGCAAATGTCTAGATCAAAAATATCTACTTATCAACCAACGTAATGCGTACATATTATGTCAATCAATGACTAATCTCAGCCATTTGTTAGCCATGTCATATTTTTCATGAAAACAGTTCGGTGAACTACTAACAGAATAACTGAATATTTTCATTAAAATATATATCTAGATTTGGTTTTCATAGTACATTATTAAAATATATGGAGTACTTTTTCAAATAATATACATACATTTAAAATAAGCTTCTGAGTAAAACTGCGTATTTAACTAAAACTATTATTTTTTCGTAGATAATTTCTTGTGTTAACACATGAAATTGGTGATTAATCACCACAAGAAATTATCTCAAAGTAGTCAAAATTCCAAATGGACTTTTAATTAAATTAAATTGAATATAAAATTTTATTTAGATAAAGTTATCGCATCATCCTCATTTTAACTAATTTCAAAGCATATTTTATATAGTAATATTCGGATATATATAATTTTGGATAGTAATAATAAATCGCTGTCAATCCATATTAATCTGAAATAAAAATGTTGTAGCTTAAACGATACCCAAACTGTTTATTTTTTTTTTCAAATAGCGCAAAAAATATTTAAAAATACCCTTAATTTTTGTTATTATTTTTTTTGCTAAAAATAATAAAATGGTTGCTAATAATAAATTAACCCGAAATAAAAAGCTCAAACTATGTACCTAATTATTTTTTTAAATAGCAAAAAAAATTGGGATACTTTTTAATTTATAATTTAATTTATAATTTGAAATTTAAAGCTGGCTGTCATGTAAAATATATTTATCATAATGTGTGTAGAGGAAATATGATTGTGCCAAGTATTCGTCTCTCCAAACATTAATTTGTATGGGCAAACATGTCAGCGAAGTGTCGCCCTTTTCACCTTATATATTATATAATAATATTTATTGGATTCTATCGAATTTCAATCGGCTCCCCTTTTGTTCGGCACCAATGCGTGAAAATGTCGTACACATTAATATGAATATGGTATATTTATAATATATTAGAACCAAAAGGAGTTTCCGTTCTTTTGACAACCACGCGAGTTTTTACAGTCACGTCCGACTTTTCTATCAGCCGCACTTCTTCCCTTCTATAAATAAATTAGAAAACTAGTTAATGCGGCTTTCAAAATAAATAAGACAAAGACTTCTAGTCGAGACAATCTGCTCATTAAAGTGATTCAAAGGGATAAAATTGAATGTCGTGTAAATATAAGCAAAGACGAGAGAGAGAGCGCAACAAATAAAGACGTTTTCTTATTAATTTTCTTCTATTACAAATCGAGAATTCTCGAATAAATCGGCAGTATTAAAATTTCTAGATGGAATATTTATTTTAAGATAATCGGCTAATTTAAATTAAGGTAATACGACCATTATATACGAGAAACTTCTTAATCACAATATTGGAATAGACGCCGAAAACATTTAATAGTTACTTCTAAGTTTAGGAATATTCTTGACATTTAATTGAATTAAAATAGTGCAAATACAAATAAATAATGGCTCTTGAAATACAAGTAATATTTATATGGGATCAAATCCTGCTCAATTAAAAAATAAGAATTTGATCGCTTATTACGACGACGAATAATATTAATAAAATCATAATTGATCATCTCGATCCAAATTTATTCTAATTTCTTGGATTGTTGTTGGAGGGTAAATACTTAGGTAATTAATAAGTAAGAAGAATATTTGTTTGATTGACAACATACATTATGTTTTTTTATTAATTAGGTTACTTCTAACATTAAAAAAGTGACATATTATTTTGTATTTATGTAGAAAGGTTTATTTAAAAGTATTTTCTTATTAAATTAGTAACAAATTTCAACGTTTCTTGAAGAAAGGTGCTATTTTTTTATTTATTATTATAATAAAAAAACAATATATTAAAATGCTTAAAAAACTAAGTTTTCGGTGGTTGGAGTGTTTCTGCAATAAATCTGATATTGCATTTTAGTGTTGCCATAGGAAAAAATATTTTTTATTATAATAATAATACATATCTAAAATCTATAAACGGGTATTTTAATTATAATAATATTAAATATTATTACCTGTATTAAATTATTAATTTTTAAGTTCAAAATATAACCATCCTATTAAAAAACCAAGCAAAACATCAATAATTAAAATACCCTACAAAAAATTCATCACAGACATTTTGTTTGAACTGTGTTTGTAATATTTGGCAAATATCAAAATTTCATTATTTCAAGCTAGCTTTATTAAAAAAAGTAGTATTTAAATATGACTTCCCATACTAAAAAAATAAACCATCAGAAGCAGCGTTCCGAACGAAGAGGCTCTCAATTTTTTTCATTACTTCTTTGTTGCGTAATAAAGCCAACGACGTGTATGGAATTCGGAGTCGTCGAGATTTGTTTGCGAGAAAAATATGAAAACGGATAAGAAAGTAAGATCCGGAAAAAAGACGTTAATTGGCGATAAATTTAGCACGCGAAAGAATTCGAGGCACATTCATCAGAAAGACGAGAATTACGTAATAAAATAATCTTGCCGTAATAAATCTACGGTGGAGACGACATCCTCCCTTTATGAACTCTTTTTATTAATATTGTCGGTGGCTTGTTGTATATAAAATAGATTTAAATTGAGCTATTAGACCACAAAGCGAATGATTTCCGTTTCAGCGTAAAAGCCTCTTTCCGATGTTCCCGTAATGTTATCGAATAAATATTATACTAACTACATTCATTAAAAATATTGCACTTCATTTCCTCTCAAACAATACAATATTACTTTAAGTGCCTGATAATGATATTTAAATACTGCGATGCAGCCAAAATAAAATGTAAATATTTCCTCGGTGAGATATTTTCACATCATTAAAAATACCTTAAATATTCATTAACATTTTCCCCCCAAGGACATCGTGCATTTTTTATGATCTTTAAACGTATCATTTTCATGAAAAATGCCAAAAATATAATGAATAATTCACTAATGTTGGACATATATATTTTCTGGTAATTTGTCCACACAAAATATATGAGGGATTCAGAATGAAAAGCTCCCAAATTAATTCATTTTTGAGAATGAAAAAATTTTTCATCTATTAATATGTTTAAATAAATTAATTTGTATCTACGTGTATTTCTGGGTTGATATTAATCCAAATAGTTTGCTAATAATTCGGGAAATGTTTGAGGAGATTTTATTCATCTAATTATTAATTTCATTTTGTACATAGAGATTTTAGAAATTTAGATGTCTTAATAAACTCTTATTATATTAAACAAATTATTTTGATTGTATGTGTACGACCGTTTTAATATGATTTAAAAATTAAAACTGTTTTTTTTTTATTTGAACCCTTTAGGTTATATTATAACAAATTGTCTCAAAACTAAGTTGTATGTTGTGTATTTGATGGTTAAAATATTGTAAATTCAATTAAAATTCTATATAAATATAAATATAGAAAATCAAACAATTAAAATACATTTCAAATTAAATGAATAATAGCTGCATTCGTATTATTTTTTAATAATTTATTGAATAAAAAACCAGTTTATTGAAATTTCAAAAAGAAACATCATAATGGAATTTTTAACAATCGGTTGGTAATTAACTTTTCCATGTTTCCATTTTGCAGTTATTCAATTGAAAATCATTTTATGCAATGACAAGTTAATATCGAGCATGTTTTATTTTAAAATTGGGATTATTCGGCTTTCAAATTGAGATTACAAGCACAGCCGGGCGACAGCGCGACGTCCACCCGACCACTAATCCGTCATATTGCAAGCGTCATGGTGTTCATCATTAATTATCAACTACATAATATATAATAATGGCGGTGGAATATAATAGAAGTGGAGATCCTTTCGTCAAACATTTGCAAAGCCATCATGGAAGAAACGAGGCGAATGGCTCTCTTAAGTCTCGTATCTATCTATTCCTGGAGCTGTTCTGCTCCTCATCATCATTCTATAAGACCTTCCATCACTAATCCCATGCCAATTCATATTTAGTCTTATTCTCAGCACACACACCCCATCGATCATCCCCTCTTCACAAGCGACGAACCATTTAATATCGATATTTATAATTAATTTATTAATTTTGCCCGAAGTCGAGTTTTGAGTGAAGGGTCGATTTCAATTTCAGTATTCGAAGGTATTTGTGTTTGTCGACATACCTGATTAATTTATTCACATACACACAAATAAACGTGAATATCACTCTATTGGATTTAAAATATTAGTAATTATAATACAATATTAATATAATAACACCATATATTGTCCAGGTTTACTCTGATTTCCTGTATTGTAAGGTAAATACTGATTATTAAGTCGGTGATCTGTGTAACTAGTAATAGTTAAGATCACCGATAGACAATTAATTAAAAAGTTAAAAAATGATAATTATATATTAAATTAAATTATATATATATATATATATATATATATTTATATATATATATATATATATATATATATATATATATATATATATATATATATTACTTCCTAATATATTCATAGTTAATTCAAGTCCACCCTGTATATAAAATATATAAATATCAGACTGTGATACCATATCCTTTATGATACTGCAGTCCTCATCGAATAAAAGAAAAAAAAACATAAACACACCTTTTTAAGAAAGAAATAATTAATGTTTTTATATCTGTTTTGCGGTGTGACCGATTTTGTGATATTCTACTGTTTGTAGAGCAAATGCTTAAATTGATTATTTTATCAATATATTACCAATCACAGTATTTTTAGGTAAATCAAGAGTAGTATCGCTATCGCTCTAGTCTGTATCATCGCTTATATAATTATACAAAACTGTTGGTCTCAAGGTGTCTTAATTTAAGTAAACCTTGTTTTTCTTGTCCTCTGTGTCATGTATATTAAACAAGATATCATAAACAATAATATAAAATATAAAACTATACAAAATCAAGTCCCAATCCTGCTTAATTTAAGATTAACATGAGTAAATCTTGAGTATATTACAATCTATAGATTTTTTATGCTTTTAATTATTTTTCGCGGTGTTTATTATTTAAAAAAAATGGTTAAAGGCAGACGGGTTCCATTTGTAGGTTGTCCAACAAAAAGGACTACATTTTTCTCGCGCCTCTCGAATAATTTGAATTTTTTGAATATTCAGATGCGAATTCACTCTTTTTGTATACAAATTTACATATTGGCGAACAGGTGAAAATAACGCACCCCAATTTTTCATCTTTCTTCGCGAAATACAAAGTATAAATTAGATTGATAAAGAAGCTTCTAATTGAATAATTCATCGAAAAGTGCTCTTTACAGTATGTCACGGTAATTAATCGCTTTATTAAATTATGATAACGCCAGTCGTCATTTTGTCGGCACTTTAACTAATGGCCAATTCAGATAAATTATCGGGAATGTGAAATAAAATAATCAATCCACTAGATCCTATTTTTTAGGCCTATAAACCACTCTGTGGTACCATGCTAGAAATATATTTAATGATTACACTTATGGTTATTTTTTATTACTATTTTAACACGATTTAAATTATTTTTTGACTCGAGATCTTACGATATTAAAATATATTATAAAAATAAATCCATCCCGTTTCCATATAGAGTGCAATCAAGATATATGTATATATATATACAGTAGTATTAGACTAATTTCTGCATATTTTTTTTTATTATTCAACTAACTAATCGTAAGGTAATAAACGGCCTAAAATATTCATAACACATTTTATAATGGTAAAGTTAGTGAAAACTAATACAACTTATAGTGGAATTATAGTAAATAAATGAGAATGTTTTGAAGAGAGTTATCGCAAAAATATTACAAAAAAATATTTCTTACCATTAATTTGTAATAATAAATTAATTTCGATATTTTTTCTGCAAATAATAATAAACCACTGACAGTCCGTGTTAATCGAAAATAAAATTATTGTAGCTTAAACGATACCATCCTGTATATTATTATTACATGTAATATAAGTGTTTATAATGTGGATTTTTAAGAATTAAGAATATTTTAAGAGAAACCCCAAATTACCCTTAATTTTAATAATAAATTAATTAACTAACTTGTTGCTTAAACAATACCCAACTGTGTAATTAATTTTTAAAAATCCAATTGGTACAACTGTATAATTTTATATATTCGCACAATTATTCTGATATCAAAGAATATATTATTATTCCCGTAGACGTATTGGTTATTTACTTTGTGAAATGTTTCAATAGTAACCGAAGCTGAGTTTATGGCTCGTGCGATAATAATACAAATATACAAATATTGACAATCGAAGCACATATGAGTGAATATGCAATTTTCATGTCATTGAAGTGTTGAAAACGCATATTGTTCAGGTTGAAAGAATCTGAAAAGAATATTTCCATGAGAGTGTCTTTGATAGGTGATGTCTCTTTCCATATGTGACATAATAACATCGTGTGCCAATCCAAGTGCAGTCAAAGCTTGTATTCATTGAAATAATTAAATTAAATAACCGTGGAAACAAATAATGTGGAAGAATGACCAAATAACAATGTATGAAGTATGAAGTGAATTAAAAAAATATGGCCAGATTACCAGTCACACGTCACCGTAAATACGATAGTAGAGTTACTTAGCTACACTTTTGATCGGTTTTTTGTTAGTTAATGCTTCGTCTGAGCCTCGGGCGAGGCACTAACTAACAAAAAAACGATTAAAAGTACAGCAAAGCTACTCTATTAGCGTCTTTACGGTGTACGTTTACGGTTTTTAAACACAACTTACATTAAATAAATGTGCAAATTCGAAGTGAAAAGTTTTTCATGCGATTTTATGAATATTTTCCATATAAAATATAAATTTATTTACAAAGTGTATATCACAAACAAGGCTATTCCCATTTAATGTCGATTTTTTTTCAATCTAACCCATCAATGGGAATTCAATTTGTTCTATTACACTGTGTAATCATAGTCGAATATCCCTTGACCGGTTAGAGATTCTATTAAACTAAATAAATTGAATGAAAACCCTTAAATAAAAGCCACAATATCTATCGTAGTGTCTTCTGGAGAAGAATTCCAAAGGATCTTGTCAAAGTTACACTAGAAAAAATTAATTAAACTCTGCAAAGGTATTCCCCTTTCCGGCTTGTCTTAAGTATAGGCGTATTTTTAGAACCACAAACTTGTTTCATTTATAATCGAACCCAATATATTTGTTTACTGGAATTTCTAAATGCTTATATTTGGATAGTTTAATTTTTTTTATAAAATAATATTTAGGTACAACTGTGATGCAACATATTATATCCGAATGTCGTCCGATATTTGTCAAAAAAACTATTCGACTTGAAAAAAATATATACCGTACCACAAAAAGGACACGCTGTCATTTTATTTATTCATAATTGTGTATATTGCAGTGTATGTGTCACAAAATATTTTTTCATATGCAAAAATATACATTTTCATCCAGTTATTTATCTGTGGAAAGCTCCATTAGTGTTTGTCACATGCAAAAGGATAATTAATTATTAATCCACATAAGGTTTTGTTAACTCAAAAAATCGTATTTTTTTTAATTAAACAGCAGCGTTTTATAAAAATAAAAATTGTATAACTGAAAAGCGCACAGCTTGAATTGGGGTCACGATTTAATTATTTCCATAACTTTAAATTAACTTAACACAAGACCACACATTTAATCACATACATATCAACCCACAGAACATATGTATTTTTTAATAATAACGCATATATTTATATGGAAAATTGTGGTTTTTTGGGTTAAAATATATAAAAAAACCTATGCATAAATATTTTTATTACATTTAAATTTACTAATTACGTCTCAAGCAAATCCACCCAATATAATGAATATAATAATATCAAACAGGTGCTTTCTAAAACAATAAGATTAAAAATACCATTGTATTTCGTAGAGACACATTTTTAATATTTGAATATAATATGCGAGAAAAAAAGATTAGATTGCTTCATATTTTAAATAATTAAACATTTTTTCAATAAGTAATACAATCAGGTAATAAAAAAATATGTATGCGATAACACGCTGGAAAAATATTGACTATAGAATATTTTAATTAACTAACCCAAAAATTAAATTATTAATCCAATTCGCTGCTACAAAAAGCTAGTTATATCAATATTTATTAAAATATCCAAAAAATAACCTAACCTAACTTCATCATTACTAAACCTCTGCCAAGAGGGTGAAAAAAAAGCTTTTCAATTGCTGATAATTGTAGAGTATGTATGTTCTATTTGAATTTTCGGATATTAACAGAACAAGCTTATAAAATAATATGATGAATATAATAATTGATGTATGATAAGTGTAGATGTATATAATATTATGTTTTGTGTAAATATCAGAGAGTTGAAATAAAATAATAAAGCAATATTATAAAGGAAATCGTTGCAAAGTTCCAATACGTCAAAGTACTTCATTACATCAACTTGGACTAAGTTTTATCATTACGTCAAAATTAAACATATTTTTATATAAAATCACAGCTCTTTAACACATAAGAGTATTTTTGGTATATTATTATTTTATTTCAGAGAAAATCCTACGCACATATTTTCAAGGGTTTTAGTGTGATTATTGTTAGAAATAATATAAGTCTGGTTAATATTACTTTACTTAACAAACACCAGAAACGTCGCCGTAATAATAATCATATATTATATGAAATTCGTTTAATTTCCACTGCTCAGTATTTGAGTTTAAACACCTTTAGTGATTTGACTCCTGGACCCTTCTCTTCTCTAAAACCCAATACTAACGATACCTACAACACTTCGAAGGCCAATTAAACACGGATAAATTCCATATTGACTTGTGATGTTTAGGATACATTGATCAATTATGTAAACTGTAACGGAGTTTCTCAATTATAAGAGACAGAAGGCCTTTTCTATAATATACATACGTGTGTGTGAATGTGAATCTCGCTAATTAAAGAGCCTTTAAATAGAGAAATACCCCTTCAAAGGATTGCCTTTGGCTGCCTTATCTATTTGTCTAAACTGATAAATAAATTTATACCGAGGCAAATAACCCTTTAGATGAGTTTTCAGCCAAGCAAACATTTTCCGTATCAAATATGTCAATATTGTAATAAATTAAAATTATACATTCATTATACACGCACAGTGTCTAAGCGAAAACACGTCTGAGATTTTGTACACTCGTATACTTAATTATAATAATAATTAAAAAATATGTAAAACAAATCTAAGGACTTTGTTAATGCGAGGTACAATATCGCAAAAATATAATATATTTTTTAACCTAAAATTTACATATAAATTAAATAAATGATAAACCACTTATAAGTTACAATAATATATATTCCCACTAATAGCATTCATTTCTTATTAATCCGAAATAAAAATATCCATTGCTTTCAGGGCATTCAAAATGGGTAATAATTTTTTATGATTATGGAAAAAATATATACATATGTATTTATAATTATTTTATGCTGAGGTTTTTTTCTAGATATTATATTATACCTAATATACCTTAATAAACTTAATATACGTACATCAAATTTATTTATTTAATATAATTATCGTTTATTAGGCCAATTATTCAATTAATTTGTGTGTTTCCTTGTTTTTTGCACTTTCGCCCCCTAGATCTGCATATAATACAAGAAATATTTGAGTAGATTTTATTCATTTTAATTTTATTTTTGTATATTACAACGTCTTAATTCTATATTAATTGATTTTGTTTTGTAAATTCTACGATTTTATTATTATTTATTTATTTAACGTCCAACTGAGCGTTTACAAAAAAATTGTCTGTATACAAAATAACAAAAAAAAACAATGTTCCAGATACAAATTTACAATAAAAAAGTAAGGTTATTAAATTTAAAATAAAAAGTGTTAAAAAAGCATGTATTTAACTGACTACTACTAGGACTGAATTTAATGAATTTATAATGAATACTTAATAAATACATTTTCAGAGACTAATCAGAAAAATTGTAGAACTTATTACAAAAATTATCTTATTATTATTAATTATTAATTAACCCACGACTATTTCGATCTATTTATTTAACAACTCGGTTTTTCAATATTTGACGTTATAATCAAATTAACGTTAATCATCCATCGTTTACATTATTATTTTGAAACATGGTCGGTTTATTTAATGGTGAATATCTACCAATTGCTAATAAATGTGTGCAACCGTTCAACCGAGACTAATTTATATGTAAAATTGTTGCAAGCGCAAATTTCATTAGAATTAATACGATATGAAATATAATATTATTGGAATGAGGGTGTCGTTATTTATAATTAAAATTCACATACAGGGGACAACCTTCATTAACTTGTCCATATCGATTCTAAATAAAACACACCTTTCTGGTTGTTAAAGTGGTCAGATTAACTCGTATCCCGTGGACAATCAATCCTTTGACAGTGCAAATTAAACACTCTCTCCTGAAAAATATTTGCGCACAACTCAATCATACATTTTTATATGAAAGAAGTGAAGCTTTCGGATATTACATTCGTTTTTCTCGTATTTACATGTTGTTCCTCTTCCGATTTCTCAATATGACCGCAAATCGACGTCGAGGTATTCTTTGATTTGAATTCCACGACGCCTATTCTTTGTATTATTCTGACAAAAATACAATTTGCAAGGGTGTCCCGTTTCTTTCACACCCCGATGCCCTCCCGAACAAATGCGAGATTACTGAAAAACTGAAAAATCAAAACACATTTCAAAATACACACTATTTAATCGAACTCTCTGGGAGAATACAATAGAAATATTTATACTCAATCACAAATCTTTTCCGTTGACATTTTCCAAATCCGATGGGTTAATAACACAAAAATCAGTTTTAAATATGCAGCTTTACTCTCAATGATCTAAAAACAAATTGTATATATTTCACAAGCTTATTTTAATATTGAATGCGTACATTAAATAAAAGCCAAAAACTATATGTTTGCCAACAAAATATTCAATAATACTCCATGAACACCCTATTTTAAAACCCATGTCCAAACCTCGGCCAAGATGGTGAAAAAACATGTTTTTTAATTGCTGACAATTGTTGAGCACAGCGCGGCTTACATTTTTATTATATTGTAAAATGTATAATTCCATCTGAATTTTTGTATAAAGATAAGATATTATTTGAAAACTTGAAAGCTTTTGATAAGGATTTTACTAATTTTGGATTTTTTTAGACACAACAACATGTTAATTAATTTTAACAATTAGTAGTTACATATCTCACCGACAGAGTGGCTCTGCACGACTTAATAATCACCTTACAATCCAGGAAATCAGAGTAAACCTAGATCAAGACGATCGATCGGAATTTTGAAAAGTTAAACCTATATTTTTGTACTAAAATATTGAGGCATTTAATTTATTATTTATTACAATTACGAATGGATAAGCTATTTTTTCTTTAAGCCTATCTTAATTTTGATAATTCCTCTAGAAAATTAAGAAACAAAGAGTATATAAAGATCATGGTGTATTTATATCAAAAGCTTATTTATAAAAATTTTATATAAAAAATTATATAGTAAATTAAATGAAAGCCAAACCTATATTTGCACCAAAATATAAAACAAAAACTGTAATAATTTATTATAGATACATTTTTGTATTAATAACCCATCGATTTGTCATTTCCAAAAATAACAATAAAAGCCATATTTTTAAAAATATTCAACATTAAATGGTTTCTACGTAGTCGTTCTTAGCCAAATTTCATTTAGTTTAAAAAATAAATATAAACCGTCTCAATTTTCGTCTCCCGAGGGAAACAACACGAATCTCAAATGAGCAAACAGATGGAATTGGCGAAATTGAATTCTTAATTTACTGTCTGTCGAGCAAAAATAATTCAGACGCTCTAATTTGTTAGAAATCACAAGTATAAAAAATAATATCAATCGCTTAGTCAGTTATTCGTCAAGTAGTCGACTGTCAATCTTTGTGTTGTATCTGAAAAAGCTTTTGTTGGAACTTTAATCTGGTTGTGAAGTACGTGTTTTTTGGTAAAACGACACTTGAGCTGAGAAAATAAACTGACTTGACAAAAATGTTCAACGTCGTAAATGTCGAATACCCAAAAGACGCATACAAACATTTCTATGTGGATAGACAGTTTCGACAAAACACTATATCAATAACAAAATATACTAAATTAGTATCACTTCATTGTTTAATAAAATAATCAGCAAAAGGGGTTGTAAATATCTCAATTAGAAATGATCAATACACAAATTCTATACTGTATTGCTTATTTGTGGAGTTTTCCTAATAACTATGAGGAAAATAGCGGTACAATTTTAAAAGAACCTAATTATAATTTTGTACCCATTGAAAATGTACTTAATTTAAAAATATGATAAAACAAAAGTCGAGATAAATTGTATGGAATTATAACGGGTGGGTGGAAAAGTCCCGCTAATATTTTGATTGCATGATTGATGGTTTTGAGACGTTAAGATCAGTTTTGGCACGTCTTGTTTTCTTCTTTATCCATTATTTTCCACATATAAACATGTCCTGTTCTAAAAACATGTGACAAAAAATCTAATTTCCAATAATTGTGAGAGGAAATAAATTATAAACAAACGCCACTTAGTATAATTGAAACTCGTTCATTTATACAGGTGCATTAATCTGCCTTCTATTTTTTTTATTGGACAAATAGATATGCAGAAAGATGGTAATTTAACTACGGGCTAAACTGATCTAAACGTCACATAACCAAGATGCCCGTTACTTTCAAATTCCACTCACAGGCGTCACTTTTAACGAAAATACTTTTTAACATCTAGTCATTTTTAGTAATTTAATTTTAATAAATTACCCCAATTTTAAATTACAAATCTGCATGTGAATATTTGAAATAAACAGCCTCACTTGTGAATGTCGCTTTGAAAAAATTACACACATTAGTTTGCGGACGAATTTTAGATTTACATCCGCCGAACACATTATTTTTTATCACAAAAAATATTCATACCTTGGCTTTTTGCCCTCACATCGTGTATAATTTTAAAATATATCTACCCGAGAACCAAAAGGTTAAACTTACGCATCTAATTTAAAACAGTATTATTAAAAATATCACGCAGCTATTTAACTTTTATTCAGTGTAAAATGAGGGACTTTTAAAAAAAAGTACGTCACGACAGCGATTAAATTATGAAGTGGTTTTCTGAAAAGTGTAGATCTATTTTAATACATTTTCTTGATTTTATTTTGCCAAAGAAGGATTCTATTGTAATTATTTACTAAATCACGTGTAAATTAATTTTAAGCTACTCAATATTTACTAAGCATGGAAAAAACCCGTCCTTTAAGCGATGTTCTTATAAATGGAGGGATTATTTATAAATTATTTGCCACGAATCCTTGATTTATAAAAAAATATTTATATTAATTGCTCAAGAGGTTAAGGCCCATGGCTACAAAAACAGTGGTTATGGGTTCAAATCCCGCACAAATCAATGGAAAAAAAATGATTTGATCGGTTATTACGACTGGAAGATTGGGTTTAATATTTACAAAATCCCGATAGATCGTTTTAATCTGGGATTAGTCTGATTTCCTGGATTTTAAGGTAATACTGAGGCGATTATTAACCGTTATGTTGGTGATCTGTTAAAGCTTTATAATGCAGGAAACCAGAGTGAACCTGAACGGATACGGTCCATTTACCTTTGTTTTTAAATCAGGCGTTATATTACTTCAATTTTTGGTCTAGTTATTTAATAAAAAGCTCACTATTTATAAGTTCCACTCGTACAATTGAATTAAAATCAGCTGTGCAGAGTTGCAGCGCGTCCTGAAGCCTGAGGCCGTTTATAAAACTAATCGTTGCGGACTTGAACCAAGTTTCAGAACTGTTAAACTTAGTTTCACCATCATTACCAACATTATGTTAACCGTTTGGGCCTACAATTTCACTTACAAACTCTCCCATTCATATTTTCAAACTGAAACATTTTAATTGAGTCACCGGATGAATACTTTAGTATTCAATTATATTACCTTGTGCAGGACTTGGACCTGCATCTTCTTGTAAATAGTTTCTTCAACGGAATGTTTTAGTGATGAAATAATAACAATTTACAAACCTAACGATTTTTTTACCGATAGATTTGGATGGCATAAAAATGGATGTATAAATATCAAGATGGCGGACCAAGCAGATGAGTTTTACAGATACAACACTGTGATCAAGGTGATTCTCAACTCAACAAGCAACCAAATCTGACAAAGCGATCAAACCTAAATTTTAAATCATAACAAAGCAAATTTAAAGCACATATCAAGACACTAGTACACTCGATATCAATATGGCGGACCAAGTAGACGAGTTTAAGTGAGACAACACTAGTTGTATCGCACTAAATGTCCGTTCTCTTCATTATTGTTGTTCAAACACTACAAATCACCATGATTGCAGTGTTGCCTCATTCGGACTCGTCTGCTTGTTCCGCCATCTTGATATTTATATATTCAGTTGTATGGCCTGTTAATATATTGATGATTAACAGTGTTTAAACATCAGTAATGAAGAGCGATGTAGAGAATTAAGATGAACTGACATTGTGCTTAAACAATTAATATTGTCTCAATCAGACTCGTCTGCTTAGTCCGCCATCTTCATAGTTATATATCTAGTTGAATGGCCTGCTAATATATCGGTACACTAAAAAATATTTGATTGCGTTTTTTATGCGCATTTTTAATATTTACCGCAATATTTTACTACTAATCGCTTATTTAATTTTAACTGAAATATAATAAAAATAGTCACTAATAATTTTCGCGTAATTTAAAGTGGGTTTTATGTAAAAAAAAAAAACATTTGTACAGACCTCTTGGTATGCATACGCAAGTCAAATTATTTAATATTGCATATATTAATATTTAATTTTGAAATTGACAATTCAGTGTTTACGAAGTAAATTTACGAATTTGTATCTCCATATTTAGTAACAGAATGAAATTTGACTCTTAGATGATTTAAGCATTTATATAAATAAAATATATTTTAGCCGCGGAACTAATAAAATTTATAGCAATCATGTGAGACAATTTTTATTTATTGCAGTAATTGGGTGTTATTTTAATATTTGTTAAACTTTAAAACTAGAAGCTTGTTCCGCACCCCCATAATTAGCAAAACACGTATGTAGAAATTTTAATAATTAATATAGAATCGCTTAATTTAAAACAGTATGTTTCTCGGAAACCACCGCGGTTGTTTACATAAAACTAAACTATGCCATGCTAAAAAGTGTCGGAGGCTTTTATTCTGTCCACAAAGGCTTCAAACGAGAGAAACCATCTACTCCATATCTCTTTTTCAGTAACTCTTCTCCACACAAACATATTATGCATGTACTAAAATAAAAAAATAACTAACTCATTTATAAAACACCCTCTTGTTTGTGGGGCTTGTAATTTTCATAATCAGATATGTTTAATTCGGGACGTGATGCAATCGAGTGGGGATGTAAAAGGGAAAGAAAACCCTTTGATTTAGTATCGGCAAGGGATGATCAAGAAGTCCAATCTCCAATCCAAACTCTAATCCTTGTCTGATTTACACGCCTCTTGACAGCTTTATTCCCATACACCACGTATTTTTGCAGCCGTTTGAACGAAAATGCAAACAATTCAAAGTGGAAAAGGCTTCAACTTCCTGTTAATTCTTGAAGCTTTATTTGGTTCAAGTCACCGATCAATTAAACCACTCACTATTTTCTTTATCCGCTTAAAAACCATCCAACCGCATAGTTTTATTCAGAACAAAGCTACAATAATTTAGATTACAAATTGAAATGAAAGTCATCGATCTTCCCCTTTTTACCCAACCCCAAACATCCCCCTATTTCACATTTCGGTTTTACTTCGACACCTACTTTTTATACAATCGTAACAAAAACTACAACACAACTCCAATAAATCACCGTATAATTAAAAAGCTTGTAAACTAATAACGGAAACCGCTTTTTTTGGTGGCGATTATTGAAAAATAGGGTATTTTTAATTGAAACTTTCAATTGTTTTTTTTCCATAATCTGCTTGTTTTTTTTTTAATTTATGATGTTGTTTTTATCAATTTGATTTTAAAAATGCATAAAAATGTCGCATTATGCATTATTAAATATCTACAAAATTATTGAAATATACTGTATTTTACGATGATTGATATTTTTAAATTGAATAATAATTAAAAATCAACAACAATGTATTTTGATACAATGCATTTTAATCCCAAATTTTAAATAATCAGAATGCTGATAAATGGGTTAATTGGTTAAATTTTTACTCAAATTATAAAAAAAAAATATTGACTATTTAAATTAATAGTCACAATCTAAGCTAACTCTGATTTCTTTTATTTAATGAATGCCCAGGATTGAAAGCATAAATTTAAAATAAATTCACACCAATATGAAATAAACCCCAAAGTTTGAATTATAACCATAGACGAGCGACAGCGTGACGTTAACTCCTTGATTTTTAAATATGCATAGTACTTTTTAATTATTTTAATAAAAAAATAATTAAGGGAATTAGTGACAATTATTTTTAGCATGACGAGCAACTGTACCATTTAATTTAATATATTGAATATAATTGTAATAAAGCCTTAAGATTATCTCCAATGGAAGATGTTTGAGGTTGTAAACGTGTTGGATAAGGTGTAATGGTCGAATATAAAAAGGATGATAAAGGAGACCTCTTATGTTCGTACATGCGGCTATTTGGTTCTGGTTCGTTTCAATTCTATTTTTGGAATTGTATTTCGAAAAGGCTGTTTGTTGCTTCGTAGAAAATAGTGTGTAAGAACCGATTTGTCAAAGTCAAGGTGCAGGTCTGCCACAAACCACTATTACCAAAACAGTTCCTTCAATCCAATACTATTTTATCCTGTCGATGACTTGTACTAAAAAGCTTCTTTTTGGAATCGACAAATCTCAGCCACCGCAAACAAGATGATAAATACATGTAAACGGGACGAACAATTTATTCTAAAATGACCGGGACTTGTATTATAAAAGTCAACCCTTTCTCAGCCTGTATTTGTATAATAATATAATATATATTTTAATGAATTTATTTATTCCGCCGACATACCCAAAAGCTCTGGTAATAGGAAAAAAATATTGGCACGTGTTTATGCTGGGTGGATTTTGAACTTAAAGGGTATCACAATAATATAACAAAAATATAATCAACTATTTATTTTATATACGTCCCGAGAAGATTTAAAAAGATTTGGTTTTGAGATACAATCACGTGGTAATTATTTTTCAAATTTTACCTGTTGCTGATCTTAACAATTAACAGTCTATATTTACCTTACATTACAGGAAATCAGAGTAAACCTAGATCAAAATAAAGAGAAGGTAGGGTATCGCATTAATATAAGCATACATTAAAAATTAATTAATTAATTTCTCAACATGGGTCACCAAATGTAATTATTTAAATACTAATAATAGGTTCGACTCGTGAATTATATAAAATAAATATTAATTAGTTAATGCATACAATTTAATAGATATAAATATAATCTAAAGAAATATGTTATTTGTAATTTCCACAGTAATTCATAACAAATAACATATTTCTTTAAATTATGGAATTCCACCAAGAAGTCAACACTATCAACAATTAATACAATTTTTTTTAATGTTTCGATCCAATTTTATTCTGATTTCCTGTACTGTAAAGAGCATAGAGCAGATTAATTTATCAGATTGTCGTGTAGTAAAAAGTTATTTAATCAATGAGATTTTTTGATAATAAATTAATAATGAAAAATACACCTGTAGATATTCTGCTTGGTTCTAAAAAACACAATTAATTTTCACCACAGCGGAATTTTTCCGAAATTCAGTCATACCAGAAATTCTGTAATCCCTCTCGTAAAACGAATTGTTGGGGTTGTAAAAAGCCAACATCGTGTTTGTGTAAAAAGTATACTTATCCTAGTTTTTTTTTATAACAGAAAGCGGCTGGTTTTATTCGTTGATATTTCCACACCTGAAATATTTCAGGAAGGACACAGCCTTAAACTTCTAATCTAATCACGCCGAACGGAAAAACCTTCGATTTGAATATAAATAGGGGATTTAAGTACGATTTGCGCTATATTTAAATTGAATCGCGAACAATTTTCAATAGTAATTTGATAACACGAAGACTCTGATGTGATATTACGTGCCTGAAATGAAATAACTAAGAAGCGAGAGACCTTTCATGAACAAACGACTTTGATAATATAAATATTAACTTCATCATCGTGTTACAACATACGAAATTATCTCACTGGGGGGAAAACTTTGATGTGTGTACGAATAACCTGAGAGTGAAAGCTACAACCCTACATCTACAATTGAGTCGCCTATTTCCAAAACATGCGATATACCATTTTATTCTAACACAAAATTCATTATTTATTTTTAAAAAATTACTAAAAAATAAGTACAAGAGAGACATCTGTATTGAAGTTTAATACTACGGCGTAGCTACAGCGCGACTACGACTGACAGATTCTCGTAGCACCGAGGGCGAAGGGTGCTAAAATATTGGATGTTTGAATCATTTTCTTCTCTTTGTATTATGTGGTTGTCGCTGCGTAGTAGTCACGCTATAGTCCTAGTCTGAATAGATGGCCAATAAAAAATACTTTTACTCAGGGAATTTGGACTTTTTTGAAAAATTATATCATTATTATTATCAAAGACTAAAAAATTAAAAGATAATTAATTATTACAATTTAATCACTAATAATATTTTAAGAGAAGGTTTAAGAAGAATTTTTTTTTTTAAATAAAATATTTTGGTTTATACCCGTAAATAAAAAAACAATATATAATAATAATTCATCTATCGAAAAAGAGTATAATAAACTTAAAATTATTTATTGAATTTTTAAATCTAATTAAATTTAAGCCAATACAGTAAAAAATCACCAGTAGAAAATTTCAATGAATAACCTTTGAGCGACGGTAATTTTCATTTTTGATTAATGTTGAATGTTGAATTACAGCAGATTATTATTATTAGCAGAAAAAATATATGTCTTGTTTCAGTGGATAAAAATATGAATTAATCTTGGATTTAAAGCGATATTTTTTGAATAAGCGAATATACCCAATATTTTATAATTCAGTTTACAGTAAAGGGTTATATTGACATATGTCTGTTTGTTTTTAATGTTTATGGAGGGTAGCGTGAGTTTCTAATTAAATTTAGTACCACATCCTAAAGCCGATGTTTTTAACGCGTCTTTGTAGGAAAGTTTGTCAAGATGTGTCCTGATGAATAATATAAATACGTCGAAATAAGCAAAATCTCAATTCAAATATAAAATATAGAGAGACGAATGCTGTCGCTTTTACTAGTCCATCGTTTTGTTAACCATACACGAAGAAAATATTATTTTTTATTGACTCAATCGATAGTTCAATTAATAAAAACTAAAACATTAATGCATTCTTGGAGCACTACACGAATTAAAATTATTATATTACACTTCATATAAAGTAATACAATTTTCCAAATGTATAATAAGCGTAACCTGAGCAGTGATCACAATACAAAAAAAAAACTTATAATCTTTTATATTTATACATGAAGGCCTTAAATTACTATATACTATTTTAAAGAGGATAAAGGTATTGTAAATATATATATATATATATATATATATATATATATATATATATATATATATATATATATATATATATATATTTATATATATATATATATATTTTTATCCCAATTAAAAAAAACTCCTAATGTGTATATCCAGATCTTTATTTCAGATTAATATGCAATTCTTAATGAAGCTTAATATTATTAGTGGAAATAAATGGTTGCCACTACTATTAAAAATTATGAGGTATTTTTTATATATTATTGTGATCATTTAAAATATTTTCAATGATTAAAAATCTACCTAGTATTAAAAATCAATCATCATCATAATACTTGAGTGAGTATATTTTGTAAGGAATAAAATAATAAACAGAGGAAATTGTAGAAAAAAATATTCTACTTGTCGAAGCAGTGATATTTCTGAATAATTCCAAATGAAAATGAATAGTAATCTTTATTACCTTTATAACAACATTTAATTTAATCACTGGCTGTGGATACAATAATAATATTTTATTAATACCGATCTACTATTTACAAAAAAAAAAAAAAAAAATATTCCGATCTGTTCTGTCCGTGTTCTGATTGATCTGTGTCAAAATAAATAAATAAATTGTTCCGGACGAACCTAATTTTAATCTTTTCATAATTATTTATTAACTAATTACTTTATTAACTATTAACTAATCTGTTTATTAGTACATTGCCAAGGATTGTCTGGAAAGTCCTCTTATATCTAATTTATTTGTAAGGAGTTGTTTAGCAACAGGAAGTCATACAACTCTTATGTATAAACTGTTTAAACACAATCTGAGAATTAATTAAACATGTGTTTGTGCATTTCTAGTAGACACTTTAACACTTCAAAGTAACTTCTTCAATCTCTTCACTTCATTAGGCTACATTCACGCTACCTGTTTTCTCATCAATACCGTTTAAATTCAGTATATGTGCAAGGTGTCTTAAAATATTTATCGACACCTCTATTAAGGGTTTGAAATTTATATTTTTATGTTAAAGTTTCGGCGAACCATGGCTCCCAAAGTCTGACAATGATGTCTGTCAAAGTTAACAGTGTTGTCAATTTATCCCATCTCATATCCGACGACTCAAAATAAATCCATTTGATAATAACACTATCTTTAAATATTTGATTCATCAAAAGTACGTCTTAATTAAAAGGGCTTGTATTTTATGGCAACATTATACAAAATCTAAAATGATTTATTATACGATTTTAACATCACCGATTGGTTGTTGAATTGGATGAGATAAAATGGCAACACTGCTTACATCCATGAACCACCGAAATGTTTACAGCAATAGCCAAATCAATATTTAACGATGTAGAAGATTTACTAATAAATTATAATAATAAACCGTCATACATTTAGGTTCTAATCCCCTTCAATTAAAAAAATGATTATTAATAAAATCCCGATCAATTGTCTTGATCCAGGTTTAATATGATTTCTTGTATTATAAGGAAAATACTGATTATTAAGTCGGTGACCTGTGTAACTAGTAATACTTAAGATTACCGACAAAAAATTAATTAACATGTTGTTATGTTTAAAAAACCCTCTTAAAATAAATAAATAAATAATTATAAAATGCTAATCCATCCTTCAAAATATCAAAGATCATTCATAACAAAAAATAAAAGTAGCAAGGTTAAAGCGCGGTTAATAAATAATAAAGATCCGTTTCAACTAAAAATACCCAACAAAATTTACAATTTAACCTATTTTCGTAATATTAAATATACATTAGGTAATGGCAAATTTAGACCATTAATAAAATCTTAGCAACATGCTAATCTTCCCTTAAAATATTTTAAAATCATTAGAAAACATTGTATATTACGTCGGATGAACAAAATCAAAGTGTATTGACGTGTAGACATGTAAATAATGAAGAAAATCCCAATGTAAGAATACCAGACCCTTAAAAGTTTCTGTGGTATAATATATATAAAAGTCTGAGGAGTATAGTATGTGGGCGGTACTTGGTAGGGATTATAAATATTATTATAATGCAGAAATAACACAGGATATTATAGATATAATAGTTGTATTAGGATATATTTCCCTGGAGTGTACCAGCATCCAGTTTGAGACGTCAAGGAATATTATATCTTAGTATCACTTCACTTCATAAACGGGATCCTGTGTGCACTGCATTTTAAATTTGAATACAATATAAATTAAATAATTACATACAAGAATAACATCCCCAATTGCCTCTCTATTTATTTGGAGCTATCAATGCCCGAATTACATGTGTGTAAAGGTTTTAATGATAATTGGATTAATTATCTACTTTTAATGACCGCATTGTACAGAAGGCTCTTGATTAAAGACATAACAAGTGTTTAACTTTCCCCTGTAGAAAGTGAAGTCTGCAGGTCACCACTCGACCTTAAAGCCTTCTTTTATTATGGATCGTTATCTGAATATTCTTTTTGACCTTAACTTATTTATTATTTGACATTCAGTTTTAAGCGGTACTGAAATGCGGAAATAATGGCCCTGTTTCATTGTGAATACATTAAAAAACAATGATTTGCTCTTCATTTTCGATTGATCAAGATGCTTTTAAGATCTGTAATACGATTTAGTCTTGATAATGTGTGATTAGCGAAATTATATAGGGTGGACTTGAGCTAACTGAGAATATTTTATTTTTAGAGTATCGCAAAAATAAAAATAAAAATTATATAATACAATACGTGTACTCACAGAAATACCTGATTCCAAGATGGCACAAACTACTCTTTTTTTCTACTTTTTCGTCTGTTTATTATTTTATTCCAAACAAATATACTCAGGTATATTCAGGATGATTGATTTCTTATATTACGTAGACAATTAATCGTTGAGAATATTTTAAAAAGATACATTATATCAGAAAAATATACATTTTTTAAGAGTAATCAGCTTATGACATTCCGTATTAATCGGAAATAAAAACGGTTCTAACATATCGCAAAAATAAATAAACAAAAAAAATATTTTTATTAATATTATACAAACACGATACTTACTACTGCGTACTTCACTGAAACAGCCGATTCCAAGGCAGCCCAAACTACTCTTTTATTTCTACTCTTTTTTCTGCTTATTATTTTATTATTTACAAAAATACTCTTAATCTTAGGTAGACTTTTAATCATTGAGAATATAAAAAAAGAAATACCTCTAATTTTTAATAGTAATAAACGGCTATCATTACATTTTAATACGAAATAAAAACGGTTCTAACATATCGCAAAAATTAATATTTATTACACAATACGCACGCCATATCTACTGTTGTGTACTTCACAGAAACAACTGATTCCAAGATTGGACAAACTACTCTACCACCCCCTAAAATATTCTCAGTTATTTAAAGTCCAACCGTGTATATAATTAAATATTTTTTCAATATTAAGATGAGGTTTATGCACCAACAGGCGCCTCCGGTACAATAAAAAAATGTCGGATTACTGTAATTACGAATGTCTGGAGAAGTGATGATAACATTAGATATAAATTACCCACAATATTTGCGGAAAATTCCTCTATTGTAACGTTATTTTGTAGCATATTTTATCTTACACCGAGGATAAGCTGTCAAAAACAAACCATTTATATTCGATTCGATTGTCTGATCAATAATCCGCATACATACATACACGTCTATTAATATTATTCAAATGCTTCGTAGATAAAAGATTGATTATTCATATGTGTTCACACGAGAACTTTTACGAATACGATATTCAAATAATCATATTTTTTCATTTAATTTATTATCTTAAAAAAAATGTTAATAACCAGGAAGTTAGAGTAAGCCAGAATTGGGACAGTGGGAACTCTCAGTCATATTTTTTAAATTCAAAGATAACTTGATGATATGACAACGGATAATATGAAATGTTCAGCTCCCTAACCACGAACTCAACATTATGTCATTTTTTATTTGAAAAATATAATGTACTGCTAATAAGAATAATTATGATTTTGTATCATTAGATTTCAATTATTCGATAAAAGGTAATCTTAAAATTGCGGGCATATTCTTGAATTAATAAATAATAATATATGGAATAATAAATAATATTGTATATACATTTATGTATTACATTTTGATGATCTGGTCCTTTTTTATTTTAATATTCAAATATTCGTGATAAATATAAAAATATGAAACTCCATTGCACGCAAAATCTGGAGTTTCATATATTTTCACTCGTTTGTTTTAGTCGAAACGGATCAATGTTGAGTTCGAAGTTATGGAACTGTACGCTTCATATGTGTATAAATTTTGACTGTCTTGAATACAAAAAACTCTATATTTTTAGAGTGTTTGATGTTCTTCCACAAAAACGTACTGTTTAAAAGTATTGGTTGGTGATTTGTTTCTTATTATTTTATATTTAACAATAATTATGTTTTCTTTGCAATTTATTATACGTTAATAAATGATAAAGAATTTTCAAATATAAAACCCAATACTAATCTTATTCACAATAAGCATTTTTAGGGTATAAACTGGATAGTAGATTGCTATCGAAAAACCGTAGCGCGTAGGCCGCGTAGCTCGTAGCTCGTAGCCAAAACTCCATGACGTCAAACTATAGTGTTATTCCGCAGAAAAAAATCAACTTAGTGGGTATATCTATGCTAAAGCGATGGTGTAAAATTTCCAATAATATTTATAGTTTTCATTAGGTGATGTTTGAGTATAAAGACGATGATGTCGGACTTTTATACGTGATAAAGCAGGAATGGTTGTGCTTTATCACCATCTGTTTCAACACATAATATCCGATCGACAATTATCGACATAATCGGCGCAATGTCAAGAAACTGACATTCAATATCAGTCATAATAAAACTCGGCCGTTGGTTATTTTAGGAATCAGCAGTGGTCAAAGGTCCCGAGGACTTCTTCATCACTTATCGATTTGCATGGATTGAGTTATAAATATGAATAGTTTGTGATGAACGCGACTTGAATAATTCACACGACGAGACCTTTTCCACTAAACTTTTTATAACCTCGTCATTCTTGTATACTGAACCACTAACTCACAAGAATTCCACCGAATAAAAATAATAATTTCCCAATCGAAATTCACTTTTTAAGGAGCCATTGTCTGCGACGAAATCGGTCTCCTTCTTGAACACTTCAACCACTCCAGAGTATCCTTTTTTATCATAACAGAATCGCTAAATTGATTAAAAATTATATTGAACCTTCTGATATTAAACAGCGATTGTGAAAAATTCTCATCTCCATAATTTTAAATAGAATAAAAATAACCATAATAAAAATCTTGTTACTCACGGATCAAGTGTACAAATTCAATCCTCGGATAGGGACACGTGTTTTTTATATAATTTAATCAGAAAAAGGTCATAAAAACAGGTGACCGAATGATTTCAGCTAATCGCTAAAGGAAATAACGTGAAATTATGCAATAAGGCCTAAAAGTTCAACGAATAGTCCTTTAATCCCGTGTCGCAACTTTATAAACCCCAAATTATAAATCACCATGTTCACTTTTATCTAAAAACACATTTGTTACAACTCAACTTTATCAATTTTATATCTAAACTCCATTTCACCGCTATCTATCACTGCAAATTTCCATCATTAAACCCTTCAATATATTGCTTTTAGACTGAAATATAAATTTAAGCTGCTTGTGTTAATTTTGACAATTGACATATCATATTTTGGTGGTTTTACCATTTTAGTAATTCTACACAAGGATACACTATTAAATATTGAATAGGAAGTATTTTCACTACCAGCCTAGTCCCCGGACATAACGCCATCCGATTACTATTTGTTCAGATCGATGATAATGGAAAATACACTGTTTCATAGAGTGATGTTTTTTCAAAATACCTAATACTATTTTTATAAAAAATACAATTCATACGGGAAGATTCATTTTTATAATTATTAAATAAACCATCCGTAAATGATTATTTTTAAATACAAATATTATACAATTGATAAACAATAATCCTTGAGAGTTCTTGTACGAAATTCGATATCTAAATTCATATGCGATTGATTTACAGGTTACTGAAATATTATATAAGATGCCTACGGGTGGTTCGTTATTGAAAGCTTGTTTTTATATTTTTCTTGATAAAAGGTAAAATGTGCTATAATAAACTGAAGTCACGCACATATCCCCTGTCTTCACCACAAATCTCAAAGGGTTACATATCAAATATTATAAGATGGAAAAAATATCCGCAAAATCAATACGTCATAATATAATATTGTGGTGTGACCAATCACGGCTTTGGAACTATTTTGGATTATTCTATTATTATTATTAGTTGTGGGGCTCATTACCCCCGTTTGCTATTCTCTACATAACCTTATACTAAATTCTTCATGACTCGGGCAGAAATTATATTATACACCCGTATAAAAAATTCCTCATGAATATTTTCAGTTAATTGATTACACGTTAAAATTGTTGAATTTATTACAAAAAAATGGTATGTCGCTTAATCGACGAATTGAAATATTTCCACAGAAATTATTCAAAACTCTTTGACCACAAAATATGTAATAATCATTATCGTAAAAAACCAACAAATTAAAAAATACCAGCTTCAGTATGGGATAATTAAATTGGGGGATTAAAAAGGTCGTGGTTTAATAATTTTACAATGATTATTATTTGGAAGCAAACCATTGAATATTTTACAATTATTCCCCCTTAAAAAGTGTTTCATACCAAAACAATAATTATAATAAATACCTTATATAATCTACAAATAGAACTGCCGAACAAATAAAAATGTCAACATATTCAATAATATTTAAACATTTACTTTAATAACCGTTTTATATCCGTCAAATAAAAATAAATGCTGCTTTTCTTATTCAGCGTATGAAAATATTAATCAATAATATTATTCTCAATACAACAAGATTTTGATATTTATTTAGACTTATTTTTGTTTCTTAGGTGCTAATAGTTTGACATTTGCTTTTTAAATATATGAAACAAAGAATAGTGATATGGATTTGTTTATTCCTTCATTTCCAACATACATATATCAAAGTTTAAAAAATTAATAAATTGTACTGTTTAATTAGACATATTTAATAATATATCCTCCTAATTGTTTTAAAAAATACCGAGACGTATTAGGTATTGCAACATGTAATTATTAAAATAATTCCGTGGCAAGATGACAGATAATATTTTTTTTTTAAAGATCCACGTCTATACTTTGTTTCTTATATTTCTAATAAAGCAAATATCAAACAAAGTCGAATAAACTTCTAAGCTCGCAATCGGCTGTGATTGGTGATATCGTAGCATTAAATAGATTATCGTTAATGAGCTTTTTCGAAATTTTTATATGAGAAACATATTATAATTCTATGTATACATCACATAACAAAAAATTATATATTTCCACCTGTTGACAGTTCGCCGTGAACAGATTAGGCATTCTGTTTGGACGAACTTTAAATGAGGCGTTTAAAATTTTAAAAATCCAGATCGTATCAAAAAGGAAGAGAATTAAATAAATATAATAAAAATACTACAACTTAGGTTTAAGAGAATCCGTTACACAAAATATTGTAAAAATTATGAAAACTGTATTTAAGAGCTTTTGATTGTGAGCAAAATAAATGTATATAATATAATGTGTTGGATATTTTAATAATAATTGTTAATAGATTTTCTTGATCGGCATTTCTTGTTTGTATACTTTTGTAATGACATGTTAGAGATTTGCTAATAGAAGTGCTTGTTCTAAGTTGAAAGCTGTTAATGGAGATTAGCAAGTCTGTTTAAGAGGTTGTTGTGTTTAGGTTCTATCCATTATAACATTTTAATCGATGTGGTCAACAATTACCCCATTTAAATTAATAAAATATATTATCTCCCCCTTTGATGCAAGCAAGAGAAATACTTGTCATAAGCTCACTTAATTCTGTCATAGGATATTTCAGCAAAGTTGGGTCTCGTTTTAGATGCAAAAAACTCTTGAATTTACACGGTGTGTTTCAACAAAACGGCGAATAAGGTTTCATACAAATGGATTTGTGATATTTGTATTGTAACACTTCGATCTAAATAGATAAAACAATGAATGGGTGGGATGTGTAAAGGGTCGGGTTATAAAGAGTAGGAAAATATTGTAACAATGTCGAGAAACCCACCCTTAAGAACATATACCAGGGGTCCTTAACCCTGTTACATTCCTACAACACTTTGGGAGTAATTTGATAAAAATAAGTGCTACTCAAATTATACACATTGTCGAGTAAATAACTAATATTATATATTAAACGAATTCCTTCGCACATGGGTGATCTCTTTTCCACCAATTCTGCCACCTACAAGGCTTGTGTAGGAGCGACCTTATATGGTAACATATACTCGTAACTGATATATGATATATTCACTCATTAATAATAACCGAAGATTCTCAGCTGTCATAATAATTATTTATTTTATTATAAATAAATTATTTTTTTATACGAAAAAAATCTTAGGTCCATTTTAGTATATTTTTATGGTCGTATTGGAATTACATAAAAGCCTTTAAGATATTTGAAGTTCAATGAAAGACATGTTGTATAAATACATTTATATATAATACTATAATTTATTTTTATATACTTTACATTTTTGTTTTAAGCCTTTTAAAAAAAAGCTCTTATGAGCGTTTATAAATTTGCAAATAAATAAATTTCGCGTTCTGTTCGGCCGGAATTTGATATTATTTTTTTTTTTGGATTTTATTGAAGAATTGTTAATAAGCATTTCCGACGTCATAATATATTATTGAAACATTAATAAACAAATAAATAATAATGCAATTATATCAAGACTTTTTATTCAAACCTAGGCTAAGAGTATTTCAGAACCTGTTTTTAAAACTGGACACGGCAAATTTCTCCCATGCATATTATGGGGAACGGGTAGTTGCCCCCATGATTGTTGGTCCAGGGTATCAGTGCAGGAGTGTAGTCAAATGAAAGATGAGAGTCACTGGCCAGAGTTTATTTTGGAGGGTAAGTATACAAAGGAGTAGCGCCTGTCAGCGGCATGCTCCCCGTCCGAGGCTCGTGACACCAGTGGAAGGACGCGGGATGGTAGCTGTTCGCGGTAACTGTTAGCGGCCAGCTGGAAGTGCATAAATACATATCTGAGCTGCCCAGATGGCGCTACAATATAAAAATTTATTTTTTAAATAAATTCATAAAAAATTATACGATTGAGGCATTCACTTTAGTATTCAATATAACAGCGTAATGAGAGAGTGTGACTATGGTGCGTATACGAATAGATAGGTTCACTATTCTATTCGTATACCCACTATTCAGTAAAGCTTGGGTTTCCTAGGCATGCGTCGCCGTAAACGTGCACCGTAAAGACGGTAATAGAGTTGCTTTGTTGTACTTTTGATCGTTTTTTTTTGTTAATTACTGCCTCGCCATTAACTAACAAAAAATCGATCATAAGTGTATCTAAGTAACTCTAGTATCGTATTATTATATTGAATACAGCCTTATGTCATATAGTCATCGCAAAAGGTTTAGAACCTCTGGCCTATAGGACACAGGTATCTATAGGTTAAGGGCCAAAGACTAAACACCTCTAAGGACTCATATATTTTCATACAGCCACTTCACTTTTATTGGACCAATGAGTACGGTCACCTGATCTTGCAACCCTTCACACAAAATACACACACACTACTTATGATTCTGCCAAAAAAAAAAAACACATATTGAGACTTTGGAAGAATTCTTGTGTAGAAACATCACATTTATATGGCTATGGCTGTTTTATTTAATAGTTAACATTTTAAAACCGGACATTTAAATTCTCATCAACCAGCAACGGAACAATCAGTAAAATATTTTTTTATTTTCTTTTGCCCAGTCTAGACCCGATTATTATATTTCTATAAACATTTCGACGGACGTGGCTCCAACAGTGAAAGTAACATCTAATTATATAAACAATGTTATCAAAGATAACCTATGCAGTGCTCCAATACAATTTTTTTGTTTTTATACACAAAAACGTGTTAATTAAACGTGTCTGTCGGTGATTTTAACTATTACTAGTTACACAGGTCACCGACTTAATAATCATTATTTACCTTACAATACAGGAATTCAAAGTAAGCCTAGATTGAGGCGATCGATCAGGATTAAATCAATTTTTTTGACTTGAGCAGGATTTGAACCCATGATCAAAGAGTTATACAGTTAGTGATCTAGTACCTAAATCAAAATGAAATAATTTTATTAAAACAAAGTCGTTTTGATTTTTTCCAAATTTAATACGTTAATAATCAATAACGGTTTAATTTTAAGAAACTTGTTTGGGAATATTTAAATGTACTATTTTTATTTATACCCGGTTTAACCAAAATTTATTGTTCATCCGTTAAGAATGCCAGACAACTTGGTGTATAAATATCAAGACGACGGACCAAGCAGACGAGTCAGAGTGAGACAATGAGCTTTGCCTCTGTCAAGCTCATCTGCTTATTCCGCCATTTATAAATCCACTCTTCGGCCTTCTAATATCGGTGGTTAATTAATTCGGGAAATATTGAAGTCCACAAAACACTATTTATTAAAATTATTTGGGTAAAATAATTAAGGAATTAGAAGTCAAAGCGACATGTGTATGAAATTATAGCAGCATTCACACAAAATTACCATAAAATTATTTCGGTCTCTAAGTCATCAACATCATCGTCATCATAATCACGGTCGCAGTACTAAACCTCTATAATTATATTTATTAAAGACATTATTCACTTCTGTTATTCACAATATACTACACTCCTACACTATTTATTTTTAAATTTATATAAATTACCGCTCTCTTCTTTTCGAGATTAGCTAATCACTACTCTGCAGTGAGCTATTCTAATTAAAATACAGTGATTTCCTGATGCCTTCTGTTGGGTTAACTAAGATATTGGGTTACACAGGAATTAGGTTGAATACTACTACACAAATTGTGAATTCTTTATGTGTAGTGTTCTGTTAGGTAATATCCGAAAAATCACAATATAATAAAAATGTAAGCCACGCAGAGATCTAAATTTTTGAGCAGTTGAAAGCATGTTGTTTTGCCAAATTCGATAATACCAATCACAGACTTTTACGGTAAGTTATTTCTTATCCAAGCTACAGACAAATAAGGCGTCGGAAAAAAGAGAGACGAACTCAATATTTTTTTAGGTTGTAGAAATATTTTTTATTTTTTATTTAATTATATTCACCGCTGATTGTTGATGTTGTGATGATGAAACAATCTTGAATTCGCCCTTCTGGTTTCTAACGACTCAAATACTACAATTAAAATAATAAATTTATATCTCACTTTTTTGTCTACATCCATAAACTAGGGCAAAAAATATTTTTTATAAATGTCAACCTTCAAATTGGGTTTTAATCCAAAATTTATCAATTCAAAATATCTCCTATTTTAGAAATAATATAATTATATTTTAACCCAACTTCCACGATAGCACACGTTGAACTTTATTATTTAACACGTTATACAAAAATAATCTTAAAGTTACTTTTTTACCGTGATTGTTTTGGCAGGATTATGGGACAATATATAAATTTTATGAAGCCCTTGGTTGCATTTAATATAAAAAAATTTAACACGCTTAAGGCAAAAATATAATGCCTTAAGGTTGTAAACAACTCACCAACTATAACGTGTGTCAATTACGTACTGGAGTTCCTTGTTAATTATTCCAGATAATAGAGTACTTACAGCAATTAAGGAAGAGGTTTAAAAGAATAAAAAATCTCACTCGGTATTGTACATAAGTAGGGCACCCATTACCTGCTAATCAATTAACTAATAATAAAATCTATTTATAAGATACTTGGCCCGTTATTGCTTACGAGTCACTTTTTAATGGAACACCCTCATTCAGAAGCAGGACACCCAAACAATGCAATATAATCAGTTTAGATATTGGTTACGTATAATTAATATTTATCAAAATAATTTGGAATGATAATGAGCCGCTTTGTGGTTTATTGGTGACCCCGACGTAAAGATTTTATTAGGCAGATGTAGGGAAACCAAAGAACAATATCGTCGCCTCAATAATATTTATCAATATTAAAAATATGTTTTACAACCAATCAATTAATTGACATACCGTTTGATCTGAAGGGTGCGCTGTTGTGTGTTGGAAATGGGTTTGTGTCAAATCAAATACCAATAATTGATTAAGTGATTCTATTAGGCATTGTATTGAATATTGGTTCGGCTGTCCAGTTTCGATATTCCAACCCTTCAATTAGTCAAAAGGCTCTTCTCTGTAAGACCTGTTTTATTCATACACTTAATCAGTGAAACCCACTAACTAACTATTATTCCATCATTGAACAGCTGCCCTCATATTATTAATATTGAACCGATCCATTCATATAAAATTAATTTACTCATACTCACAGTGGCTTTGATGCTTTTTAAGGTCGAGGGGTTGCTACCCCAAGTTGTACTTTCCACTCATCAGACTTTTCTTGAATAAGTCAATGTGAATCCAAGATCACAGACATGGCAATTAAAATTATCCTTAATTACCCCATTTATATCAATATACCGATTGGTATAATTAATACCACACGAATGATAAATAAACAAATTTAAATAAATTAAACGAACCTAATAAATATATATTTAAATGTTCCATCGAAACCCCTTAAACATATATTTTTTCAATATTTTAAAGCGTTCTAATGTTCTAATATTAATTTGAGGACTGCGATACGAACATAGGGCCTTGAGTTCTGTTATGATATCGCGGTCTGATATTTATATGTTATTTTAAAAATAAAATAATACAACTAATTTATTATGAAGAGCATATTTTTATTTAACTATTCTGGACCCAAATGAAAGTTGCAGCTTAAATTAAAAGTGTGTAATAACTAATATCTATGGTTCGTTTAAATTAAAATAGCGCTAGTTCCCTCATTGGCTGAGATACATGGATCAGTTTTACCAATCAGAAACGTTTGAGGTTTTCAGCTCACAAACTTTCTCTAATTCCAGAAATATTAAAAGGAAAAATACTAAAATGAAAGGAGGAAAAGATTTTCTTACGTTTTATGTAAATTTGACAGGCATCGTTAGTACAACGCAAATTAAATTAACAGTATTGCCATACGATACTATAAGACATCTCAAAGTTTATAATAGTAACCGAAGATACTCAAACTGTCATAATAATTTTATTAAATATTTTTTGTGGTCGTGTATTGAGATGGCTATCGAGGCAAAAAAATTGTGTAGGATTATCGAGACTACAAGCATTATTTTCACTTTCTTTGCCTTATCGCTCCTGGAATAACCGCAGTGGTTTTCCGTTACCTTGATTAGTGTTTTTATGAATAATAATTGAAGAAAACTCACCATTGTCGTGTTGTGATGAAGAGAGTCGAAGGATTCAGCGGCGGATCCAACATGGCGTAGTTTCAGCGGCTTTTTCAGGGGTGCGATGATGCTGTGCCTCGGACAAGTTGATCCCGCTTGTGTGGAGACCACAGGATCATGATGATTATTATTGGTGTGATTGTTGAGATGATTGTTGTTAATATTGTTGAGTGTGGACGACACAGTCTTGGGCACGGAGCCGAAGAGTGCAGGAAGTCTTTGCGCCATTCCTGGTGCTGTATTGTCATAAACCTTGCAACACCACTTGCAAAAAGCACTGTACAGATTAACGGGATCCTCAGCACAAAAAAGACAATCACCAGAAGTCAATCAATCCAAGACGATGGAATGGATGGAATTGAAAACACACAATACACGTTTAACGTCCAGCAACAAGCAACCAAATCTGACAAAGCGATCAAACCTAAATTATAAATCATAACAAAGCAAATTAAAAGCACACACACACAAAATAGCGATCAACAATTTATAATTCAAAGATTGCCCAATCATAGTTTCGTGTACACTCGATATCAAGATGGTGGACCAAGTAGACGAGTCTGAGTGATACAACAATAACTGTTTAAGCGCACTAAAAAGGACATGGATCTGCATCTCCTTGTAAATAGTTTCTTCAACGCAACGGAATGTTTTTTTAAGAAATGAAATAATAACAATTAAAAAACTGTAAAATATCAAGATGGCGGACCAAGCAGATGCAACACTGTAATCAAGGTGATTAACAGTGTTTAAACAACAGTAATGTAGAGCGATGTAGAGAATTAAGATGAACTGATATTGTGCTTAAACAATTATTATTGCCTCAATGAGACTCGTCTACTTGGACCCCCATCTTGATACACATACATCCAGTTGTATGGCCTGCTAATATATCAGTGGTGTCAGTACACATAAAAATATTAGACTGTGGAATTGCTCCATACATGGATAGTTTAAAATAACTATTATGTAAAACGAAACATGTTTACAGACCTTTTCGCATTCGCAATTTATATCGATACCACCGATATATTAACAGGCCATACAACTGGATGTATAAATGTCAAGATGGAGGACATAGCAGATGCGTTTAAATTGAGGTAACACTTTAATCAAGGTGATTAACAGTGTTTAAACAACAGTAATGTAAACTTCTATCGAGAATTCACACGAAATGACAAAAAAATAGTGATATCACACTCAGACTCGTCTAATTGGTCCGCCATCTTGATATTTATACATCCAGCTGTATGTCCTTCTAATTTATCGGTAATATCGGTACACTTAAAAATATGAAATTGCTTCATACATGAATACGTAACGTAACGTAACGTAAGTGGACGCGCTTTTTTAACATTAACCGCAAGATTTTACTACTAATCGTTTATTTAATTTTTTTTATAAATTCAAAATGTTGCCAGATAGTCATTTATTAATTTTATTATACTTTTAAGCATTATTACGTAAAAAAAACATTTTTACAGATCTTACCGCTTGCGCAACGCATTCAAAAGTCAAATTATTTAATATTACATAGTTTTTATTTAACTTTAAAATTGAAAGTTCAGAGTTGTTAATAATTAAATCCTACGTGGAAAAAAGTAAAATTAGAACTCTATAAAATTTCAGTTAAAAAACGGCCTCTACTAAAAGTATTTAGTGTTAATATAATATGTTCTTTATTTTTTTCTCATATTATTTTTACCAAAAATCACGATTCTACTCTTTAAATTAATAAAGATATGAAACACGGGGACCAATCACCCTCATTTATTATGTATTTAGGAAAAATATGTATGTTTAATAAAAAAATCCTATCAAGAAATTGAGGAGATATTAATAAAAAAAACAAATATTGGGATAGCATCTAAAACAAACTATATTTTTGACTTAAAATAAATTTTACAGGTTACAAGCTATTTTTCTTTGAAAGTTTGTATTTTAACAAAGCTAAAATATCATTCTCCTTCTGAGAATAAACTTTCTTGTGAATTATATAAAACAACCGTATTTTCTGATTGATATATTAATATTTCAACATCGGAGTTGCTTTAATAGAGTATTGATACAAATATTATTATGTCGCAATGTGTTGTATAAAAAGTATTACATATCGAACCTCGACTATTGTTTTTCCACTTGTCATCGTGTATATTATCTTATATCTAGTTCAATACAAAAACAGGTTCTCAAACATTTAAATGACAAAAAAAAATCAGTGACAATTGATACAAATTCACCGAATTGTGTTTTTTTTTGAAGGGAAAATCATTTGTATTGCTTAAACGCTCCCAATACAATCGGATTGACGTTTGAAAGACGTTAGAATAATTTATTCGAAATAAATGGAGAAAAAAGGGGCAGAAGTCGTTTATATACGATTTGTCTAAATAAAAACCTTAATTTTATAACACTATATATTATAGAAAAAATGGAGAAATCCAAGCACTTTATTTTGGGTTATTAACACATAATTGTATATATATCAGAAGCTTATTTATATGAAAATTAATAATTAAACCTCCAAATGCTTCTGATGGGCTGAAATCCGTATCAACCAATCAGAAGAATTCGCGGTTTTAATCATGAAATAATTTTCACTTCACATTTTTTTGATAAATTTTAATCAATTAGCATTTTTATAAACGTATCTACGAAAAATCTGTTGTTGAGTTTATAATGTAATTTTATTCTTAACAATCTTAACTAATTGTAACCCAAGTTGTATATATTTATTTATAAAATTATCATTATAAAATAATTAGTCATTTAAAAATCACAACAAAGAAACACCAAATTGTCTTTGTGCAAAAATATCAATTTAAATGTTTGTGGATTTTCAATAGGAGAAAGAAAAAAACAAAAACACACCTTTATAAGAAAGAATTTTATATATGTTTTGCGGTGTAACCGATTTTTTGAAATTCTACTGTTTGTTGCTTATATTTATTGAGTAAATTATGAACTTTATACATACGAGGAGGCGATGGTATATTATTATCATAATATATTACCAATCATAGTAGTTTTGGGTAGTATTGCTGTAGTCTGAATCATCAACTCGATTCCAAAAGCACTATTGATATTTTTCAAATATTCTCAGTTAATTCAAGTCCACACCTTTTAAATTGTATCAAAACTCTATCTAAAGACCGGTTTTTTTTTAAATAAAAAATGTGTGTTATGAAATGAAATAGTTAATAATAAGAATCCATGCATTGTTTTAAAATAATAATAATGGGTGCAAGTAAAAGGCGCAGTGTCGTATATTAAGTACCATTTGTAAGCGTGTAAAGATGTCCGTCCTGTATGGAAGCTCGACAGCTACTGAAGCTGAACACCAGCACACAACACCATCCACTGTGCCACTGAGCCACTGAGCCACCGAGCCACCTTCACCATCAACACCCACCTGTAGACCATAATATCCACCCAACTATATCACATCAAGACGCCTTCTACGACCATCTTAATAACATATTATTATAAAACTTCCAGTGAGCAAAAGCTCTATAGTCTGTTCACTATCGATAGAGACAAACAAAATATAAGGTAAGCCGTGTTACGGGGTCGTCCTTTTGATTGAGTAAGTTAAATTATGTTTGTATGGAGAGTTGTTTTGTTAGAATAGACCACAATCTATGAGCTTTTACATATCGACTACTTGTGCTCTTACGTCTTTATGGAACTGAGCCACATATTCAATCTAGTAACACTGCCTCTCATCTTCGAATATTATTTATAAAATATAACAGTTTTCGATTAACTACCTTCTATTGACAGAGACATGAAATGTGTTATAGATAATGGATGAATCTACATTAGTTGCCGGTCAAATAGGACTATTTTACTATTTAGAAAAAGCCCCATTTAATAGTTTAAACAATCATTGAAAATGAACATTTTTTTACGTTTTATATACTAAGAACAAAACTGACAGCAAACATATTTCAAACGAAAGTATACGATATCTCGAAGGTATTCGATACATATTAAGGGCTACTTTCGCATATCTTCAATAATCAACAAATTTAAATGCAGTCTCACTACCAAATATTCTATTCCATTTTGAATATATGGCTCAGTTCCATAAAGACTTAAGAGCACACGGAATTTTAATGCTTGTACCCTGATATATTAAGGACTATTTTTCTGTATATAGCGACTCTGTACACGCTGAGGATAAGAGGAAAAAGTCCCACTTAATAGGTTAAATAATGATTGATAAGCAACATTTCATACATACAATATGTATTTTTTTGCACTACGTTATTATACGCTGGAGCAGTCGATATATAATACAACCTGTCTTTGATTGAACTTCAAATAAATTAAAGCCGAATATGTAATTCCTATACGATCATTAAAAAAATATACTAAAGGGGGCTTAAGATTTTTTTCGTATAAAAAAATAATTTAATAATAATAAAATAATTTATTATGACAGTTTGTGAATCTTTGTTTATTATAATGAGTGAATATATGATGTCATCATGGAATAACAATAACAAAATTCATTTTCAAGTTCAAATTAATAAACAATAACAACTATGTTGTCATAACGCCTAAAGTTGCTGACCGTATTTGCATGAATAACAACTAAAATTGTAAACACTATGTTGTTATAATGTCTCAGGTTGCTGACCGTGTGTGTCGTTTGAGGTTATGTTCTTGTTTACGTACTATTGTTGTTTCATGAAATCTATGACGTATGCTTATAATAATACAAATTCAAACCAGGCGGTCAATCACCTAATAAGTAAAAACGTAAGATTCTCAAACTAGCCGACTTGGACCATTAATGAAGGTGCGGTTGTGTTACATTTAATGTACCATTCCTTATATTTAATTATTTTAAATTGAATAAAAGACATGTTGTATATATGAGATGCCAATAATACCTAAACCATAGCAGGCAGGTACCAAAGGTTTCGTGTGTCAGCCGCTTGGGGCGCTGCTTCTACCGCCTCACTGTCTCGCTAATTTAAATGATATTGTTTCGCTATCTGTCACTTTACGTGGATATTCATTTCTAACAATAAATTAATATTTGCTTTGCTCCCTAATATTTGCTTGCACATCCATACAACTCGGTTATTCAAGTGTAAAATTAGCATAATTTAAGCAAATACATACAGAAGGCATTAATGACTTAGATTATTTAGAATATATAATGTGTAGGTTTAGTAGAAATACCATTTAACAGTCTGAAACTCAATCGAGATGTGCAAATCAATCTGTTTTGCTTCTAAATTAATTCGACAACTCAATTAATATTCAATTATTAAACATACAGCGTTTCATTTCATTATATGAATCCGTCCGTAACCGCCCGATAAGAATTCCAGACGATTGGGTGTATAAATATCAAGATGGCGGACCAAGTAGACGAGTCTGACCACGACAATTAAGTAATGGATTCCCAGACATACGTCACCGTAAATACGATAGTAGAGTTACTTAGTTACACTTATCATCGGTTTTTTAGGATCGGTTTTTAGATACACTTATGATCACTTAGTTAATGCCTCGCCTGAGCCTCGGGCGAGGCACTAACTAACAAAAAACCAATCAAAAGTACAGCAAAGCAACTCTATTACAGTCTTTACGGTGTACGTAAACGGCGACGCTCGCCTAGGAATCCCAGGCTTACACAATATTTTTTTTTTTATTAAAAGACACTCTGTATATTCGACAATACTCAATTAATCACACACATATGGATTAAATAAAAAAAATGATAATCCTTCATATTGGTTTCATAACGATCGTATGCGGGATTAAAAATATTACACGCGAAAACCGCTTATTTATTATCAACCACAAAAATTCCTCAAATTGTAGTGTTAATAAAATATTTTACTGTCGATTCCAGACGAATATTTTAATTGCTGGATTCTTAAGCCCGGCGCACACGCAAGCAATTCCAGAAAGTGAATCTGTTGTACAGTTTATTCGGCTTAAAGATTTCCAATATATTTATTATGCCAAAATGAGGCAATGTTGAAAAATAATAATCTTGAATCTTATAATTTTGAAGCCAAACACAATAAATATTAAGTCAAATTTTAGTGAGTATGCGTCGAGCTTTATAAACATATTAAAGCAACATCTTTAAATACCAAGATCCACACTTTACGATTACTTAATATTTTATATTTTTAGTGGGTGATAAATATGAAATATAAACTGTACTGGTTTAGACGATTTAAATGTATTATTTTCAAGTCAGATTGTTCGAACGCTGGAAGTTTTTCTCAGCTTCTATTCCTCATTAAATCAATTTTAACTGACGTAAAACTCTTTTGCATTTTTAAAAATAATAATATAATGATCGGATAATACTTTTAACTATCAATACAATGACACTTTATCCAGGATATCGTTGGTAAAGTTGCCTCAAAGTTTCTTTAACGGCTTTCTTATATGTTCATTATACAGAATGATTCATTTATATTTAATTTTAATGTAAAAAAAATCGTAAAACAATGCCGAGTTTATTTCAACAATTTATTAAGTGGTTGTAAACAAGAAGCACGTGTGTTTTTAGCGCAGGAAATTAGCATTTATCGGAAGAAATATGTGGATCAAATAATTATTTATTTCATTTACAAAAAAAAAATAGTGAATAAATCATAATCTACTTTATATTCATCATCGTTGTAGAGTAACTGAAGAATTTCTTTTAAAACAAAAAATGTGATGCAAATGAGAAAAGAAATCTACCTTATTCAGAAACGTTGTAGAGCAACTTCTGATGAATGATGATTTTCAGCGTTACTCTACAATGAACGAGAATCTACTGTAAAAATACCATTATTTAACAGATTTTTTACTAAACAGTATTCAAAATATACGTTTTTTTATATTTTTAGAGCACAAACATACGAAACAATTAGTAAAACACATTTATATACGTTGCATATTTAAAATTTTCGTTGAAATATAAATTAGAAACATCCTGTAGTGTAGGAAATATGAGTTGAACTTTAAACGATTTCCTGAAAAATCCCGCTTTATATTCACTTTCTTGATAATATTGATTTCAATTAAAATAATTACTTGAGGAATTCCTTGACAAGTAAGAACACTTTGCGTATTGTATTACAATCATTATCCCTTGACCCTAAATATAATTACTATGTATATTAAACTACATTTTCGGTTGAATCGATCGCTCCATTTTATTCGATTTAAACCCAATCACTTGGAAACAATTGCAGACTATAAATAAAATTATCAGACAAGGATGATAGTTTAGAAAAGATCCGCAGATAATAGGTTCTTACCGCAAAACACCTGAGACTATTCAGACAACATCAAAATATGCACAAAAACTATTTTATTATTCAACTTACACACACCTAACTTTTGTTCATTAAAAATAAGCGAATTTAATATAAACTTTACATATTTGCACAAGAGTGACACGTACGACTAGATAATTGTGACTGAATTGTTTGTTTATTATTATTGCAATTTGCATTACAATATTAGTTCCATATTGAAAATCACCTGTGATATTTTTTTATTATTTGTAATTATTAAATAATATTCAACGTTGAAAAATAAACATTAATTATAAGGTGAAATAATAAATGGATAAATAGCTGTGACATCTGTTAACATCATGCAAAACTTTTATAACATTTTAATTAAAAAGCTTTCAATCTTTGCAGAGAGATGTCACTATAGTTTTATATTTATTATTTAAATTCAAATGTGTGAATATAAGGAAAAGTTTTGCTTATTTATTTGGTTCATTCAGTGGTTTTAGTTTGATTTAGAATATATTCAAAGATATTTACATTTTGTTGGGTATTTTCCTTGTTATTTGGTGTTTAATATTCAAAATAGGTATATAATGACGCAGTATTAGGTGTAAATCCTCTTTAATATTCCTTAACAGTGTTCCTTTGATCGGATGCCATTTGAATATTGAACTAACGATGATGTTGATCAAGTTCAAAGTCGTTGAAAAACCGTTTAATTAAATTGATACTTATTTAGAACAAGGCTTATAAAGCGTGAATGCGTCAAATCTCATTCATATTCAAATGATGTGATTCATTTGCAGATATAATTCGACGCAAATTTGATACATTTTGGCGTTGTTGATTAAAAATTACGATTTCCTCGATGTGAAGTCATCAATAAGACGATTATTGTGTGTTGTTTTATTATTGAAATGGTCAGTTTACGATACATATTAATGTTTTTGATAAATAATAACCGACCTCGTGCAAGATCGTGTCAACAAAACCCGGTTGACCATCAACAAATCGTCAGTATATCAAAATATAATCATATTTCTGACCCGTTTTCCCGTATAATATAGTAATAACTTTCATCATGGATGCATTGAAGGTCTAGATAGTAATATTTTCTTTGACCCGCGATAGCAATAATGACTTGTTTATTGATTGGTCCAACAGATCACATGGACAAGGTCAGCCGACTTTATAAATATCACTGATTCTCTCACTGAAGCCCATTCAATCGCCATTTCTTCAGCTGTATAGATCTCCCTTTGAGGTAAACTATTGTTCATTCATTATATACCAAAACAATGCCATAAATATGCAGTTTAACTATTAATAATCTTAACTAATTGTAGCCCAAGTAGTATCTAAATCAGAAGCTTAGTTATAAAGATTTCATGTGAGAACTTTTAGTCTTGATGAATGTGTACATGAAATTAAATCCAAGCCTATATGTTTGCACTAAAATATTTGTATTCCTCTCTTATATACTGGAAATCTATAATTACATTTTTGTGTAAATGAACCATCGATTTGATGATTTAATTACAATAAAATTCCATATTTCTAATAAACGACATCAAGTTCATGTAAATAAGCATATTAGATCGATTCTTTTTCACTTATTATTATTCTAATACATCTAAACTGTTTAATTTGAAATGTAAAACGGTTTTCAGATTTTAATTAATTAATAAAATAATGGGTTGAAAATATTTTATGAGACGTAAATTTCTATAACCACGAACTCAACATTAGATTTGTGATTTTTATTATGTATTTGAAAAATTAAAAGCACTGCTCATGGTGATTATTATAACAGATGTTATTGAATAATTAGACTTAGTTTATTAAAATTACGTGCATATTCAATTAATTAATTATAAATAATATCGCATATGCTTATTGATAATCTATTCCTTTACAAGTATGTATTAATGTGTAAAATAATGGCAATACTAAAATACAATTGTTCTAAATTTGAATTGTTATGCGTTTTTCAGTAGCGATGGCTTCGTTAAGAATATTTCTCTTATTGTGTTTGCTGTTAATGGTCACAAGTTCAAGCTCAGGCGCCCCCACAACTCTGCTGGACATCTTCTTGGGGGGCGGCAAAAGCAGTCAGTCAGGGTACAGCAGAAGCCAACATCCTCAAAACAGGCACCGGCCCAACGAGCACAGGAGAGGAAAGACTTATAAGGAAATATGCAGAGTTCACAATCCTGATGCATACGCTTTTCCTGGAAGAGTTCCTTATCCTGCGGCGCCTCTGTGTCCTTACTAAATACTAAATATTACTAAACTAGAAATAAAATTAGTGAATGGCGCAAGAGGAAACAGGAAAATGTGCAGACAATTTAAATGTATGTATACATGACTCATATTGTAATTGCAACATTTTATCATGTAAACACCCCTTTGAGGGTTTTTCAAGACTTAGAAGAGTATATTATTTTAATAAGTGTATTGTGACTGGTGAGGCAAAAGTCCCGCTACCGTTTTGATTGCGCGCCGTCGTGGTTATGTGACGTTTAGATTGATTTCGGTTTAAGCATACTGGCAATATTTATTTACAACATTACAAGCAATTCAAAATAGTAGCTGGACTTTTGCCCCGCCCGTTACATGAATATTACTTTATTTAGCCTAAATTCACTAACAGCAAATCTCACTTTAATTTTTGACAAATAAAAAAGTGCAATATTTCAAACTGGAGAATGTATTATTACTTGTAGTGTGTAAGAGTCTCAAGAGTCATTAGATTTAAGCGTATTGTATGATTTATTTTAAGATGGAAAATAAATTTTATACACATACTGTTGTATTTTTAGTGAAGAACCTTTAATAATCTGCTATTGAGAAATTTATCACCGTATTTACTACAAAAATAAACGTATATAATTATTTAATGCCATGCTTATTTGAAATAATCAGCTTTTGTTATAATATTATTTAAACTGTTCGATGCATAAACAAAGCTTACTTTCACAATATGACATTGAATTGGCCAACTTTTTCTCCGCGCTCAGTTCAAGGGCTCAGCTTTTATACTACGAGATTAAGATTTTCATGAATAATTCTGGTTATCAAACCAGACAAAACAGCTGTTGAAATGAGTTTTCTAAGAATTATACATTCACAAATTTAATGGTCGGTTAGTTTTAACGGAAACAATATTCTGGTCGACCGCATTGCCATTTCCTTGTATACCTACAGTTTATTTATTATATGAAATAATATAGTTTTTAAAGTAACACCCGGTTAGTGAGACTAGAATGATAATTATCATTGTAAACTGGTCCATTGCGAATTCGCAACAGATTGCTATATAAATTATTATATGTATAAATAGATTACACAATAATTTCGTGAAAATTCATCATTTGCAATCACAAATCTGAATGTTTCTAAAACTGGAACGTGAGAAGAATCCGAGATGTTTGAAATAAAACAATTAAAAGTTTAAGAAGTCTAGGAGCCAATTATATTTGACACTACCATAATAAATATTATGAAACATTTATTTATAGTCGAGACATTACAAAATAACAACACCGCAAATAATTGCCTTTTAAGGAGAAACTACTTTCAGATATTTACTCCATTAAATTAATAAATTCACGACGGAATTTAACTATATTTACTATTTATGAATTATAATAAATAATGTAATGAGTTAGTATAGCAATAATTATGCATATATTTTGTCATTTATCATTGAAGAAAAAAAGTTTTCCGGTATTTTCTCAAACACATCTGGCAACACTGCCTTGAAAATTATAGTGAAATAAAAAAAAACAAAAAATTTTATTATTTATTTATATGATAAAAAATATATAGTTTTTTTGTATAGTTTATTTTGTATTATAAATTATTATAAAATTCAACATGAAATAAATTATTATTAAAACAGTCGTTTTTGTAAAATGTACAAAACACACGCAATGAAAAAAAGGAATGCAAAAAATATCAACAGTTTATCGGTGAATTCCCTTCTTCCGTACTTTTGAAGCAGTTTTCCAGATTGCGATATCGTCCCGGCAGTATTATCCAGCTCGGCTCTTGTGGACTGTGGAGAGTTATTTAATTATTAAATACATATTCTAAAATATTTAAAATAATCTAACTCACCTTCACACTTGAACTTGAATTCACTAAATCATCTAAAGTGTTTGCGCTTCTTTGAGTTGTGTCAGCCAGATGTCGACTTATAGAGAGCAACTGATCGGTTACACCTAAGAATATCAAAATATTAAGTAAATAAAAAATAAGAATTTATTAAAAATACCAACCTGAGGACATTTTAAATAAGGCAGATTTATCGGTGGTTTTCCTCTGTCTCAATTCAGAAGACTCATTGACATCGCCCATTAAACTGTTTCTCTGAGACATTTCTATTGCAAAACTACTCTTCAAATTGGCATTTTTAAAGGCCACTATAGAACTTTAAAAAAAATATATAAATAAATAACAAGACAGCTATTTAATATCATGTTATTATACCTAGCTAATTGCTGCCGATGGGTTTCCACTTCAGTTGTGAGGATTGGATCGCCAAGTTCTTTAGAATAAGTGTCTAGAATGTCAATATCTTTCCGCAATTGGCCGAGTTTCAACCTCCCTAAATTGTTCAATTCATTCAATTCGTCTAAATGTTGCCGGCAATTGACGATGTCCTATAATAATGAATAATCATTTGTTATTGATAAAAGAAGTATTATGTTTGTGTAATATGTGATTTTAATACTTGTATGAGAGCTTTAAGCTGTAGTTCGTGTTGTATGAGGTCTTGTTTGGCGACATTTACAAGTTCTGCTTTCCTCGTCTCCATGTTTGACACTTGTCACTAGCGGTGTTACCATACTTCAAATATTTACAAGTTTACTTTTTTCTAACTTACATTCCATCAACTTTTAAACTATTTCAAACATATTTTAATACTCTTAATGATCTGTGAAATAGTATTTCTGATTCGAGGTGCTAAAAAAGCGAATTAATAAAGTTTTGATTTCGTTCGTAAGTTTTGATTGGTTAGTATGGCAACATTATTGATGTCACAGAGCAGCTGTCCCTTGAAAATCCGTTGAAAGAGGCGTCCCTTCATCCTTGAAAATAATTGAATTTTATTCAATTATTAGCAGAGTACGGATTAACGACTTTAACCAGATAAGAAAATATCACTTTTAGATAAAGCAATGTCCTAACTGAACACGTGCCAATGTCTCTTTGTGAAGAAATTGGGGTTTCGGGGGAGCCTTCCCCCATTTGGAAGAAACCAGACGAAGTCATGCAAATCCATCGACTCAAAAGAAAAAAGACTGCTTTACAAGTTAGTTACCAATTTAGTGAAATGCGCAATTGGAGTTCCCTCCATTATAAACATTTTTTTTATTAGAAACGAATGCAACAACCCACAAACCAAAATACAGGATACAGTAACAATGCAGGATCTTTAAACTTCAGTGCACTTCTCGGCAAAGAGAAAAGAAAAAACCCATTTTCTAAGTAAATATACAAATTATTATCTACATATTCAACTATACTAATGTATCACAATCATCTTTCAGAGATTTAAAAGATAGCAAAAAATTAAAAGAATCTAGCATAAGTAATATTTTAGAAGAATCCAATGATAGTACGTTATTCCAGTTGATAGCTTTAACCAATCCTAAGAAAGATATTGTCAGTGAATCCACCGATAAATTATCGTCATTCACAAATCTACTACAGAAATTCTCCAAAGAACAGGAAACTGTAATCAATGTACGTTTTTTTTATTATAAATAATACCAAATATTTATAATAATCTATTTTTAGGAGCCTTTGAATGATAGCGGGCATAAGTTCTTACCCGTTGATTGGACGTTGAAAACGAAATTACGGTTCATGTCTCCGAAGCCGTTTGCTTGGAATCAAAAACTTAAAGCCAGTGAAGAGGCTTCCGGAATTACGGGATTTGTGAGATGCTTGGATACTTCTAATTCCAGTACCCTGGATACGTCCCATCACGCCAGATTCCACCAGCACTGTTTGTATTGGCAACATCCCAATCTACCTTGGATGAATCTGTTCCCCAGGAACTTGGGGAAAACTGCATCAAAGAACTTCATTGCGTCTAACGATGAATTGAAAGAGTCCCTTCACAAAGAATGGATCGATAGCTTCCGTTCTCTTTTTCAAGTAATATTCTTAACATTGTTTTAATTTTTAATATGTGTTAAATATTGTTTTTTATTGTAGCTCGTTCGTACCAGACAATGTCCTTATTTTTACGTTTGTGCTAATACATTTACATGCCTTTTCCGCGCTGCCGGAATATGCGGGATGACGGAAACAACAGCCATCGTGTCACCGACCACCAGAGGATTGAGACATACATTAAAACAAGAAGGTATTAAATCCATTACGCAATCGACTAAAAACTCTCTCCTCTATTTTTATTTATTTATACACAACAACGTTTTAATTAATTGTCTGTCGGTGATCTTAACTATTACTAGTAACACAGTTCACCGACTTAATAATCAGTATTTACCTTACAATATAGAAATACAGAGTAAGCCTGGAATAAGACGATTGATCAGGATTTTAATAATATTATAAAATGATGATAATTTTAGTAGCATGAAATAATTAATTATGTTGTCTTATTTTAGAAATCGAATTCACAATGCCTCTTAAAAAGTCTCCAATGAGTAGGAAGAGTAATGAGGATATAACGACCGACGATAAAGACTCTAAAAATTCATCAACCGATAGTTGTTACGATACATCAGATACATTATCCAACCAATCTCCGGAGAGTAAAAAAGACAGAACAATCTCGGAGTGTATGGAAGAAAATGAGTCGGCCGATGAAGACGATTTGGAATCCGATCAATGGTTGGAAAAATTAGGGATGGAAGCCTCGGAAATCAAAAAAATCAACTATTCTCAAGTAAAAACCAATGAAATATTTAGTTATATTATAATAATTAATATTAAAATTGTGTGTTTAGATTCGAATAAACCAAAAAACCGATTCAGCGATCGATAATGCTCGAGAGTCTTTGATTGCGGTGCAAGGAATCGATGCCCAAGCGTTGTTCAACTTTTTACTCAATTGCAAATCAGCGATAGCGACCACAGGACCTTTCGGAGGGATTCCGCCGACACTCCTCGCCCCCGTTGCTTTTCAAGGCGGAACCTTAAAACCGTTGAAGGTATTCAAATTACACCTATTTCTATATATATATTTTTTTATAATAATTTAATTAATATAGGTTCGTGAAAGTACCGTCCATTCTGATGGTGGTAAATACTACTCCGTTGAAATCAGAGGACCTCTGCTGCCGACGGCCATCAACTCCTTGTGTTCGTTGCTCCACAGCAATGGAAACTCGTTCAGCGCTACATTCGCCAATCTGCAGTCAACTGCATCTTTATCCGATGCTGCGAAATTTCTCTTAGACGGTATTCAACACTTCAATACACAAAATATAACAATTAATTACAATCAAATAAATTATTTTTAGATGAGAAATCAAAAGAAAACAAAGCGGGCACGGCTCCGAGTGTCTTCGGCCGAGAGAATCTATCAGACTGTGGCTTGAACTCTGAACAATTACAACATTTCTGCTCCAGTGATAGCCATATAATCCAGACAATCGACAGTCTGGCGTTCTCGGCTGAAAATAAAACTTACACCTATTCATAGAATGAATCGGACTATTAATTTTTTTTTTTGTGTTGTACTTAATAGATTTTTTATTTATACATAGACATTAAAGTGACTTATTTTTATATTACATTGTCTTTTTTTTATCATTACAAATTCCATTTAAAAAAGTTCTCTCTGAACATGCCTGACATTTACTCTACACATTCATAAAATTAGTAATTTTTTGGGGAAAAGGCATTGTAAATTAATGTTATATTTTTTCGGCGAGTCACATTAAATATCACACAACCAATTATAGCCGAATCTTTTGATTTTATTTAAAGAGTGGATGTATACATACAAATCAAGTATATAAATAGGAGAAGAAAATTTTGGGATAAAAAAAAAGCATTTAAGAAATCATAATTCAGTTTTTATGTATCTATATAGATATTATATATATATTGAAAAAGTATTTCATGATCACATAGATAAAGATTCATCAGGTAGAAATTCAATAAAAGAGGACTTGAGCTACACATTTTTTAATACAATAAATTAAATCGGAAAAAGAGTAATTTATCATGGGAAAGTATTTGAGAATCTTAAAATACAACGTAGTAGAGATACATCGAATTTCACACTAATAGTCACTGCTTACACATCTATCACTTTTTTAACCAAAGTTAATTTAATATTTATCTAATATTAAATACGCTAAGTTCTGGCCGACTAATGCTAATCTTGCAATGATGAAATTTACTGAAAACACACAAAACAAATTAATAAATCATCAAATTGTTGGGTAATTTAAATCAATGCTGGTGGAAATGCTTACACTCTGGTTGGTGGATGAAGGTTGTCCAGGAACTGAATACTGAGGCCGGAAGTTTGTGAAATTGGAAGCTACCGATGCGGCCGATGAAAAGCCTGGTAAGCTACCCGCCTGGAATCCTCCAGGGAATTGAGACATTTGTTGAGCTGCGAAATAACAATTTCAATGAATACATGTAAAATAGCAATTAATATAAACTGTGTGAATAATATTTACCTGCGGTGACTGGGTTGCCGGCCGTTGCAGCGAGTCTACTTAAAATAGACCTCTCAGACATTTGAAGCCGTTGAGCGACTGGCGGAATTCGTGCCAATGTCGCTGGAAGTCGTGATACGTCAGACTTCATATCTGAAAGTAATTCTTCTAGCTGGTTCAGAACCTGTAAAACAATAAATTATAAGCATTATTAAAAATTATATAAAACTATATGTGAAGTTGTTTAATTTACAAACCTTATGCAAGACAGCGTTAGCCGGTTTATTTCCTGCCAATGATTCTTTACTGAGATGTTGATGAGATTCGGCTAAGCATTCTACTTCGGCAAATCTGGCATTCAGAGACATTGCAGGGTGGTTAGGATCCTGTGTCAGGTTGAGGTATGCTGCCCTTCGGAGTTGCTCTTCAATAACGAGAGCTTGTTCTAGTAACTGCAATGAAAATATGATATTATTATTAGGTTACTACAAATATATGACAAGTGTATTTACCTTGAATCTTCTAGCTAGGAACTTATTTTTGATCTCGAGGAAATTGCCTTTGCCGACATCCATTTTGAAGGGTTCATTGATGATGGCGAACCTGATATCATTTTGAATATCTTGCCAACGGCCATAACCGTGAGTGACTATGCCAGCTAGAAGCCAATAATCATGTCGTCTGTGCCATATTTCGTACTCCCGTCCCGGTGCGGCTGCTCTCTCTTCATTTAACCATAATGTGTGCAATTCAGTGAAGCCTCCGTCGGCAATGTTAAACATGAACTTTCGTTTCTTGATTTCTAACTTGAGAGCTTCATCATCTTCCTTTGAATCAGGTTTTTTGGTGTCAGAATCGTCATCTTTCACTATTACTACATCGTCATCATCATCCTCTTTTTTCTCTTCTTTAGACTCTGTTTTTTCAACTTCATCCTTATCATCCTTCTTTTCTGCTTTTATGTCAGACTTTTCACCATCTTTAGAATCTTTATCATCATCTTTGGAGACTTCATCTTCAGGACTCTTTTCAGATGGCTCAGGCTTCTCTTCGACAATTTCTTTTTCTCCAGTTTCTTCATCTACTGACATTTTGCGCTCTGGCTTAAGATTGTCCAAAGCAGGTTCTTCAGCTTTACTCTCGGATACATCGGGCTTTTTATCTTCGACAGCTTCTGTGATTTCTTTGTCTTCGGAGTCAGAAACTTTTTCTTTGATATCTTCTGTAATTTTCTCATCAGATCCCTCAGGTAAGGATTCTTTGTCATCCTGTGAATCCTTTTCTTTGAGTTCTGACTTAATATCGTCTTTATCGACAGGTACATTCGGAGTAGGCGGTTGACTTGTTGGAACAGCAGAGGCGGGTGTCGGTGTAGGAGCTGGAGATGGAGCAGCACTAGTTGTCGGTGTGGCTGAAGATGCAGCTGGGCTTGGCACAGCACTCTCTCCACCTCCTGACGCTCCTCCGGTTGTAGATGTAGCTGTGCTTCCAGCAGGCTTGACTGGTTCACAAGGTTTTCTTATTAATTCGGGCATGCTGTAATACCCATTAATGTGCTCAAACTCTTGTACCTTCTTTCTGATCAATGACATTACACCTATCCTAGTTAGAACGTGCTGTCTAGAGAGACCTTCTCTAGGTACACCATCAGCAAATGTCTCAGAATTATCAGCTCCAGGTTCACACAGATGTCTCATGAACAAGGAAACGTAGGCTTTAAAATTACGCTCTGATTTGCCTCGCAAATCTCTCACCAGCCATTGGGAATTGAAGGCGTCTTGAGGAGGCATGCCGTACCTCATGATAGCATTTAGGAATGATTTTCTCTGTCTGGCGTTGAAACCAAGTACTTCCATATTACCACCGACTCTTGCCAATAGAGGAGGCAATGGACGATCTCTTTCTTCTCTGCGCTCCATGCGTCTTTTACTTCGCCTGCTGAGATCTCCATTGTCATTCTTTTCATCGAAATCATCATCTTCCTTATCATCATCTGTACCTTGAGAGAAATCTGAGTTATAGTCTGATGCATTCTCCTGCCAAGTTGAATCCTCTCGAGATTCTGTTTGTACAACACCACCATCATTATAATTAACTTGCTTTCTCAATCTTTTGCCTTTGCCGAGAGTTCTTGAAATATCCTCTTGCTGTTGTTCATAATGATGACGAAGCAGTTTAATCCAATAAGCGGGATCAGTATTTTCTGCTTCTTGTTTAATAATTTCAGTGTCTACTTCTTCACTATCGCCTTCCTTGGTAGCATAAGAAGCTACTTTGAAAGAACTGAGATACTCGTTGGCCCACGATTCCTTTTGCTCAATACCCAAATTAGATCTGTCTAATAACTCGGCAACAGCTTTGTCATCATAATGAATGGCTTCCTCCTCTTTACCTTCGTCTTCCTTGAAGAGTTCTTCAGTACCAAATCGCAGAATATCATCCAATTCTTGTTTAGTGAAATTGGCTCCTTTACCACCCATTCCGGGGCGCACAACCAAGTGAGTCAACATCATTTTACGTTTAGCTACTTGCGTCACTCTTTCTTCAACACTATTTCTGGTTACAAAACGATAAATCATCACCTTGTTGGCTTGACCGATACGATGAGCACGTGAGAAAGCTTGAATATCATTGTGAGGATTCCAATCTGAATCGTAAATAATCACAGTATCGGCTGTGGCCAAATTAATACCGAGACCTCCAGCTCTTGTAGACAATAAGAACACAAATTGGGGAGCTCCGGGAGCATTGAATCTATCAATGGCCTCCTGCCTCACAGAGCCAGTGATACCTCCATCAATACGCTCATATTTATAACCTTCACCTTCGAGATAATCTTCAAGAATATCAAGCATTTTTGTCATCTGAGAGAATATAAGTACTCTGTGACCTTGTTCCTTTAGTTGTTTGAGCATTTTTGATAATAATACCAGTTTTCCTGAGGCCTTAATCAGCGCTTGTGTTTCATAGTTTCCATGATGTGATAAAGGTGCCTCTTCTGATGCAGCAGGGAATAAGTATGGATGATTACAACACTTTTTGAGATCCATCATTACGTTGAGCAATGAAACTTGTTGCCCACCACCCTTGGGATTAAGAGCTTCGAAGTTTCTGGTCAAAATATATTTATAGTATTTTTTCTGCATGGGAGACAACTCAACTCTGACAATAAATTCTGATTTGGAAGGCATGTTTTTGAGTACATCAGCCTTAAGACGACGCAACATGTGAGGTCCCAGCATTTCATGAAGACGTTTTACTTGCTCTTCTTTCGATACATCGGCAAATTCATTTTGGAAAGCCGAAAGGTCATTAAACTTGTCCTTACTGAGGAAATTCAACAAGTGGAACAATTCTTCTAAATTGTTTTGTAATGGTGTACCGGTTAGAAGAAGTTTATAATTTATATTGTATCCGGCAAGCAGCCTGAAGAACTTAGATTGATTACTTTTCAGTCTGTGTGCTTCATCCACCACAAGTACAGCCCATTCGATAGATCCGAGGCATGTAGAATCAATTGAAATCAATTCGTAAGATGTGAGCAAAACATTGAACTTGATCGAGCTAGCTTTGATTTTTGATGGTCTTCCACCTCGATTGGCTCCTTCTTCAAAAGATAGTTCATTTTCTCTTATCACAGCTCTTGAATCCTTATCTCCGACATAAGTAATACAATAAAAGTCTGGAGCCCACAGCTCAAATTCTCTTTCCCAATTGATTATGGTCGAAAGGGGAACGGAAACCAAGAAAGGTCCTTTACAATGACCTTCTTTGTATAGAGAATAAAGGAATGTAACAGTTTGGATTGTTTTTCCCAGACCCATTTCATCGGCCAGAATGGTATCAATACCTTGTCCCCAAGAGTAACGTAACCAATTGATTCCCTCCAACTGGTAAGGATGAAGTTGCATCCCGGTCTCATTGAGGAAGTTAGGTTGTTGATCATATTTCTTTTTAAGATCTGTGATTGGTCTATCTGGCGGAGGCTGATATCGACGGACTGTCCTGTCATCATCATCATCAATTTTGCCTTTACTCTTTCTACCAGCTTTCCCCTTTTTGCCTTTACGGCTGCCGTCTGCAGAGCATGCAGCCCGCAAGTCCTGTGATAAAATTTTAAAATAAATAAATTTCACTGTACAATATTAAGAATCAAACATAATAGATTGTTGACAAACCATGTAATATTCGATGGCCAATTTTAATCCAGGTATATCATCAGATTCTTGTTCCCATGTAGCTTGATCATATCCCAAATCACGCCATTTCACAAGATACAGCAGTGAACCGTCTCTCAAAGTTCTATGATTGATAACTCGGTGTACAATCAACCATTCTTGCTTAACTCCGTATCTATAAGAAATTAGACAAAAAAAACCATTAGCCCAAATTGTATCTTTATAAAATATATATTTAAATTTATAAAAACCTGTAGTATTTCTCTTCGAGGGCTTTTTCTTCTTTGTCATGCTCACTAGTCTGTTTGTTTTTGATACGTTTATATCTTGAATCTCCCTCATCTAATGGTTCTTCAAGTTTGGGTGGTTCTTCCATATCATATTTACGAATGTAAATTCTCATCATCAACGGATGGAAGACATCCAACTGAAAATAAACAAGTTATTTTATTATTCCATTAACTTTTATAAAATGATTAATATATGTAATAATAAAAAACCTGTAATTCTGATATCCAGTCACAGTGCCAATACGAAAGACCAATCCACTTAATGAAGAATTCTCGGGTTCTTTGAGTTTGTCCTTTTTTACCAGGTACGGGTCCTTCTTTCCATCTCCAAGTTAAAATCTTTGCTACTTTACCTTTTAGTGGAGGGCACTGAAAATTTTAAATTGATTGTAGAAATAATAAAAAATAAATTAATTATTAAAGTAAATGAAAACATACACCGCAACGAGGACATTTCCAATCACCATCGGGAATCTCATCTAGAGGAGGATTGAGACAGAATGTGTGATAGGCCGATGGGCACGAATCACAACATAATAATTCTCCACCATCTTTGCAAACCCTAAAACAAAATGTTTGTAATATAAACTAAAATAAAATTTTGAGGTTTGTTTTTTTTTATGTACCTGCAAAATTCTTGATGTTCATCATCATCATCTTGTTCATTGTTACCTTCTGCTTCACAATGTGGACATGACCATTTTCCTTCAGGTGTGTCTTCCAATTCAGGTTCCAAGCAGACTAAATGGTAAGCTCGGGGGCAAGTATCGCATAATATAATTTCACCACCTTGTTGACAAACCTATACAATATAAAATATTATATGAATAAAAAATCATTAGGTAATAACATTCGTAATTCAACACATACTTCACAATAATCCTGATGTTCTTGTTCTCCATCCGGCCCTTCGGGGAACTTACTGGTGGTTTTAAGTTTCTTCTTTTTCTTGCTCTTATTACCAATCTTAGTTTTGGCCTTCTTCTTGGGCTGTATCTCTCCGTCTTGGCCATCTGCTGCTCCAATGACATTTCCATCGGATCCGGCCTCATTATTTGAGCTGCGGCCGGAGTTAACGGGTGCTTCTGGCTTAGAATCTTCAGCCTCAGCCAACATCTGTTCAAACTCCGCATCGGAATCAGAATTTCCTCCGCCACTTGCATCAGGATCTTCTTCCTAAATTATTTTATTTTATTTTATTTACATAAAAAATGAAGTTTGATGTGAAATGTGTTAAAATTCAAACTTACACTGCTTGCTCGTTTTCGTTTTCCAAATTTGATTTTCAAAGTTGGTACCTTAGGCTTTCTTCCGGTTTTCCCTTTGTTGTTAGAATTTTTGGGTCGTCTTCCACGACGTTTTACACTATCACTTCCCTCATCATCTTCCTCTTCTTCATCATCGAGATCATCAACCTAGAAGTAATGTTCATTTCAATTAGTAATTAAGTAAATTTATATAGAAAGCTCAAAATTATTTTGTAAATACTAACTTTGGAATGATCTTTGGTATTTCGAGACCTCGAAGGTTTGGGAGTGTAATCAGATGTTACAGAATTGTTGGTATTCTCTTCCGAGCCTCCTCCAGCAACACTTCCTCCGAGATGGGGGTTGGAATCACTAAACATACGCCATTTTGCAGCCACCAACATCATCAATTTTGACATTGGTACCTATAAATTGATTGTTAATATTAGTTTAATTCGAAATCAGTTTGGAAAAAACAATAATAAACATACCTTTGGATTTTCTTTAACCAAAAGTGGTCGTACATGTTGTTGGAAAAGTTTGTAAGTGGTCAGATTTTCCAAATCTGCATCAGAGTATTCAATATTAACATCTGTCAGACCGAATGAAGTGCAGACTTCCTCAACAGACGGCATTCCTTTAAATTGAGTCAATATTTTTAATAAATTCTATTTTAATTATAGATATTAAGCTCTACTAAATTTGTTTACCTGATCCAGAATCGGATGGTACGGGTGTCGGTGGTGCAGTTGATCTGTTGGAACGATTACTTTTAGCACCGCGTGCCTTTTTCCCACTCGAAACAGCACTCAGAGCATAATCACTGTCTCCGGCTTCTCCACCATCTTCACCTCCAAAATCACTCCCCTAAAAAATGATAACATTAAAAAAAATTCAAAAATACTCGAGTATTCGATCCCAAATTAATATTTACTTCTTCACTATCATTCTTCCTCTTCTTCTTCTTTTTGCGACCCTTTTTTTCTTCACCCCTTCCTTTCCTTTTTTTACCCTTTTTCTTTTTCCTAGAGTCTTCTGGAGAATAGTCATCATCTTCCTAAAAGTTTATAAAAAAAAATAATACATCAAAATCCTAATTACAAAATATTTACTAAAGAGTTTAAATTATTTACCTTTGGTGGACCATCTTCAGAATCGCCGGTGTTTTCATGAGCATCTGCATCTTCTACCTCCTCTTCAGCTGAAATAATATTTTTTATGTGAATGGACAGTTCTATAAAATATTATTTGGTGTACATTACTAACTGAACTATATTTAAAATAAGTTATCATAGGTGCATATTTTAAACCGTTTCTTACACTTTGAAATTGATTGATTCAAAATTCTCGTTGGATAAATTAATACAAAATAATGTTTTAACATAAGATTCTTAGGAGAATATTGGGTCCTGTTCAGGAGGCACCGGGACTATTTAGAATTAGACGGAACGATGAGATTTACTCATTGTATAAGAGCGTGAACGTAGTGCAGTTCATTAGGGCTTTAACATTAGGTTGGGCCGGACACGTGGAAAGAGCAGGAGGATAGTATCGGAAATACTATCCAGCAAGCCTGTGGGTAAGAGAAGGCAGGGTAGACCTAGGCTAAGATGAGTTTTATAAAGTAGATATAAGTTTAGGAATTAATAATTGAAGGAGCACGGCCTCCAATAGAATTAAGCCTTGTTTCATCGCTCATTGTACATAATTCTCATCATTTTAATTTACAAATCTGTCAATCCAACACTTTCATAATCTGAATGACCCTCCTTTACTACGTCTAAAATTCTTTTGCATACATTAGTGGATAAAACATTTTCTATTGGGATAAATATACATCTCTTCAAAGCACTTATTGGAATTCTTTAAGTGTGATTATCACAAACTTTTTGTTTTGTGGATTTTTTATAACATATTTTCAATATTTCTATCCAAACAAGGATTAAATTTGTGGTGTTTTGATTAGAAAAAAAGTAACTTCTTCCAACTTCTAAAAATGATGAGAATAGTCTTATATCAGCAAATACAATATAAATTGTATGTTTACATTCGACATGGTGTGAAATAATAGCTTATTATTCTTAGGGCTTTATTAAATGTTGATTTAGTTGTAATTAGAATGAGAATTTCAGTTGTAACTGTTGAATTGTATACTTGTAAAAGTGCGGCATTTTCAAAATTGTCAATCGCAGACGCACCGAGGTTGTTCCGCTATTCGGAATTGCGGCGCCTCAATTACGCGCACTTTTTGCAATAACCACGCGAGGGTGGATCGGGGGGAGGAGGAGGGGGAGCGACAGACGGGGGGGAGGGGGTGGCTTTTTAATTAATTGCAAATCAAACTAATTATCATCATCACCAGCATCTGATAGCACTGCGAGGGCGGAGGAGGAGCGGCGGAGGGGAGGGGAGGGGGGAGACATGGCCACCATTTTGTTGACGAATTAATGAGCACTGTCAAAACAATAGACAATTACAATTACACTTGAAACTAGTTTAACTAACTGGACTGGAGTCGGGAAGACTGAGGAGTTGAGTGGGCGGGGCTTGCTGAGGGCTGCGGCGAGGAGTGAGGGGCGCGGGGGGCGCAATAGTGTTTAGTACCGGCCGGTGTAGTGCTAGTACCTCCATAGTTATCATCGAGCTCCTCCTCTGAAGCCATGGCCTAGGCTGGCCTGCAGGTGCTGCTGGTAGTGGTCTGGCCGCGGCTGGTGCTGATGATGATAGTGGGCGTGGCTTAGCAGTGTTCAGGCGAGGACAGGGCGGCCGCGTACTCTTCAGCCGGCGTGTCCCGCTATTCTATTCTACTAACTCTGCACCACGCGACGGTGTTGCCATCACTATCGCCGCTCTATTATAACAACAACCACGATCTGTTTTTTAATTTAAACCTTTCATTTTAAAAGCCTCCATACAGCTCAATTATTCAATAAACTATCAAATGAACTGATCATTTACTAACAATAATAAAAAACTGAAAATCTCCCAAAAAACCGTTTCAGAAGGTTTTCGGTTTTTCTTTTCGACCCCTACAATTTATGAAGCACGTGCTCTGTTTTCAAGATTTGCCCCATTACAAAGAAAACCCTCATTCCTTCACGGTTTTCTCGGACGTCCTTTCTTCTTATTGTACTCACACGTGTGTGTTATTTTTGTTATGGATCAATCCATACTTGTTTTTTAAAGATCAGAAGTCAAAGCAGTCAGCACTGTCTGGTGGATATGAAACACCGCTCTTCTTCAAGTCACTCATCACTTGTCACTCATGACTGAAAACAACATTTTCAAACACGATTCTCCACTTTTCAAATCTCTACGTACTCATTTGTTCATTTCCTTCGATTTCAAGTTCAATGTATATTGACACATTTGTTTTACAAATTTGTTTTAATCAATTGATTAATTCTTAAATCTTATCACATCCGATTTATACTTGAAATTGATTGATGAAATTCAAACATTACTGTTTGCATTTGTTTTGAAATGTTGCCAGTGTTAAATGAAGCTCGTTATATTAGTCCTTATTGAGGAGGTAATAAGGGTGATATTATCGTGTAGTGTTCAAGTGCTGTCAGTGTCATGTCTCTTGTGGCCGATTACAGTTCTTCTGGAGAAGATGAAGAACAAGCTGAGCCTGCTGATGCTTCCAGCGGAGAAGACGAAGAACAAGAGGAAGAGGAAGGCCACCCGATCCTCCAGTAATACTAAAAGTCAACATTCAAACCAATAAACTTGTTTGTAACTATCATAACGATATTGTCTTCCAGAGATGATCGTTGTACTCCGATGAGTAAACTCCCCCGACCTGATTTCATGGGTTCTTCGGTAGTAGGATCTGTCTTCTTGAATCCGTTTGCTGCTGCTGAACAAGCCAAGACTGCAATCTTAGAGAAGCACGTCAAAATGGTACACGTAGAATGTGCACTAATATAATCATCACATAAAATATTTTGTAACCATATAGTAAATGTCGATAATTTGTCAGAAACTTGTGACACTTTCTCCATATAATCGTGAAGTACATAGTGTCTGAATATTCAGGTACCCACCAAAGACAAGCTGCAAATGATAAACGGAAAGAAGATCTGCTGGAATTACAGAAAAGGAAAGTGTAGATTCGGTCATAACTGCAATTTCGCTCACGATTCTGATTTGCAAAAGAGCAAAGAGCAACTCGAAGTTGAACATCAGGTATGTAGTATGTAACAGTCGAGTGATTATTATTATAATCTTCTCCTATTTTAGATTCAAACGACATTACTGTGTGAGAATGTTGCGAGTCAAGACCAACAAACTAATAAATCGGAACAATCATCAGAAAATATCAATTCATCTCCAGTATTTCAAACGAGAAAAAAACGACCGGGTCTTTCCCAGGGTCTTGTTCCCGGCAAAAAAGTGATGAAAATGTATAATCGTGAAAAAACTAAACAGGGTGGAAGTTAGAAATCTATTAGTATTTAAATGCAACATGAGAACAATCAAAATAAATCAATTCTATTAAATACTATTTCTTGTTTCAATACTTTAAAATGTGGTGGAATTTGTATGACATGATTTAAATAAAACATATAAGAGCGTGAACGTAGTACAGTTTATTGGGGCTTTAACATTAGGTTGGGCCAGACTCGTGGAAAGAGCAGGAGGGATAGTATCGGAAATACTATCCAACAAGCCTGTGGGTAAGAGAAGGCAGGGTAGACCTAGGCTAAGGTGGGCGGACGAGTTCTATAAGGTAGTTAGGAGTTTAGGAATTAATAACTAGAAGAGCATTATGTGGAAGATGCTGGTGCGGGAAGCCTTGGTTCATCACTGAACTGGAGTGCTTATGATGATGATGATGATGTAAATAAAAGAACTTTTAATTGCCCACATATATTTAGTCAAATTTGATATTTATTATTGTTGATTCAGATCCATAGATTTGCGACTTTTTTTCAAACAAATTGTGTCATATTAAAAGAAACTCACAAAGCAACACATTAAACTATACATCAACTCATATCTTCTATAAGGCTGAGTCAAGCTATCACAATTTTTATTTCAAAATAAAATTTCAATTTACAAAACATAGACTGTTAAAGGTATATATATAAATTTACATACATACATAATATTTAATAAAACTTTGTATATCATGACTGAAATGCGATATTATAAAAATATGCATGCAAAATAATGTATCACGATATTTGACGCTTACTAATTGATAATCTTTGCTAATGTACATTTAGTTTAATTTTTCATTATCACAAGTGAATTCCTATTGAAATTATACCTTCAATAAGTGTTATATAAGGACTTTTAGTCTATATTTAATTATTTGAAATACACATACTGATTTCTCAGCGAAAACAAAAGAAAAAACTATGTGAAAATATTTTTCTTCTAATATATACAAATCAATTAATGAAATATTATTCTATGTATTTTCAACGTTACATTTACAAATTGAAGAAATCTTCTATTAAAATGCAGATCTTCTACTATAAATATCAATCTACACACCTGAATGAATTTATGGTAATATAAATGACAATACATTTGCAATTTTAAATAAAACGAGCTTATTATAAAACACACGAAAAAATTTCCAATGACTTTTTTTACATTATTTGTGTAGTTTTAGCACAGGTACTTAAGTTTTTACTACCAACTTGAATGAGTTTTTCAAGAAAATTTGTTAAAAAAAAAGAACAATAGACGGACACAAAATATTTAATTTTAAGACGAATAATTCACTGCTCGTTTTTAAGTACATAATAGTCTCTACATTAAACATATAAATAACATAACAATTGATTTTTCGCAGCAGCATCTGTTGAAATAGTGATAATTTGTAAATATTGTTTCTGCAAAAATAGAAGAAAAATTTGCAGCACTGTTCAAATAATTAGACATGTTCATAAAGATTTGATTATACAAAAATATATTATTTATTTTTTGTTAAAATACTCATATTTTTTTGCTGTACACATGAATGGAAAATTGTGAGAGAGTTTTTTTACCGAATCAAATATTTACATTAGATAAGTTGGTGAAGTAGTAGTCAACTATGCGTGTCCATTAATAATAAGACTCAACTTTTGGATCATAGGAATCATTTAAAAAATAATAACTTTGAAGACATTTGTTTTGTATATATTATAATATACAAATATAAAAACAATTACAAGATATGTAAAAATATATATAATAATATACATAATGTATTTATCAAAAATACTCAATTTGATGATACACAAAAGATAGATAAGAAGTTAATTATTACAATTTATATTTCATCATCGTGAGGTTTTTTTACACCGTTTGTGTGAATACCATTTGTGATTGGTTTAGGAACAAGAGACTTTTCAATATTTGGTAAATCGACAACATTTTTCTCGATGGGCGATGTTGAGCTTTCCACTTTGCCGTTTGTGACACCTTTCACATCATCGGCACCTAATAAAAAAAATATATATTCATATTTATAAAATAATCAACCAATTCCTTTAATTAATACATTGAAATTGTACATACCGTGCCTCATTAAAGATTCACAATAATGTTTTGAATTCTTCCATTCTTCAATCAAGGAAAGGTTGAACATTGAATAAGCCGGATTTCCGGTAACTTCCTTTTCAATATTCAAAAACTGAGGAAGGAGTTCAAGTAACTGGTTCTTTTCATGAGCACTATATGTTTCCAGGAGCATGAGACCTTTGCATCTAAAAGTTATATTATTATAATTATTGTATCATCAGTTTTCTTTGAGGTTTATTTTGCCAAATTTTACAAAAGAGCTTCAAGGTGAAAGACTTTGGTGAATGGAGATAGTCCTTGTCGAGCAAATGCATAGGAAAGTGTGTGTGTAAGAATAGGGTGCTAGTAAAGTTACTGAGAGTAACAATGAAGAATTATTTATTATATTAATTCAAATAAATGGATAATGAAATAATGCAACATGTTCAACATGGAATTTGGTTAATGATAATAATGCAACAAAAACCAAACATTTCAAAGCTTTCTCTATATTTCAATTGACATTACAGATTGTTTGCATGGCATTTTAAATGACTCAATGTGATAAAAAAAAAACCATTGCATAGATAAAATTGCATAAAATCAAATATTTTGGAATGCATAAATGCACCAAGGAGTTTTTTAAAGCTTTATTAAAAATTATTTAATATACAATTTCTGCCATAGGTAGGTTATGAACAATAATGTTCAAAATTTTATTTCTCCATCCTTAGTTGTAATAACTGATTGAATGATTTGAACCTTTGCTTATATATAACGCTGGTTATTTTAATGGGAATATAAGTATTCAGTATTGCTGAAAATTACCTCGGATGACTAGGTTCTTTATAAATATCCAGCTGGTAGTACTGATTGTTGTAAATAAAACACCGACGTGTCTTGTAAATGGTGAAATGGCTGTCGTCTTTTTGACTAAGCGTATTGTTATAATCTCTCTGCGATAATTGAGTTTTAACCTCAACAATTTGTCCATACAGTTGGGGCTTACGAATGGTGTGTATATACGACCAATGATTGTTTTGACCTCTTTTCCGCAGTCTTGCTTGTGTCTTACTGTTGTTAGACTGCAGGTAATTGTGTACCACAGTAAAATCTTGGAATGCCGGAAACACGTTGTCGGGTGGAAGGGGACCTTTGACTAGGAACTTGAGTTTTCTCGAATTGCATAAAAGCCTGTCACCGGTGTCTATTCCGATCTTTTGGCAAACGCATGCAATCATCCTTTTGATTTTCGATTCGAAATCCGTGGAGTTGTCAATCACATCAAAGTACGGATGTCCAATCCAGGAATATGCAGATTTGTAATCGAGTTCTCTTGCAAGTTCGACACCTTCTGAACGACAAATGTGATCCTAAAACACCGATTGACATTTAACAAAAACATTTACCAAGGAATATAAATTAATACATACTTCAGTGGTGTAGAAATGCTCTGCACCCTTAGCTGCGGACACCATGTGAATAATATGATTGTATCTATTATCTCGCAATTCAATATTATTCCATTGATTTGCTGACATGATCTTTTCCCATTGTTCTGGTGATATAACTACAAATACATACAATTAAGTGCAAACAACTAATAATTTGAAAATACCCAATAAAATTACTTACAAGCGCTGGCATCCATAGTTCCTCTATCACAAATAATCAAACAATCTTTAACACATGTTGTTGCCAACTCGAAAAATGTGTTTTCCATTTGAATCATGGTCTTCAAAAGGTGTTCTTGAAATTTGAGAGCTATAAAAAAAGAAATAATTATATAAATACAAGTTTAAATCATTACACATAAATAATCGAAGATCTTTACCGATTAACATATTGTTAAATTTTGTATTAACGATCTTCGATTATAAATACAGTTTAAAATGTACATATTTTTTGAGTATGGTTCAATAACAAGTGTATATATAATATATGGGGAAATGATCGGTTTGTATCTAATCTTCTTGATTAATGGCAATTTGTTATAGTAAATTCCCATTTACGAGGTATTTTACTCAATATCAAACAAAAATCAATATATCATCAATCAATATATGTATTTACACCTTGATGTGTTGATGATATAGTAAAGAGCCGCAAAATCGGGTATTTATGGATTAATTAGCCTTGAAATGGGTTATAAGCGGATATAAACATAGTTGCCCATCTATGTTCATTTTCGAGAATTATATCTATGTGGTTGGGCAGTCTACAAATAGTAATGATTAATGAGGCGTGTAATGGATTTTTTATGTAAATAATTGTGGAGGTCATATTATAGGTTAGCTATATAAATAAAATGGAGGATGTGGAAACTCAAACATGAGGGAAGCATCATTTCCAAATTTTATATTTTTAGTCACGACTAGACAGAGTAGAATCTCAGCCAGAGGACGAGTTTTTAAAATATAAATAAAGCAGCATGTTCTCTTCAGTCTATTGTAAAAATACGACAAGACCGACGCGTCGTTTTAAAACTGCCTTTTGTATATAATTCAGGGTTGTCATTGATAATTTTAAGATAAATAAGGAAATAACGTCATGAAAGAAGAGACTTCTGATGAAGATATCCAATTAGGATTATAATGATAATTTCTACATTCAATTATAACATCAACGAATCGCAATTAATATTTTAAACGAATCGCAATCGTATTTAATTTCAATTGAAACACGATGATTGCCCTCAATTTCTCTCGACCATAACATCACAATTTCTACATTGAGCCAAAATAAATTCTTTTTATATTGGAAGCCCTATAGTCTATTCGCTCTCGATAGAGACTACCCATACTAAAGCACTCGTTATTATTACAAATAATTAAATTAATTAGGAGTCCCTTAGTAAGGAGTTTTTTTAGAATAGATTTTCGATCCATAGAATATTTTACACTAAATAAGTACAAAAAAATACATAATTAAAAACGCTAGATTGGTTGAAATCTACAACGCTATGTCAATTGTTATTTCGATGGTATAGTAACACATAAACGTATCTACAATTTATCCGTTGATTGATTTTATATATATATATATATCGTGACGCCTTCCCTATTGACGGGAGTCCCTTTATTAGGGGTTGGCCAGGCCACCTTGGCCTTTACGGGAGAATATAGTAGAGATGGTTTCCCAGGCCACCACACAGCAATGAGTACTTAAGATCTAGTTTGCTAAGCTAGATCTACCAAGTGACTCCGGTGCCGTGAATCGAACCCGGGAGTCTTTACTCACGAATCCGTTACACTAACCACTGGGCCACGAGGCGGCTCTAGGATTGATTTTAATTATGTAGTTTTCCTCTTAGCTATCTTATTTTAATGAATGTGTATATTGAATGAGATAATAAATAAACAGTGGTATTTATTTTCTTCTCTCCTTGTAAACTGTTTATCTGTTACTGACCCATCGTTATTTCACATAATCCACCCATGAGTCACTCGACGCAATTACAGAATAAAAGATTGTGTTTGTTGAAAAGAGCACAATTTAAATTCTATTTCCGGACGGATTACCGGATAAATTTTCTTGGCTCCATTTCAAGTTGTGCACGCGTGAAAACCAATCAACAAGACGATAATAATTATGTATTATTTCAATAAATGCTTTGCCGATAACAACATTGAGAATATCGCGTGTGTCTGGTTTAAAGCAATTATTTTGCACAACCCTAATCGAGTGATAATATCAATATAATTCATAAATATGTGGATATACCATCGATATGTTAGCAGGCCATACAACTGGATGTATAAATATCATATATATATATATATATATATATATATATATATATATATATATATATATATATATATATATATATATATATATATATATATATATATATATATATATATATATATAATATAGCGGACCAAGCAGATGAGTTTGACAGAGACAATCAAGGCGATTAACAGTGTTTATTATTATAATTAATATAAATGGAATCGTTGCAGAGCTCGAATACGTCAGGGCGAAAAAAGAGGTTTTCAATTGCTCACAATTGTACAGCACTGCGCGGCTTACAAAATGTATAATATTAATAAAATAATAATACTATTTTATAGTTTATCCCATGAATATAATAATTGATGTATGATAAGTGTAGATTTATATCATATAATGTTTTGTGTAAATATCAGAGAGTTGAAATAAAATAATCAAATAAGGATATCGTTGCAGAGCTCAAATACGTCAAAGCACTTCACCACACCCACCTAGACTAGGTCTTTTTTTATAAAATCCCAGTTATATCTTGATACTGAATTCCTATGGAAATACACTAAAAATGTGTTAAAAGTGTTTGAAGTCAGGACGACACCGCCGATATATTAGCAGGCCATTCAACCGGATGTATAAATATCTCTCTGCTTGGTCCGCCATTTTGATATTTATACATCCAGTTGTATGGCCTGTATATCGGTGGTATTGGGTGTGCATTCGGTATGTTGAAAATTTACTCTACACATTTATGAAATGAAACCGAAAATAGGAGGGTTGATAAATACAATAACGCTTGGCAACCAATCATTAATGACAACGGGTTGTTAAAAACATCGATCAAACTAATTAGAAATTAAAACGACTCGATTAAATATAAACAAGTCGTTAGATAATATGTAAATTGGCAATTTAGAATTTGTTGGAAATGTTTATACATATTTAATTCTACCATTGACGCCGTCTGGGTTATTAATACAAAAATGTAACTACAAATTTAATTGAAGAGTAAAACTGCATATTTAATTCAGGCAAATAAATTGAAAATGCGTTTTTGTTTAGTATATAGTAAAATGATATTTCATCGAAGAAATCATCACAGAAAAATAAAGCATCTGGGTTAAATTGAATGCTATTTAATCAAATACTTGTGTATACCTAAATAAATAAAAAGTACAAAAAATAGTGGGTTGAAAAAACGCAAAAGACGAAGCGCAGTTTTTGTTATTTTGGATAGCGATGAGAAAATATTAAAAACATTTATTTCAAAGAGAAGATTTCTGTGTGACAAATGACTGCTGTTTTATCTTTGCGCGTGTCTAAAACTTGACATTTTGTCTAACAAACATAATAAATAAAGAGTATGCAGAGGAAGTGTCAGTCAATGCATTAATTACCGACAACAGTGTTCGGAAATTATTGAGGAAAAATATGGCGGGAAAGCTTCCTATTGGTCAAAAGCGATCACGTGATCTGACGTCACCGGTCAATCATTTGAAGGGCGCGTCGTTTTCGACCAATAAGAAGCGTTCGTTGGAGAACTTGCTCATGACCAGAGATGTGGCGATTCAAACGAATATTATAGTATTATACATATTTTCTATATATTTATCAATATAGTGCAATGAAGTGATATAAAAATAGTAGTATAAAGCATGATTAGAATAAGTTATTAGTGTGAATTAAACCTTATACAGATCTTTAGGACGAGCCGCCACTGGTTGATGAACTATAGTAGTTAGGGGCTATTTATTCAAACAGTTAGTTACCTAACTCGAGAGCTATCGATTTATTACCGCTAAATTACCGGTCTAGTCTGAACCGAGTAAATACGAAACAATTCATTGAACGAATCTTGTTTGAAAATATGAAACTGCGCAATATATTTAAATAGTTTTGGTGGAACTCAATCAATCATAAAGTTGAAATTCCACAGTATGCATATTTTGAATAATTGTAGATGACATATTGCATATTGTGACAAATTGCCAGAGATTCTAATGTGTCACTATGGATATGAAGTATTTAAAACGCTTAAAGAGCCAACATATCGATTGTGTGCATATATTCGAACAATGTTACTGTTGCTATATCAACTAATATAATAAGTAAACCTCGGTCAAGAGGGTGAAAAAACAGGCTTTCAATTGCTCACAATTGCACAACACTGCTTACATTTTTATTGTACATATTGCTTTCATATTATCCTATTTAATTTTTCGGATATTAACATAACAATGTTATAAAATAATAAAATTACTATTTTAACTTTATAGTTTGTCCCATGAATATAATAAGTGTAGATGTGTATCATATAATGTTTTGTGTAAATATCAGACAAGTAATAATAAATAATTAAATAAGGAAATCGTTGGAGAGCTTGAATACGTCAAAGCACTAAATTACATCCACATGGACTAGGTCTTTTTGTAAAATCCCAGTTATATCCTGATACTGAATTACTATCGAAGTCTCGCATACACTAAAAATGTGTTAAAAGTGTCGGGAGTCAGGACGATACCACATATATATTAGCAGGCCATGCAACCGGATGTATAAAAATCAAGATGGCGGACCAAGCAGATGAGTTTGGCCGAGGCAATACTGTAATCAATGTGATTAACAGTGTTTAATCAACAGTAATGAAGAGCGATGTACACATTTAGTGCGCTTAAAAAAATTGTATTGTCTCTCTCAGACTCGACTGCATGGTCTGCCATCTTGATATTTATACATCCAATTGTATAGCCAGCTAATATATCGGTGGTATCGATTAGATTAAGGCAAAACTGTAATCAAGATGATTAACAGTGTTTAAACAACAGTAATAAAGAGCGATGTACACATTAAGCGCGCTTAAAACATAGTATTGTCTGTCTCAGACCCGTCTATTTGGTCCGCCATATTGATGTTTATACATCCAGTTGTATGGCCTGCTAATATATGTATATATCGGTGATATAATCAATGTGATTAACAGTGTTTAAACAACAGTAAAGAAGAGCAAATATACACCTTTATTAAGAATTCAGTAGAACTGACATTTAGCGCGCTTAAAAAATTTGTATCGTCTCTTTCAGACTCGTCTACTTGGTCCGCCATCTTGATATTTATACATCCAGTTGTATGGCCTGCTAATATATGTATATATCGGTGATGTAATCAATGTGATTAACAGTGTTTAAACAACAGTATAGAAGAGCAATATACACCTTTATCAAGAATTCAGATGAACTGACATTTAGCGCGCTTAAAAAAATAGTATTGTCTCTTTCAGACTCGTCTACTTGGTCCGCCATCTTGATATTTATACATCCAGTTGAATGGCCTGCTATTATATCGATCATGATTTTTTCGTGGTATTGTGAGTCCCTTTTTTTTTAAATGTGTCACGAGTACTTAATATAAAGATGGCATAAAAACATCTGGCAAGTGTCTCTGCAAAATATCTGCTGACGGACATCAGTCACCTTTGTTGGCCTTATTAATGTAATAACCGTAGTTTAGATTGAGTATTTTATATTAATGTCGTGATCTCGTACAAAATGCATCAAAACATCATATCGATCGGTGCACTGTTGAATCATCACACTAGACTTTAATCTGAAACTACATAACTGTGTTATTTATCGCGTTTAGTCGAGTCACTCAACCCGAAGAGTACATTACTGTGTGAATGCGGAATATTTGTGACGATTTGTTCGAATAAACAGACAACGCGACGTGTAAATAGACTACGTGATCATTTGTCAAGTTATTACGCATCGCCAGATTTTTTTTCTACCTAAACCAATTGTTCATACGAAAAAAAAATATCGCCTGCTCCAGCGTGTAATATCGCAAAAAAATCTGTGTGCTCTTAAGCCTTTGTGGAACTGAGCCACATATTGCATGTATGAAACGTCAAAAATGTTGATTTTCAATCATTATTTAACCTATTAAGTGGGACTTTTTCTAAATAGTAAAATAGTCCTATTTGACCGGCAACTAATGTAGATTCATCTATTATCTATAACACATTTCATGTCTCTGTCAATAGAAGGTATTTAATCGTAAATTGTTATATTTTAATAATATTTAAATCGAGTGACACATGAAAGACAGGGTTACCATATGAATTTTTTTTTCATATATATATTTAATAATAATAAATACATATCTACAATATCGAAACGGGTATTTTAATGATAATATTATTGAATTAATTTCAAAATAATATAAGTGATATTTAATAATGCAAATAATTGAAAATTCTCAAAAAACAGTATTAATCGGGAGACTCGTTAACAGTATTAATCGGGAGAGTGTTGTCATCATATGAAAACCGCCTTATATTATTTTATTAATAATTTTAATAAAAAAAATTCAAACTTCTTTCGAATGAAAAAACAAACAACGTATTATCTTCGTATTAAAAACAAATCAGAGCATTTAAAAATGTTCTTAGATGTATTTAATTTGATAATGCATAACAATTTCAGATTTTCATACTTCAGTTTTGAAATAAAAAATTTCTTCTAATCGATAAAAAAAACACTTTAAAGCAACAATGAAATCAAAACTCAAAGATAAACTTCCTATTAAAAAACCAGGCAGAACATAAAAAAACATTAACATATTGAAAAATAATTATTAAACTGAGTGACACGTGACAGGCAGTATTACCAGATGCAATATGTGGCTCAGTTCCATAAAGACTTAAGAGCACACATACACTTCAGAGCAGTCGATATATCCAGTATTGCGTAATTGATATGGATGCAGAAAATGTGTTCGTTTATCTTTTCTTCGTGATAAAAAACAAACATGCGTTTACACTTTACTGAATATTAAAAATATATTATGTACAATAATGCGGTGATAATTCGTACAACCTTGAAATTAATGATCATAGATATTCTAAGTGGCCATTACTTTTTATTATATTTACAAAATAATAAAAAAATGTAATCGTTGCAGTGTCCAATTGTGAAAACCGAGGTTCGCTAATGACTATATATTTATGTGTCTTATAATGAATTTTAAAATATTTTAAAGGAAGCATTAGTATATCACAAATAATTTATTTAAATTGAGTAGTCTCATATCAGGGAAGTACCGGTCACGTAGCGGCCACGTATCAATATTGTAGAGTACTACTAAATGTATTATTTTATTTGCATTTTCAATTATTATCATGTGGAAATAAAATAAGCAAATTCATCATATCAAAGAGTTTCTTAAAACCAAACTTCAGCCGATTGGGTGAGAAAAACGGGGTTTTAATTGCGGACAATTGTAGAGCACTAACATTTTTTATTATATGGTAAAATGTGTTATTCTATTATTATATTATAATATTAACAGTAATTAATAGCACAGTGGATAAGGCGAGTGTCTACAAATACTGTGGTCATGGGTTTAAATCCCGCTCAAGTCAATTAATTTGATCGGTTATTACGACTGGGAGATCGGGAATAATATTAATAATATCCCGATCGATCGTCTTAATCCAGGTTTACTCTGATTTCCCGTATTGTAAGGTAAATACTGATTATTAAGTCGGTGACCTGAGTAACTAATAATAGTTAAGATCACCGACAGACAATTAATTAACACGTTTTTGTGTCTAAAAACCCTCTCAAAAAAGCTCCATCAGAGATGAAGGTTCTCTGGTATTCCAGACAACTGTTTTCTCTTAATAATAATTTTTAAAAATAATACAGCAATATTATAAAGATAATCGTTGCAGAGCTCGAATACGTCAAAGCACTTCATTACACCCACTTGGACTTAAATTCGTCGTTGATACGTGGCCGCTACGTAATATTCTAATGTGAATATTCCCAGCTAGTTTAATTTTGAGATTCTCCTGCAATTGCTGTAAACACTTCAAATTGCTGTGGCTTCAACAGCGATATTACAACAGCCTTTAAATTGTTTAAAGTTCAATAAAAGACACTTTAAGCTCTATTGTTTCGGATGAAATATCAATCGAATACAATATTTTCACAATCCCGAAACTCACCACCTCTCGTTTGTAAGGGTGCGACTGCTAAAGAAGCGCATCTTGAGCACAGATGTCCACCATTATCGATATTTTCGTCAGAGCCTGAATAATCTTTGATATTAATCATAGATCTAAATAAAACCTAGCGTCACAACAAAAGCGTTTGATAGCATATCGGTGAAAATGCGTGATACGGATCACTTTCTGTATAAACAGACAAACAACAATGACAAAATGAATGAAGCAATCGTTAATGTTATGTAATAATCCAAATAAAAAAATATATAATACATTTTCATGAGAATTTGTCTAGGTTATGATACGAAAATAGAGAGAGAGCAATCAACTGGTTACAAAACGACCGAGCGTCCGATGCTTGCAAAACAAACTCAACATTTAAGTACATTAAATAACCACACAAATAGATTTAAAATATAAAACGTAAGCATGGTTTTTATGTAATATTTATAATATTGAATCAACCGCTCGACTCGGTGATAAGAATGTGTACATTTTATAAATGTACACATTGGTTCGATCTAACGAAATGTAAATAATTTTAAACGCATCATGGTACGGCTATAAAGATAAATTCGGTTCATTCTCCTAACTAAAATCAATAGGATGGGTTATTAATACAAATATATATATATATATATATATATATATATATACATATATATATATAGTATATATATATATATATATATATATGGTATATATATATATATATATATATATATACACACCCATCGAAATAACGTAGTTTAAAACTAAAAAAATGTTACTATTTTCAAACACAGTTAGCATTCATATTTTGAATTAAAGTTATTTTAATATTTTATCAATAATCAAATAAATAAATCGCGTCCACCGGTTACGAACAAATAATAAATCTACGTTCAAATTAATATTTATTAGATTTTATTTGAATATAAATTAAATTAGAGTGCGGAATTGTCCAGCATTGATTATTCGAAAAGTTTAAGACTATTTGATCAAGTTTTTTTAGACATGACAACGTGTTAATTATAACTTTTTACCTGTCAGTTATCTTAACTAATAAAGATAACGCTAGAATATTTATTTATATACGCCCTGAGGTGCTTTTTACACATTTTTTTTGGAGACAACAACGTGTTGTTTAATTATTTATTTTTACCTGTCGATGATCTTAACTACTACTAGTTAATTGCCTCAGTATTTACCTTCCAATACAGGAAATCAAAGTAAACCTGGATCAAGGCGATCGATCGGGATTTTTAAATATTTTTCCCGATCTACGAGTCGTAATAACCGATCAAATAATATTTTTACTACATCATACAGAATCATTTCAATTAACGATTTTTAATAATCAATAAACTATCATCCGCTAATAATGATAAGCTACTGTCATTCCATATTCCGATCTTTCAGTCCCAACAGAATATGTAGTATTATTTTTTCACTTAAGCGCGATTTGAACCTTCGATTGACTTATTATGGAATTCCACAAAAATAATAAGTCAAACTATTTTTCGTTTTTGGTATACATATTTATAGAAATCTTTTAATGATTCTCATCAAAACAAACACGATTTTAGACTTATTATTATTTATATAAATGAGTGGAAGATGCCTTGCTTCATCACTGAACTGGAGTGCTTATTATGATGATGATGGTTATTTATATAAAATTAAACACGTATAATCTGTCCATATAAAATATACACAGACGGGTTGGAATTTCACAGTTTAATTAATCCCTAAAAAACACTCTGACATAATAATAAATCAGATTGTATTCTAAAACTCAGCACGAAGGAATTCAGATAGTCTTGATAATACAATGGAACTGTCGCCATCGATTATAAACAATTCTCGGAATGAAACCGTAAATAATGAATGTATTGTGGCGATATTGAAAAAGGCCTTGTTGATAATATTGCGTGACGATCCATTATTCAGATATCATGAAGACTAAACAAACGGATGATCGTAATGAAATTAGATATCAGAAGACAAAGAGTACGATATTATGCACACTACGAACAATTCGAAATATTATATAATTTACTATCTAAAAATAGGGAAGTGTAGTGCAGAGTTATTGTAGGGCTTCGTGAAGAGTAACTATCACTTGTAGTACTTCTTTGCAACACGGAAATAAAACAGTAATTGCAATAACACTTGGTTAAAGAGCAAATGTCAAACTTTAAACCCACATGTATTTGTTGTTAACTCATCTCCACATATTGTTGTTAACTCATCTCCATACGTTATGTTTGAAATAAACTCCAGTATTCATTTTACTAGTGTAATAAGAGAGCGAGCATGTGGTGCGTATACGAATAGAGCTGGTGTGTACCAATACTACCAAGCTCTATTTGTATACGCACCAATACTATTCAGCTCAAGCACGACACACTCTTATATTGAATACGATCGAAAATTACTCAAAAAATTATATGACGAGTGTTGCATTATCATCACTGCGACTTGGGATCCCCCGTAATGCTCTAGTGGTACTGCAGTATGATATAATAATATGTATGTATTTATAAATAAATAAATATTGAAGGGGAAAAAGAAGCGTTCAGTTCCTTAACTAAGAACACAATTTAATGTTTTTTTAAAATCAGAATACTGCTCACGAGAATTATTATGATATATTTTGGGTAATGAAATACGCCCTTGTTCCGTAAAATAACTAATGTAAATTGATCTATGTAAAAAAAAAACTGGCATTTATCTGTTGTCAAAGACAATACTTCATTATATTAAAGAGTATTTTAAAACCACACCTCGGACAAGTTGGTTAAAATTAACGGGTTTTAAATAACTGACAATTGTAGAGTACTGCGCGACTTACAATATTATTACACATATTGTTTTATTATGTGGTAAAATGTATTATTCTATATGAATTTTCGGATATTAACAGAACAACCTTAAATTATGTTAATTTATAGTTTTTCCGTGAATATAATAATTGGTGTATCAAATAATAAAGCATTATTATAATCGTTGCAGAGCCCGAATATGTCAAAAGCACTTCATTATACCCACTTGGACTAGGTTTACTTTAAATTTTAGTATACGTCCTTATTCCACTCAATTAAAAAAAGTTTTAAAATTACGTGCATATTCAATAAAGTAATTAATTTCTGTGGCTTGACAATGTATTTATTAATAAATAATATTACAAATGTATTCTGTCCCTTTAAAATATTATAAAAAGTCGTTTTACTCGAAACAAGTCGATGTTGAGTTCGTGTTTATGGAACTGAACTGCTTTATTTTTCTCGTATTGAATTTATCCACAATTATTATTCATCTAATTATCAATATATTTTCATGTTATAAAATTACGATTCCAAATAAGATGTACCTACGTTTATTTTACTCGTTTTGTTTGCAACGGGATTTGGAACAAGGCACATATTTTTAAACAATGAATACGTGTGTTTAATAATTAAAAATATTGTTTATGAAAGACGGCGACATGCTTAATTTTTCTTGTTCAGAAAAAATCATGAACGCTTTCATTGTTCTCGAATAATTTACTAGTGAGTGTATCATATTACAAAAATGTTCGACATTGAATTTTAAACAATGGGTTTGCTTTGTCAAAACCATAGCTTCGGTCGAGACACATAAAATAGGATTATTTATATTCATATTGTGGCGTCGAAACACAAAGAATAATAAAAGCACATGGATATTGTTTGTGAATGATAAGGTTTGGTGACATTAGTCAAGTAATATAACAGCAAACGAAACCGCAAGTAAAACAGAATATAATATTGAGAGAATCAGAAGCTCCAAAATCATCATCAAAATTAAAAAAACAATTAAATACATAATAAATGGGTGTAAGTGGTCCACACTATGTATACCTTTCTTAATTTAATGAGTAGAATCGTGATTTTTGTGCATAATATTTAAATTAACAATAATATGAAAACATTTATAAACGTTATCCCAACTCATGATACTTTTAGTAGGGACCATTTTTAATCGAAATTTTATATAGCTTTTATTTTCATTTGTTTTCTCTATGTAGGATATAATTATTAATAACTCTGAATTGTCAATTTTATAAAATTTAAATAAAAAAATATGCAATATTATATAATTTGACTTTGGAATGAAAATGCGAAAAGGACTGTAATTTTTTTCTTTTTTTATTAAGTAACACCTACTTTAAATTATGCGAAAATTAATAAATGACTATCTGGCTATATTTTAGTTAAAATTAAATTAGCGAATAGTAGTAAAATCTTGCGATGAATGTTGAAAAAAAGCGCCACGAATGGAGCAATTCCATAGTCAAATATTTTTATGTTTGCCGATATATTTGCAGGCCATTCATTTGGACGTATAAATATCAAGATGGCGGACCAAGCAGACGAGTTTAAGTGAGACAATTAGTGTTTCCTCTGTCAAAATCATCTCCATGGTCCGCCGTCTTGATGATTCGGAATAGAGTTGATTTTTTTCTCATTTGCATCGCATTTATGTTCTAAATGAAATTATTAATATTCATATATTTTTTTAATGGATCTGTTATTTCACGTGTCAATTTAATGACTGATTTATAAACGTTTAGATTCGGTTAAGAATGAATGATTTGATCTCGAGGTCTAGATTGTAATATTTAAAGAGCGCTAATTGTTTGGCGCTACATAAATTTCAATGAGTTGTGCTGGCATCCAGTAAGAGTCAATATAATATCTCATACTTATTGTGACAAGATGGTCTTAATTTAATATAAATAAGTGGCTGTATTGGACGATTTATCCGAGATTGAAAGCGAGGTTTAAGCTTCAGGGCCACGGAGAAGAGATTAGTGCTTTATACGAACAAGGAATACCTTCATAATTGGATAACGTTGGAGACTTATCAATGTCGATAAAAGAAGAAAGAAACATATATTTTTAAATACATAAAACAAAACATCCATACGAATATATGTATACCGAAACTTCCATATAAAAAATTTCAATAATAAAATCCCCGATATTTGAAGTGAATATAACATTTTTTTAAAATAAGGCTTGAATAAACTAAGAATATTTTAGGGGTGCATGGCTATCGCAAGAATAAGTGAAAAAATAAATTATTATTAATAAAAAATCCTAAAGTGCAACAAAGTGTATAGACAGAATTGTCGTATATCATGTAAAAAATATTAATTTCACATCAAAACACGACGTATAGTATTTAAAATTAGTAATCCTTTATCTCTATCTAATATTTTAATAAAATAAGACCATTTTTACAGTCCTTTTCGCATTTATATTCCAAAGTCAAATTATTTGTATTGCATTTTTTTTTATTTAACTCTAAAATTGACAATTCAGCATTATTGATAGTTTATTTATTATTGTTTATTTAAATATTATGACCAAAAATCACGATTCTACTCTTTAAATTACGAAAAATATGAATCGTGGGGATTTTATTCTATTTTGCATACTTTGAGCGAACACAATCACTGATAATACTACCAATCACAACCGTTTGCGGTAAGTAGTATAAAGTATACGTATACGAAATAAAGAGTACGTGCATATTTAATTTTAAATAATTTTCAATGAGCGTCCACTTTTTGTTTCTAGTGTAAATATCACAATTTAAACATCCTCAGAGGTCGATTTCTTCAAACAGTGAGCTACGCAACTCGAGATTTAGATATATCAGAAAGCATGGGCGAACGTGAAAAATTTTCCATGGGGGGAAAAATAATGTTTTTAATTTATCAATCCAATAAGGTGCTGCATTTTTATACAAAACAATCGCAGATTTATATATATTCAGAGATATATTTGTTCTACAAATACAATAAAAGAGTGCAGAGGAATTCTGAGTATTGATAGTATGTATAAACATTTAAATTAAAAAAGCAAATTCTTCGAATGTAACAATAGTGCATATTTCTACAATCTTAGAATATTGACAATGCTCTTTAGATTTGTATTTTTTCCAACCTCAAATCTGCATACCATATGTTTTGGATAAGATTGAATGCACCTTTTAAAAGAATTCCTCTGTATATCAACATGAGTACTAAATAAAAAAAAAATGCACTCTCAGCAATCTAATGTATAACGTCATGGTGACCAAAAAAACGTCAATTGAGCAAACTATAAATAATAGAGCTGTGAACTTGAATCGCCCTTTGGACGCTGACTTCATTGTGATATTTAAAAGGCTATTTAACGAGTGCACTTATATTAGCAATCGCAAAACCAACAATTTGTTCGGTACAAACTGACAGTCTTTTGGCACACGCTAATAATTTTAATTAACAATTCAACAGAAATAATATATTAGGTGTGGCAGTATATAAGAAGAGACAACCGACTGTCTTGGGGTATTAATTATATTTTATAATATTTATTTATTTATCTAATATACATATATATGATTAATCATAAAAGGAAAGCATGAACCATCATCACTTTACCATTACAGGAAAAACCTAATCCGGTTCGGCAATGATGGACATTTTTTAGTATTATAGAAAAAAGGTGAAAAAAATGAAGAAATATATAAGAAATACAAAAAAAAATATAGAGAACATCATGATTGTTTAAAGTTAAGGAATTCTTTCAAACTTCTTATAATATATTAATTTCTAAGTATTAAAATGAAAGGAATGTCGAATTATCGAGACTAGACTGTATATTATACAAATAAGCGATAAAATGTACCTAATCTTAAGATTACTCACACATTAACTGAATGTGTGTTGCCATCTTGATATTAATGATACAGTTGTGTGGCCTAATATACATATATCGGTGGTTTTGGTATAAAGTAATGGATTCCTAGGCATACGTCACCGTAAATACGATAGTAGACTTACTTAGCTACACTTATGATCGGTTTTTTGTTAGTTAAGGACGAGGCACTAATCAAAAGTACAGCAAAGAACTCTTTTACTGTCTGAATCCCAAGCTTAAGACCTATTGAGATTTTAGAGCATACTACACCGATCAAAGCCGTTTGCGGTGAGTTAATTCACCTGTGCGTGTGTCTAAAAATTAACACTTAATAAAAATAAATAATTACAACAGTTCAGTTGCCCATATTTTACCCCGCCAAGATATAAATCCTAAATATATTAAAATCTCTAATATCACAATTAAACACACGATTGGTAATTATTTTTGGTATTAAAAAAGGGAAAATCTAGGATTTGCATTGGGCGGCAGAAACCCATGCTACGCCATTGGTTTCTCAATATATCGGTTTCGTTTTTTTTCAACTTTCTTAACTCGAAAGTAGTAAAAAAAACTAACAAGTGTTGCAATTTTCTGCAATCGCTATTGTATGAACCAATGCAATTTTATCTATAGAATCGGCATGCGATATTCCGGCATACATACATGTAAACGTTGTGAACACGCAATAGAATATGAATTAGCGAGACGGCGAGGCGGTAGAAACACACATACACACGGAACCTGCTGGTGCCTGTTTCTATAGGCTGGTGCGTCACATTTATTGTCGTCGTTGTATTTTTAAATTTTAATGATTGGTAATAAATTTTACTAAAGAATAAGGAAATAAAAACATGGTAAACCGCAATTTGTCGTGTGTCTAACGGCACAATAATTAACATATCGATGTTGTACAACACAAGAGCAATAATTAATTGGCGTATCATCTGTGCGAGGGTATTTTTTAAATTAAATTTTAATGAATGGCTCTGTAGTGTTATATGAATGTTTAGATTGTGCATTAGGTCGAGTGGTCAATCTCAAGGGTGTGAAGTGATGAGTGAGGGGCACATTTATTGGAAGAAAGGGTGTCTAGGTCAAGGGCAATGTGACGAGGGAAGGTCATTTTACCAGCAACACGTGTATAATCATTTCAGAACACCAGCGATACAAGTGACAGAAACATTACATTTCAAGGAAATCAATACGAATGAAATGCATAGAGTAAATACACATCACCAAAGGCCTTAATTGGTCACACAGCAACACTATATTAATCATATTGTTATGCGGTTGAACTTAAAATTCAAAAATTAATTGATGGACTGGGTGTAATAAGGGCGTATACTAAAATTATCAGTTTCGAGATAATCGAATAAAATATCTAAAACTTATGAGTTTAATTACAAAAATCATTTTACGGAATAAGGGCGTATTGCCCTATCCGCCCTTACTCCATAGAACCACTCAATTACCGTACTTGCTCATTTGATAATGTTAAGTACATTTTTAATTATGTACATATCACAATTCCATAGTAAAATTGTCCACTCTTATTGTTTAAGTAAATCACCATTTTAAAAATGCAATTTTACGGGAAAAGGGCGTATTGCGTTATCGGCCCTTATTCCATCGAACCCCTCAATTACCGTAAACACTTGCTCATTTGATAATGTTAAGTAGGTACATTTTTTATTATGTACAAATCACAATTCGATAGTAAAATTTTCCACTTATTAAAAAAGAAATCATTTTACGGAATAAGAGCGTATTGCGCTATCCGCCCTTATTCCATCGAACCACTCAATTATCGTACTTGCCCACTCGATAATGTTAAGTACATTTTTACTTATGTACAAATCACAATTCCATTTTAAAATTATCCACTTATTAAAAAAGAAATCATTTTACGGAATAAGAGCGTATTGCGCTATCCGCCTTTATTCCATCGAACCACTCAATTATCGTACTTGCCCACTCGATAATGTTAAGTACATTTTTACTTATGTACAAATCACAATTCCATTGTAAAATTGTCCACTTTTATTGTTAAGTAAATCACCATTTTAAAAAATGGATAAAGTTACTTGAGTTTCAAAATTGAATCCGTTTTTTTTTAAATAAAATATGTGTCTTTATATTTTACTCTACACATCCATGAAATGAACCTTGAAAAAAATATTGTCACATGAATTCGCTGATTTTCAAGCCAATTCATCAGATAAATAGCCTTTAGCAATAAATACATACAACAATTTATAATTAAATTGGTTAATTTGCCCATAACTAATCTCAAATTGGATTGCATTCAACAATTTCAAATTATATAAATACACAAATATTAAAAAAGCTCTCTGGTTAAATGAAATAATTGACTCACCTTCATCCTCGGTTAAGTCAGAAAACTTGATGCCGCCACTAAAGAATAAAACAAAAAAAAATCTATAAATATAACATGTAAATTTTTAATAATCTTTGATTTATATGTATGTATGTATATTATAATAATACTTGAATAGAATATAAAATAATTATATTAATAAATTTTGAATGTTAATTGAAGCATACCTCAGAAGTACAGTGGCTGTCTCCGGTACACGGAATACCTGAAAACAAATGTATGGTGGAGCCACATTCATATTTACATAAACTACCCTGATTCAAAAGCTGATTTATAATTTAAATTGTTTGCTCAGGGATAGATTTAATATTAATTTGATTGGATATGATGTAATTTTGGATGTTCAACGTACCTTCCATCCTAAATTTTCAAAAAATGTTGAGAGGCGGGATTGCCCAGTGGTCTTACCACCACAAGGACCTGAAAAAATTACATTCATCTGAAAAAACTAATCAATGTTTTCATATACAACACTGAAAAATTATTTTTAAGATTATCGATAACAGAAATAATATTATCATTGTTTACAAAACAATGTATTTTTAATGAAAGTATAAAAGTGTGGAATTTTTTTTTAAAGCAGTTATATTAAAGGATGAGCACGTGCAGCACTGAAAAGGGACTATGATGGAGGACGTGTTAGGAGTGAGGTGATGGGCGGGGCTTAAGAAGAAGGCTAAAAAGGTTGGAGAGTATACCGCCAGTAAGCACCAGCTTGACGACCCTTCGTTCATGACGAGGCTCCATAATGAAGTGTAATAGTCAGGAGAGATGATGATGCAGAGAACGGTCACGGTGGGCGGCCGACCCGCAACTGTCAACTAGCACCACATGAAATAAAATAATTCAGGAAATCTCCAGTGTTGCAAGCGTAAAAGTTCTTCGTGCGCTATTTATAATTAATATTCCAAAGTACTGTTTTATTTTTTTAAACAACAAAATACCCACTATACCCACTAAATATATTTATATATCCATTGTAAATTCAATTCAATAATTATATTTATTATTTGTCATGCTAGTAATTAATAAAAACATGGGAAAAAAGCAGTTTCAAATTATTCCATTCGACAAAGCAGAAAAAAAAATATCATAGATTTTTCTTATCCTACGTATGAAGTTAAAGATTTCAAATTATCAAGGAAACTTCTTTATTTTCTTACAATGTCTCAACATTAATTAGAATTTCCACAAACATTACTATAATACTTTTAAATAATACTTTTCCTAACATCAAGTTTATTTACATCTGAATTTATTTGATATTTTCACAATGTCAACAAAAGATGAAATCGAATGACTGAAAATGTTTTGTAAATTACAAAGTTTCTTCATTTCAACTATCACAGTTATCTTTGTAAATATAGCGCAATATTGGTTGTTGTGTCATTTATGTTACTTTGGAATATACTATTATTTAGTAATATTTATTTAATCGAATATTATATTTGAATTTGTTCATAGTTAGCATGGTACCATATGATATTTTCCAATAATACCGTGTTATAGTTATTCCGATAAAATAAAACAGAACCCATATAAAAAAGAACAATAATAAATATGTAACATATTCTTCATAAAACACAACTTTTTCATCTATTTCCAAAATAACATTCACATTTACTATAACGATTTCTGTATCATTAATTTTACATACATAGAGACCTTGTTTTTCCACATTCATGTCTAATAAATGTAAATTTCCATCTAAATCTACATATATAAAATTAGCAAGTACATCATCAACGCTGTTATTATGTAAATAATATTTGTTTGTGTGATTGTTGAACCAAAACTTTTTGTTTGAATTAATTATTTTTTCCGTAGAACATGATAAGATAACATTTTGATGTTCATTAAAAGTGTAGTTCATAATTAATGGATTTTCATGATTTTCTACACTATCTAAAGGAGAAGTAGAATTATAATTTATAGCTTTGATGAAATTATAATGTAGTTCTTTGGTTGTTTCAAATATATCGTTAGCATGTTCTCGTAATGTTGCCGACCGACATTGCAAAGCTATTCTAGGTGTTATAAATAAAAACTTCATAAATGTATCATTCGGGTAACATGTTTCATGTAAATCGATGAAACAGTTACCAAAATCATTGGATGAATTAAGACTGTGCCAGATTAAAGAAACTTTAAGTTTATTACACAGTTTACTTAATTTTTCATTGACAACCATTATTTTCTCACTCAAATTTGAGTACGAGGTTAATTCATGATTTTCAATTTTATCCCCAACAATATCTGCGAAGTAAACATGATCATAAATTACAGGATCAAATTCAGATCTCTTACAGTAATAGAAAGCTATATCGTTGCTGTCAAAATTGGAGATTATGAGAGATTTTTTCGAATTAACATACATTTTTCTCGATACTAGATGTATTTTTTCAAATTGTGAATAATTTTCCAGCTTCATTTGCATCCAAATACTGCCAACTGATGTTTTCTTATTGTTACATGGACCACATTTCAAAATAACAGTCTTATTTTCATTAACGTTAATTGTGTAAGGCTGAGCATTGAGAATTTCAGTTTCATTAATGCAAAAATTCTGACCTCTTGAATGTAAATCACAATAAATCTATAAATAATAATGTAGATACATTTTTACAATATTAATTATACAAACAAATTAATTTTAAATTACTTGTGTTAATAAAATTGAATGCAATAGTAATGTGCACGCGATCTTCATTTTTTTTCCAAGTAATGTTCCATTTTTTGAATATAAAAATCAATAAAATACAAACATATTAATCAACAACAACTCCTTTAATCTCAATTTGGGCCATCAATGTCATATTATTTACACTGTCGTGATTTCTTGTTCTTATTTTAATTTGAATATTAGGTCTGTCAAGTTTTTCTTTCAGAATATCCAAACGAATATAAGGAATAAATTGCCAATATTTTCCAAGCGTCGGTTGCATTGTTTGGACGATATCTGAAATGTTTAGGTATATTTTAAAACAAGCTATAAAAATTTAAAGTTGAAATAAATACCTTTGTTGTCACCAAAAGATGTACCTTCAATCCAACGAGTAAATAAATTAGTAACGACAAATGCCACTTCGTACTTACAACTCAAGTGTCTGCTTATATTGACAAAATGATTTAATAATCCCAAACCTGAAGGATATTAAAAAATAGAATCTGTAATAAATAATATATATAATAAATAATTATATGTTTATGAAATTTTACTGCTTTTGAATTTTTCTCCTTGATACTGAAGCATCAGTGCGGGTAGAGAATCAATAAAAATAGCAGCTACATCAGTCATAAGAGAACTATTCTTCTTTAGATCATGAAGAAAATAAATCAATTCTCTCATATCCATTATGGTAATTATTTTAATTCTTTCCAAGGCAATGCTGATGTCCTTAGAGGAAAAAATAATACAGTTTGTGTTAGTTAATACAAATTGTGAATGAATAATTTTTATTACGGTTTAAAAAATGTAATTTATTTACCATTTCATTTTGACAACTATTTGATAGAATTTGTTCTATTCTCTGAGCACTGAAATCGCCTTTAGTATCAATATAGATGACATTACATTTGCCTATTCTGGAAATATTGGCTACAATTGTATAAGCTAATTGTGTTTTCCCAACATCAGGAAGACCACATATTTCAGTAATATGCATTACAGACAGTCCCCCATCGAGTAGGTAATCTAAACTGAAAAACAAACATTTAAAGATTAAAATATAAGTAATTATACTTATCCTAAAATTTACTCTACTCATTAATATGAGTTGGGAGTGGACGAGGCCAGTTGTTGGTCCGTTTACAATATCTGTCTAGTAATGGTTGACAGCCATGATGAACAGCTTCAGCAACATTCTTAAAGCCTCCTTTCAAGAGTTTCTGAACAGTTTCTTCAGCCATACATCTTTCTTCTTCCCTGTACTCTTGATCATCTTTAAAAGCTTCTAACAGAGACATTTGTTTACGTACTTCTGTCAATCTCACTTGTCAAAAAAAAGCGCGCCAAATACATAAAAATTGTATTACAATTCATACATAGCACAAAATAATTTGAAAAGTTTTTTAACAATTTTTCATTCTAAAATGAATTCAACACCTACCATTACCACAAAAAAAATGCATATGCATTTTAACTAAAATCTTTTGCACTATAATCAGACGATTGAGATATGTATTTATTTATTTCGTATACTATTTAATTCAAAGATTACACGTCTTCTCTTTTCTGTACAAATATTCTTATCTAGTTTCTATTCACTCCGACTCTTTTAAAAGTTACATGTGGGTTTTTTTGTTGGAAAAATTTACCGTACTCTCAATTGTTTTGGAGTTCAGCTGTAAAATATGTTAATCAGAGCATATCAAAGGTTGATTAATAGAATTTCCTGATTGTAACTGATTTAATTTCAAGACATCAAAACACCGAACGTATGTAAAAGCCTATTGTTGTGCAAATCGAAAAGAAACAAAACGATAAATAGAATCTCAAAAAGAATACAGCAAATGATTTCTGATAAGAAATTAAACGACATCGCTTATCATTACGTCATAGAAATGATTTAAACTGCCGGCATGACGATTCTCTTGGCATTGGATATTGTTTCTTCATAATCAACAGTCTCACCCACACAGTCTCGTCATTATTGCGTTTCCGTCTAGAGCTGCAAAAGAAAATGCAAACGCATGTATTGATGTGTAGACATTGATTGATCAAAGTGGGAAATGGATTTTGTGATCGGCGGAGGTGCTGCGATGGCAGCTGGAGTCTTCAGCAATCCTCTGGATGTCATCAAGACGAGGATGCAGCTTCAGGGGGAACTGCAAAAGAGGGGTGACTACAAGCTTCATTACAAGAATGTTTTCCATGCTGGATATACCATAGCCAAGCACGACGGACTGTTGGCTCTTCAAAAGGGATTTGTTCCTGCGTTGGGTTTTCAGATGGTTTGCAATAGTACTAGGTAAGTAATTAATTCAATTATTAATTGGGATGAGAGGCGTGGCTACAAATACTGTGGTCATGGCTTCAAATCATGCTCAAGTCAAACATTTTTAAATTTATTTGATCGGTTATTACGACTAGAAGATCGAGAATAATATTAATAAAATCCCGATCGATCGACTTGATACAGGTTTACTCTGATTTCCTGTATTGTAAGGTAAATACTGATTATAAAGTCGGTGAACTGTGTAACTAGTAATAGTTAAGATCACCGAAAGACAATTAACACGTTGTTGTGTTTAAAAACCCCTCTCAAAAAGCTCCTCGGGGCGTAAATAAATAAATAAATTTCAGTATTTTAGACATTGTGACGTGTTAATTTATTTCATTTAACTGTCGGTTATCTTAACTATTTCTAGTTTCACAGGTCACCGAAACAGATCCCAGTCGTAATATCCGATTAAATAATTTTCTTGTTGATCGTTTTGTTTCTGGGTGAAATTTCATATTAAATATATTCACATCAAAAACAACATAATTTTAGAGTCAATAATATTTATATGATAAAACACGTATAATAAGGATGGAATTTTTCAGTTTATGTCTCATGTTAAAAGCAGCCATAATTTAATTTATTTTCCTTTAAAATATTCTCACATAATATAAATGGGATTGTGTTATAAAACGAGGAAATCAGAGTATACATACTTGGATTGATATAATCGATCCGAATTTTATTAATATTATTTCCCATCTCGTAGTCGTAATAATAACCGATCATACATCATCGAGAATAATTATAATTAACAAAAAAGTTTATTATATTGTTCATAATCAATAAACCATCATCCGCTAATAATTATAAGCTACTGTCATTCCACATTAATCCGAAATAAAAACAGTTGTAGCTTAAACGATAAAACCAACTGTTAAAATATTTTTAAATAGGAGAAAAAAATGTATGAAATTTTCACACAACTTATGCAAAATAAGAACTTCAATGCTCTGCTTAGCAAAACAATAAGAATATGACCATTTTTTAATACAAAATTTAAAGTAATCTAATTAATTAATTATTATAACATGTTGCATGAAAAGCCATCTTCAATAAACTAAATATTCCGCGCATTTTTAATGATGTTTTGGGTGTTACGGCCGTATTCAATTTAATACTACCAAGCTTTAGTCTATTCATACACACACGACTCACTATTATATTGAATACTATATTCAATTACATTATATTACAAATTATTTTGTAGACTTGGTCTTTATCAAACAGCTGACTCCAACGGGCTGACAAAAAATGAAAATGGCGAAACGGACGGTTTGAAAAGCTGTTTTTACGCATCGGCGGCGGGCATTACTGGAGCTTTTTTGGGTAGTCCTTTTTACTTGGTAAAAACCCAATTCCAGTCTCACTCCGACGGTAAAATAGCTGTTGGATATCAGCACAATTATAAAGGGACTATGGACGCATTCAAAACAATCTGTAGAAACGAAGGTGTGAGAGGATTATGGCGTGGAGTGGAAAGCGCATTGCCAAGAGCTGGCGTTGGAAGTGCTGTGCAGTTAACCACATTTAATAGGTATTTTAACACATCTACACCATTGTGGAATTAAATATAAATACAATTATTATTCCAGATCAAAAGATTTGCTTAAAAAATACAGTTTTCTCAGCGGAAAACCCATACTGACCGCATTCGTAGCCAGCAATATCAGTGGCGTTGCTTTAGCAATATTCATGTGCCCATTTGATGTGATTTCGACCAGGTTATACAATCAAGGTATGTATTATGCAAGGTGTTTTCTAATATTTTAAGGATTGGCCAATTCAATTTGATTATTGTATTATTTTATTTACACAAAACATTATATGATATACATCTACACTTATCATACTTATATATATTATATTATTGGGACAAACTATATAAGGTTGAATGCAAATTTCACAAATAATTTATTAATATTATTGTGTTATAAGATTGTTCTTTTAATATCCGAAAATTCAAATAGAATACCTGGTGAAGAGCAAACCTAGTGCAAGTGGGTGTAATGAAGTGCTTTGACGTATTCGAGCTCTATAACGATTTCCTTTATAATATTGATTTATTTCAACAATATTATATTCATCGGACAAACTATAAATTTGAATGCAAATTTCACAAATAATAATTTAATTTATTAATATTATTGTGTTATAAGGTTGTTCTGTTAATATCCGAAAATTCAAATAGAATAATACATTTTACCACATAATAAAGAATGTTAACTGCTGTCAACAATTAAAAACCCGTTTATTCACCCACTTGGCCGAGGTTTGGTTTTAAAATACTCTTTACGGTTAATATCATGAAGTATTTTATCAATTATTATATTCATGGGACAAACTATAAATTATTTTCTTAATATTATTATGTTCTAATAGAATAATGTGTACTACATTTTACCGAATTGTGTAATTAAAATGTAAGCCGCGCAGTGCTCTACAATTTATTGTCTAGCAAAGCAAATTGTGGGTTTGGTTATTAGTAATAACTTATTACTGTAAAAATTTCGGCAGGCCATGGCTCTTATAGTCTATCAATTTTATTAATTTCAATAATCGACGGCTACCAAACTATTCATATAATAAATTATTTCATCAAAAGACGCCTTCTATATATTTTATTATGTATAATATTGATTTTAAATTGTATTTCAGAGGTTGACTGTTTCGGCAAAGGGAAATATTATAAAGGCGTCGTCGATTGTGCAATAAAAATAGTGAAAAGTGAAGGAATCTGGGGGGTTTATAAAGGGGTTGGCCCATTTTATTTAAGGGTTGCACCGCACACGATAATGTCGCTCATATTTTGGGATATCTTCAAAGATATTTATGAAAATTATACGTTATAAACCATTTTAATTAATAAGTGATATAAAAAGTACAAATTTATTATTTTTGTAAATATGGCAAATAAATAAAATTAATGTATTGTGTTATTTTTTTATTTACTTAGTAAGTTTATTCACGAATTTGTGAAGTTTAAATATGTAAGCACAAGTAACACATTTTCAAAATCAAATAATCTTTAAAAGTAAATGTGAATTTGTTCAGAAAGGGCGTAATTGGTCACACCGAAAAGGTTTTATATAATATTTTTTTACGATATCACGATATTAACTATACAACTGGTGTTTATTTAATTTATTTAAAGGTATTTATGATAACACCGACATAAAAAAATAAAAAGATAAGATAAAATGGCAACACTATACCTACATCATATATTAAAAAACATCAATTAAATACATATTGTATTTTTAATTTATGAAAGAAAATCTATTAAAAGTTTAAGATTAATACTTTTTATGAGATTGTTGGGGGAAAGCTTGTGAATGAAGCCTGAATTTATCATTAATAGTAATTAATAGCTCAGTGGATAAGGCGAGTGGCTACAAATACTGTGGTCTTGGGTTAAAATCCCGCTCAAGTAAAAAAAAAATATTTGATCGGTTATTACGACTGGGAGATCGGGAATAATATTAATAAAATCGTGATTAATCGTCTTGATCAAGGTTTTCTCTGGTTTCCTGTATTGTAAGGTAAATACTGATTATTAAGTCGGTAACTTGTGAAACTAGTAATAGTTAAAATCACCGATAGACAATGAATTAACACGTTGTTGTGTTTGAAAAACCAAAATATGTAAAATTGTTTAGTATTTTTAGTAATAGGCATATCTAAAATTGACCTTTGATATTAATATTTTGAATTTGGCGGGGCCAGCAACGAGCACGTGATGTTACGTCATATAAATGTCAGAAAACAGCTGACTATTGTTGATATGAGGATCAGGTGGAGAGTGCAGGTGCTGTGTGGCCTGAAAATGTACTGAAATATACCTGAAGATGATCACGACGAAGAATATACTCGGACTCATGTAACTTCCTGAACATTGCTCAAGGTTAGACTATATTTAGCTGTGAATCTAAACACGTCTCAGTCACGGTACATTTCTCGCTACTCACAATTTTATTGTTTCTCACGAATTGCTGCTCGAAAAGTCGACATTGTCCAGTTTCGTTGGGGCATTCGTTTTTTTCCGTGTTGAATGTATTAAAAATTGCCATCAGTACTTCGAGCACCGTGTACAACAGTGTTTGTGTATATTGGAACATCTCTTGCTCCTCGATGCTGCAGTACTCATTCTAGGTATGTACTGATATTTGATTCCATAAAATAAATCTTAATTATTTGGATCACCGAGACTTCTTTAAATATACCCGTTACAATCTTATCTACTAATAGATAATTTATTAAAATGGCAATGTGCTTTGGTAATGTTCCAAAACCAGCACTGCTAGTCACGGTGATCCTCCATCTTGAGTAAAACCCAATTAGATTTAATTTAACCATCTACGATCCACATTTTAAGACAATTAAGGTGTATTCCTAGTGCAGTTTAAATTACAGTCTGAATCCTATCACCTAATAATTGTGTGAGCAAATTATGTTTAGTCTTCTTAATGTTCAAATTTGCATTAAGAAGTGCATATAATGGGCCGTTGAAAAGCATCGATTAGCATGCTTGAATGTTTCCAAACAATTAACACCGTTTATGGTTTCTTAATTGATTAATTGTGTCTTGTAGCTGTTATTTCAGAGATGGATTACATGATCGGTGGGATTGCCGGTGTTGGAGCTGGTTTCTTCAGCAACCCGTTTGATGTCATTAAAACCCGTATGCAATTGCAAGGGGAATTGAAAGCGAAAGGCCAACACGCTATCCATTATAGAAATGTTTTTCACGGTGCATATGCCATTGTAAAAGCAGATGGTTTGAAAGCACTTCAGAAAGGATTAACACCTGCATTGCTCTTTCAACTAGTCGTTAATGGTACAAGGTAAATTCTAATGTTATACTCATTGATTTGCATTAAGAATAAATTTTCATTTTCTTCTAGACTTGGGATTTACCAGTCAGCCGATAATCATGGACTAATCCGAGATGAAAAAGGGAACACAGTTGTAGCAAATAGCATATTCTTTGGTGCTCTTGCCGGTGCTGCTGGAGCATCGGTGGGCAGTCCATTTTTACTTATAAAAACACAGTTGATGTCATATTCCCATATAAGTATTGCCGTTGGTCATCAACATGGACACCAAAGCTCCTTTAGTGCATTAAAACAAATATATGATAAATACGGCATTAAAGGCTTGTGGCGAGGCTCTCTCAGCACCATGTTGAGAAATTCAATCGGATCATCGTCACAAATTGTGATATTTAGCAGGTTAAACAATATAAATTACTAAAAAAAACTAGTTAATTCTAAACGTCATAAACTATCCTGCCACATTTATAATTCAACAGATCAAAAGAAATTTTAAAAGAAAGTGGATGGTTAAGCAATTCTCCTTTGATGTTGGTATTTGTATCAAGTATGTTAGGGGGATTTATGAAAGCAGTAATTATGACTCCCATGGATGTAATTGTTACTCGACTATATAACCAAGGTTTTTACAAAAAAATATATTCAGTTCATTTGAACTCATGAACAGCTTATTTTATTGCATTATTGCACCTATTTAATTTAGTAATAATATTGTTAGACATTGAGTTTTATCATATTTTACATTTTATTGTGTTTACATTTATAATGTGTTCTTGCAATTTTTTGCACCATCATTGCTTTTTGTAGTTTGACTGATATTCATGTTTTACAATTCAGCAAATCATCTCTTGCTTTTGAATGTAAAAATTTTAAAATTGGATTATCAATAATCTCAATTGCAATATTATTTTCAGGTGTTGATGCTAATGGCAAAGGCCTTTATTATAAAGGAACTTTGGATTGTGCATGGAAAATAACAAGGACAGAAGGTTTAGGAGCCTTTTACAAAGGATTTGCTCCATCGTATCTTAGACAAGGCCCGCATTCTGTTCTTCTACTTGTCTTTTGGGATGGCCTCAAAGATCTTCAGATATATGTCAATAGAAGAATTAGCTTAAAAGAATTATGATGGTTTTTATTCACATGTTATTCAAGATGTATAGATTTTGAAAATTAATGCACAATAGGAATGAAGTGCTTATTTAGTCAACACATGTAAAAAAGTGCAAATGAGGATATATATTTTTTATTCATCAGTAATGTCATAGAATAAAATTTGTTTTTAATAGAAAGTTGTGATTAGATTTTATATAGGTTTTTGTTAATTGAAATACTAAATCTAGCATTAGTTCAAGACATTTCTGTAATTTTTACATTCCGTGTCAACTTTTTTTTGCTTTATTATCCACATGTATTTGTATTATATTCTATAAAACAAATAATTTATAATTGTGCATAAAAATACAAATACAGTCCAAAACACTTATTTCATTGGTCCCAATAAAAATTTTTGTTTAATTTTTACATCTGTTAAAATAAAGTCTATCGATTTTGTATTAAGCGTGTTCAACAGTATATTTTGTTGTAAAAATAAACCAGTGATATTTTCAAATCCATACCCATAATTAACTTACTATAAATTAAAATTATACTTTAATGTATGCCGAGCATTATTTAATTTGACCTTTATTTATGAATCTTAAATGATAACAATATTGAGATTGTTTAATTTTTGTACTGATATATCTGTCGTTCAACTGTCGCGATTCTGTCAAATATTTGAATAAAATGATTAACAAGTAAAATGAATTCAATCATTAGTGTACAAGAGATCCTTTGTAATTCACGCATAATTTGTACCTCTTAATCTGTTGGTTTTTTTTTAAATTTATAAAGGTTGTTTTTACATTTTTTTTAATTTAATATAGCTCAAAAATGGATTTCTTAATTGGAGGCAGTGCTGCCATGTGCGCTTGTGTATTTACCAACCCTTTGGAAGTAGTGAAGACTCGTATGCAGCTTCAGGGTGAACTGGAAGCGAGGGGCCATTATACTGTTCATTATCGAAATGTTCCTCATGGACTTTGGGTCATAGCTAGATCTGATGGCATTGTGGCTTTACAAAAGGGTCTTGTTCCTGCTCTATGGTTTCAATTATTTTTAAATGGATTTAGGTAAACTGCATCATTATTTAACCCAACACTCTCATTAAAAGTAAAATCTCTGGTTTCCTGGATTAAGAATAAATAGAGTGCCATTAATTATCCCAATCATTTTGGTTTCTATTGCTCACATATTTTTAATTTACTTTTATTATTCAGAGCTACAAACAGATTCTTTTGTTGCAAATACATTTCTCTTAAGCCTCTTTGATTCTATGTCAAATAGAGCTTTAATATTAATAATGTTTTTTGTAATTAATAATATTAATAATTAAATTAACAGATTAGGAACATATCAAGTAGCTGATAACTGTGAATTGATAAGAAATAGCAACGGAGAAACTAAATTATTGCCGAGTCTATTCTTTGGAGCCCTCGGAGGTGTTCTGGGGGCCGGTATGGGAAGTCCTTTTTATCTTGTCAAAACTCAATTGCAATCACAGGCAGCCAATGAAATAGCTGTAGGTTACCAACATAAACATTCCGGATTAACTGAGGCCTTTGTGAAGATTTACAAAAAAGACGGAGTTAAAGGTAGTTCAAATATATATATTTTTTAAATGAAATTATTAATAATATATTTATAGGTCTCTATAGGGGGATCATTTCATCTGTCCCAAGAGGTGCGGTTGGTTCAGCATCACAGCTAGCATCGTTTTCCAAAGCCAAAGAATTCCTCATAGAGAAGAATGTGTTCCCCGACTCGCCTCTTTTGACTACTTTTGTGGCGGCTAATATGGGAGGAATCGTTATGACTTTATTGATGACACCGTTTGATGTTGTTGCTACAAGACTGTACAATCAAGGTAGGATTCTTTTATAATATTTATCGCAGTAAGATTGTAATATCAAATCATTACAGGTGTTGACGCACAAGGGAGAGGTCTTTTGTACAGAGGAGTCGTTGATTGTTTCATCAAAATGGGAAAAACAGAAGGATTCTTGGGCTTTTACAAAGGCTTAGGTCCTTCTTACCTGCGGTTGGGACCACATACAGTATTAGTTTTAGTATTTTGGGATCGGTTGAAAATTTTGAAAGATTTTATTTTGAATGAAAAATAAGAACAATCCGCACAAAACAAAGAAAGTTTTATATTACCTCATTAATTTAATTTATTGTTAATTATGGGCTTGTTATACTATTTGTCAAATAATTTTTTACGGTGGTTATTTTTTTTAAATGTGTAATATGGGTACCTGAAATAAAAATATATTAATTTTGAATTTTGTATTTTTTACATTCTCAACAAAATTCAACATTCTAATTATAAGAATATACACTTCCAATGTCTCCATTCAACACAAATTGATTATTAAATTGGAAATACTACGTATAATCGAATAATTAATATTATTTTGCGTGTAATTATCGTTCGATTCATCTTCCATTCCATATTGGAATATGCGACGACGTTCATTTGTTATTACGAGGAATATTTTTGTAATTCCTCCGTTATTCGTTCAAATTAAAAGGATTGTTATTTGATAATATTTAGTGGGTGTTTAATATAATAATATATTAATTGTCGATTCATAAGCATACAAATATATAATAAAAAGGATAATCTATGAAACAACACTCACCTCAATCTGCCATATTCGCTTATAATAAATCCCAAGGACTGCTTACAGGAAAACTTCACCTAAATACTATTTTATATATTAACACAATACAAGCACAGTTTGATTAACTGATCGAGATTATTTTCTAGATACAAATTTGAAATCAAGTAGATTATTTTAGAATATAACCGCATTTTTTGACGGCAAAATGCGCGGATTTATCATATGTTTGTAGAGCAAATGTCACACTTTAGACACGTGCAAAAGAGAACAAACTGACTTGAAAAGGCTGTGATAAGAGATATTGTAACAATATGATATTTTAATGATGCGTTGTGTCCCGTTTCCGCATAGAGTGCAATTAAGAGATTTATAGATAATATTATGAGATAACATTCTATTTTTATTATTTTACTCTCTTCTAGAATATGCGCGAAAATCAGTTTGAAAAATATATATTATTTTAAGATTATAATTGAAATAGTTTGACTTTGGAATCGTAATTTGCTTACGGCGCGAATGAGGCTGCAAAAATTTTTTTTTTCAATAAATAAATAGTTAAAATGATGATAAACTCAATAAGTAACTATCTGGCTATTTTATTTTAAATAATGAGCAATTAACAATGAAATCTTGTGATGAATGTTAAAAAAGCGCGTCCACCTTTTATGAACGTAGTGAAAGAATTAATTAAATAAAGGTAATTAACGTTTTTGAAGACATTTACATTAAAAAATGTACTTCCGCCCCCTAGATCTGACTATGTATGGATCGATTCCGAAGGTAACTAATTGATGGGTTATTAATACAAAAACGTATCTACAAATTGACTGTTTACAATGAGATTAACTTGTTGTGTTTTAATTGTAATATATTTTCGTGCAAACAGATTTGGCTGGCTTTCATTTAATATTAATAATATGCCATATTAGCTTTTATTATAATCATATATAATCCTCCAATATGAGAGCTCGCAATACAGCCACACAGTAAAACGTACACATACACTATGGCCTTTTATATGTAGTAATTCAAACTGATTTGGTTCTTACTTTATACTGAAGTGCCTTGGAGCACTGAACACTATCATTCTATTTAAATTCTCCGATATGTACAAATTAATTATCATAAATTTATGGGAGAAATGTTAAATGTGAATGAATACTGGATGAATGGGCAAATTTCAAAGATATAATTATATTACAGTAGATCCTCGATATAACGAAATTTTTAAATTCCTCTTGACACTCCAATCTATTCATATGTTTTAATTTTTCCTCTATAATAGCGAAGTTTTATCAATAAATATTTACAAAAACCTCGATATAACTAATCTTCGGCATTTCTTTTGCCTATTTTCATATACAGCAAAATTTTGAATAATATCTAAGACAGCAAAGGCTTTATGACAAGAATAATACTGTTTAAACTTGCAAATCTTTAGCTAAAGATATCATTTTTTGTGTTTTAATAAATGATATAATATGGAAATTGTAATATGAGATTATGATTATACGAAGTCTGCGATAAAAAACAGTATAACGTTTTTTTTCATTCCCTTTGAGCTTCTTTATGTCGAGGTTCCGCTGTATTTTTTATTAAATATAATTTACATACAATGTTTAGATACATTATGATTATATGTTACAATATTAAGTTTATATACTAAGTATTTTACTTATTTTAATACGGAATACAATCGATTCATAAAATAATTTATGGGAAAAAATACAAAAACCCACCTGTTCCAGCGTATAATATCGTAAGTGCAAAAAAGCCACACATTGCATGTATGAAATATCAAAAAATGTTGATTTTCAATAATTATTTAACCTATTAAGTGGGACTTTTTCGAAATAGTAAAATAGTCCTATTTGACCGGCAACTAATGTAGATTCATCTATTATCTATAACACATTTCATGTCTCTGTCAATAGAAGGTATTTAATCGGAAACTGTTATATTTATAAATAATAATTAAACCGAGTGACACGACATTTTATTTTATTATTATTATTATTATATATATATATATATATATATATATATATATATATATATATATATATATATATAATAAAATTTAAAAATATAAACAAATACTTGTGCGAAACACAAATATAGTAAAATCATTAAGGACTGCGTGGACAGACAAAATCAAATGTGTTTGTGAAAAATTATATGTTAGAGATTTTTTTATGAAATCTCCCTTAAACAATACAGTGGTAATTTAAAGTTTCGCTTATTTGAAACATATTAGATTTTGTATCAAGAAGTTTGAGGAGAAGTTAACAATTTTGTTATGATGTTTATTGCTTAAATGTGTGATATTACTGTTTTCAGTTTGATATAAAATCCGAAAAGTAGCAGATACAACTTAGTATAAAGGGATTCTTGAATTAAAGGTGAAAAGTGTCGTAGTGAGATGAAGAGAATGGTAGTAGATAGTGTGGAATTCATTCATTAATATTGCTTTGCTGCTTTTAATGTTATCTGCAAGTATTCATTGTGAATTGGCGATGGCGCCCGTCGACCCTTGAAACAATATGACGCTTCTTAGTCCCTGTAACAAGATTCCAAGACCACTTTTTGTAGTTGGCAGCTAGACGACGCCATGTCGACACTATTCAGGCCTTTATGCATATCACACCATTTACATGATGAACAACCGCCACAAAAAAAACAGAGACGGGCTCAAAAGCTGTTCCGCCATTCAAACAAACAAATAAAAACCATTAAATCAGTCTTCTCACTAACCAATATTAATTTGACTAATTAAAATGTATTGTGCAATGGCAACACACGCACAATTCACCTATATATATATATATATATATATATATATATATATATATATATATATATATATATATATATATATATATATATATATATATATATATATATATATATATATATATATATATCCTAACTAATCTTAGGGTTTTAATTTATAAAATTTGCTATAGTCTGGGGACATTATTCATAGATTCTTGTCATTTTAATTTTTGTACATTTATAGTTTATTACATTAAAACCTCGTTATATTCAATGGATATAAACATCAAATCTTAGGGTTTTAACTTACCGCAAACGGCTGTGATTAGTGATATTGTAACGTAATATGTCTGACATGTTGGGCAAGTGTGACATTTGCTCTACAAACATAAAAAAACATAACAGATCTAGTATAAAAAAGCATAATTCATCCAACAATATTACTCGTTTTGGGGAGTAAATTTTTTGAAAAACATGAAAATGCGTTAAATGCCAAAAAATATATATATTATATTATTTTTAAATAGGAAGTTGTCTAATTTTATTATTATAAGAGGTTCCATTATACATTTATTATCTGTATTGTATATAAAGGATTTTTAAGCCGCCATTTACCCCCATTTGCTATTCTATACCTAACCTAATACTGTATATTTAAATCAATAAGATATTTACATTTTTGTGTATCAAAATTACATCTTTATGTATAATGATTATTCAAACGATGTACAAAATATTTAAAAAAAATGCTGTGATCCAATTTCTCCACTTTTAATTCATAATATCACTTAAGTGTTATTTAGAATTCCTAACCAGTTGATTATTTAAAATATTCAGAATTTGTTTGTTTGCAATGGTTCTTTAAAATATTCGTACATCCTGTATTCAATTCATCAATTTCGTAATATAATTTGTGGAATATAAAGCTTCTTAAAATTATACAATCGATATTGTATTGTATTGCTCAACATTACTGAAAACACTTAAAACTAATTGAATATCTTGAATATTCAATTGCGGGTTTTTCCAAGTATTCACCGATTCATTGATAATTTGAACAAGTGCATAGTGTTTTTTCAATGAATGTAATATTCATAAATTTATCAATGAAATAATATTTCATAACCAAGTACAGGAACTCTCAAGTTGTTCAAGACGGTGTATTATTTATTGATTGGAAATAATCTTCTGATAATACATTTTATACTAAAAGAGAAGAGCAAATGTCACACTCAGAAATGAGATGACCTACCAATGGTTATGATTAGTCAAACTGCAAGATTATACTACGATAAGACCAATCATAGACATTTGCAGTTAAGTGTCTGAAGTTTAAACTAGATTTTTGTAAAGATTATTTGTTTCTTATATTTGTAAAGCCAATGCCAAAATTTATACATGATCAGAAGCGAGATTATTTATAAACGATCATGATTGGTTACGCCAAAAAAAAACTACAATTACAAATCACAGCCATTTGCGATATGTTACGTCGGCTCTAAGACTTGCTTGTAGTTCGTAAATTAAACTTACCGACTGTGATTAATATCAATATGGCGGACCAAGCAGACGAGTCTGAGTGACACAATAATAATGATGTAATTTTAGACATATTACGCTTTTACATTACATATTTAGACATATTACGATATTACTAATCACAGAACTTTGCGGAGTGTATAAAATTTGACTTTACTGACACCACCGATATCAGAAAACCGGATAAGTGGATGAATTTGACAGAGGCAACACTAATCGCCTCACTTAGACTCGTCTACTTGGTCCGCCATCTTGATATTACTATATATTGATACTATAGAGGGTGGACCTAAATTAATTTATAATATTAATTACGTATAACAGACACAATACACACTTGACAGTCACTACTAAGTAGGCAGGTACTTCACAGACACAACTGATTCAAGATGGTGGTCCAAACTCGATTCCAAATGCCCTATCAATATTTTAATAATAAAAAAAATATTAATATATTTTTTCACTAATTCCTGATCCCCCCTAAAATATTCTCAGTTAATCCCCCCCTGTATAATATAAAATATTATAAATACATCTACACTTATTATTAATATTACATGTATAATCAAATTAGATGAATAGGGACAAGTCAATGTATAGAATCGGCATGCGATATTACATGTAAACCTTGTGTATACGCAATAGAATTTTAATTAGCGAGACGGCGAGGCGGTAGAAACACACATACACACGTTATATTATATTATATATAGACTGTTGTTTTTTAAAAATAATATTCAAACGAAGTGATAGATGACAGGCAGTGTTACCATATGGAAGATGAATATTTTATTACAATTAATACATATCTAAAATCTGGAAACGGGTCCTAAATAGAGATATTTAATAATGCATAATAAATAAAATATATTGTGAGTGATTTTATTTATACTTTAATTTGAAAATTCAATCATGTTCTGAAAATTTCAATTAAAATTACCCTAGTATTTAATAATAAGAAAAAGTTAATACTTTTTTAATTAATAATAAAAAGATTTTTTTTTAAATATATTTTTTACGACCTACCACCCCATACAAGTAATGTACATACATATATGATACGATGAATGGAATATATTCGATAGATCGAGGTATGTTAGTGAGTAAATAAGGCTTTATATGGTACAGCACCCCCACCACTGTGGAAGGGGGCGTGATCAAGGGGCGGGGCTTAGTTCCTATACAGTTGTGGACATTACGAGTGTTTGTTTGTTTACGACTGTCGTGCAGGAAGGACCTGTTGCCGGACACTAGTGACTCTTCTACAATAATCCACTGATCATCACAATGAGTGTCTTCGATACTATGCTCATGAATGCTCATCTCCAGGACGACTTCCACAGGAGGGTCCTCATGACGGCAGCCTTCAGGCAGATGACCGGTGAGTTGTTAACAGATTAGACTTCAACGCGCGGGATTAACTAACTAACCAAACCACACTATGTTTGTTTACAGACTTCCAGATACCGGAGGAGCTGGACTGCGAAGTGGAGTTGCTGAACAAGGACTTGTGGCAGCAGTTCCATGCCCTGGGCACTGAGATGATCATCACCAAGACTGGAAGGTCAGTTCATATATATTCATATATATATATATATATATACTTTACAACCTCATATATAACCTAGTCCAAGTGGGTGTAATGATCACACTTATCAAATATTATATTCATGGGACAAACTATTTAGTTGATTGTTAATATCTGAAAATTAAAATAGAATAATACGTCATTTTACCGAATAAAGTATGGGATTCCTAGGCGTGCGTCGTATGTAATTAAATATATTTATTACTACACGTATTTTTTTATGTAATTAAATTACGTGTAATGCCGGGTTTACATTAGTTAGCAATTGAAATAGGTTTTTACACTTCCGCCTCCTAGGTATTGTTATGCATAAAAATCAATCTTTCAAAAAGGGCCGTGGTTTAGTGAGTCGTGAGGTTACGAATAGTATTGATGTTTATGCATACGCACCACACGCATACATTCTCTTTATATTCAATTCGGCCCAAAAGCCCTTACGCTTGGGATTCCTAGGCGTGCGTTGCCGTAAATGTATACCGTAAAGACGGTAATAGAATTGCTTTGTTGTACTTTTGATAGGTTTTTTTTTAATTAGTGCCTCGCCCGAGGCTCAGACGAGGCATTGACTAACAAATAATCGATCATAAGTGTAGCTAAGTAACTCTACTATCGTATTTACGGTGACTTATGCCTGGGAATCCATTATTTAAGAAATGTTAGCCGCGCAGTGCTCTACAATTGTGAGAAACTGAAATAAAATGTGTATGGCTTAGGGGAAACAAAAAATGGTTATAATTTTGAGACATTGCAATCACTTAATTTTTTATTATATTGTTGTGGATTTAGATTTTTTTAAATACTAAGAACCTTAATCGACATAATTAGCCTAGCTTTGATTTAGTGTGACCAATCACAGCCGTTTGCGGTAAATTAGTTAACATCTGCGCTTGTTTAAAATATGATATGTATTTGCGTGTTTCACATAAAATTGTCTAATTGAAAGATAAATAGTTTATTTTTGGGATGTATATTTTACAGAACAAAGCTATAGATCAGTGGCGTAGCTTGAGTCTCTGCCGCCCGGTGCTAACACTAAAAAAAAGAATTTAAAAAAATATTCACAATTCACAATAGTACAATAAAATAAGCGATTTGTATCAGAGTAAGGCCAATAATACTTGTAAATAAGCCAATATCATAGCAGGCACCAAAGGTTTCTTGTGTTTGTGTGTGTTTCTACCGCCTCGCCGTCTCGCTAATTTAAATTCTACTGCGTGTACACATGTTATTATGTATGGAAGAATATTGCATGCCGCTTCTGTAGATAAAAGTTCATTGGAGGAGGGTAAATTAAAAACTACCCATTTACACTCCTAAAATTAATTATCTGATGTTTGCCGCCCCCCAAATAAGTGCCCCCTTATTGGTAAGCCTCTGTTATACACAAAAATCCATCGTGCTAGAAAACAATGGGTTGTGTTGTGGACACGTGTTGAATTATTTTGCGAACATGCCGTAGCCATATGCGGGGTTCAATGGCGGTGCTCTTTAAGTGTCCCAACAATAGTGGGATTGTTAGTTATCTAAAGGTGACTCCTTGTTATTTCGGTGTGATGAAACAGTCCTGATATGATGTAGTGACCTGTCGGGAAGTCCCGCGGGGCTGGCGCCTCTCAGTCAGCCTCCTGCCTTGTTTCAATTATCCCACAATAAAAAGAAGCAAGTGTAAACAATGAGGTTACAAGTGCCGCCATTACGGCCATACAGTGTCGTAATCGGTGCAGCCATTATCAATGAATTTCATTCTGAAAGGCTTAATGACACAATTCATGAGAACTTGCATTACACCACGGAAATGGCTCTTCACATTACGATGGAATTCAATGTGAAGGGGGCGGAGGTCTCAAAGGAGCGCCACCACCCGCAGAGCCCTTTGTTTTATGAAGGCTTCGGAGGCGCCGCGTGTTGCCCGCAACAAAAAATTAATAAATAAAAATTATCAACACACCTTGATAAATTGTCAGCCTGTCCGTCTTTTAGGTCGTCGAGTTTTTTCTATTCTATCCTCATATTCTTATGATTAACATCTCTTCAATAGTTTATATTAATATTTATGAACTCACATGTTTCATTTTAAATACATATGTGCAAAAATATTGTTAAATAATCAATCAACACGTGCTAATTATAAATAAAATATATCAATATTTTAACGTCAACCTTAATACATGCTTAAACGGGTGTGATTGGTTATTTTGTAATATAATTAAAATATTTATTTACACATCCAACACTTTCTTTACTATAGAAGGAATTAATACATCCCAAGGGGTTATCTTTGGTTGTTAGACATAAACATACGTAGGAGTCTGAAGTGCATAAACCAGAGTCAACTGATGTTAATTGTTAATAGATCTTAACTCTCCGTCTGTTAACCTTACGTGTACATACAGACAAATATATACACTTATAATTATATTAAATTAATTAATTAATAAGTTGTACATGTAGTGCCGGGTTTAGTGAGTCGTTTGTTTACGTTTAGTATTGATGTACACGCATACGCACCACACGCACACAGTCACTTTATATTCAATACGGCTCCAAAGCCCCTTAATCTCTGGATTCCTAGGCGTGCGTCGCCATAAACGTACACCGTAAAGACTGTAATAGAGTTGCTTTGCTGTACTTTTGATCTGTTTTTTGCTAATTAGTGCCTCGCCCGAGGCTCAGACGAGGCATTAACTAATAAAAAAACCGATCATAAGTGTAGCTAAGTAACTCTACTATATATGACGTATGCCGGGGAATCCATTACTTTAGGATGTATTCTGAAAACACTAATTGGAGCGAAATTTACCTCAAACGGCTTTGATTGGTGATATGATTAGTTTTATTTATGTATACATCCAGGGGGGCATTTTTGAAGAGTTATTTAGTTATACAGTTCTTCTGGTGTAATTTTATTAACATTAGTCGCCATAGCCGGTCGAATTATTGTTTTTTTTTTATTATTTGAATATCGAATATCTTTAGAGATACAAGATGAGATGACGATCTCGATATTTGGCGATGTAAAAGATGCCGTCGGTGGTTGTTAAGTTGAGGGTTAGTGACAGGGCGTGTGGCCCCCCATGGAGACAGGCGAGACAGAGCCCCAACAAGGGGGCGAAGCCTTGGATTCTTCACATTGTTGACACGTCATTACACGAGACACACTTAAAGAGTTGCGTACCACAGAACAACGGTGGTAATCATTGATTAGTTATATTATAAAAATGTGCGGTGTTTCTCCCTTTGAACGATCGCCTGTGTGCAAATAATATTTAATGTCGGAATTTTACGAGTTGGGTGAAACAATAAAAGCCATAAATAGTGGATCGTTAGGTAGTGCGGACATATTTTTTATGAGACTACCGAAGGCAGGTCAGCCCATATTACACCTGCCCTCACCTGTTGTGTCCCCGAGACAAGTGTTTCATTTTATCTTACACAATATCCAGATTATCGGTGTCAAATGCACGTTTAGCCCATAACAAAAAATCACAGATTAATTCTGTGGCGGTACCATTCCCAAATAGTCCATTTAGTTACTGATCTTATATCAATAATTAGTATTGTGATCGATTTTGACCAATAAGTAGCATTTGCAGTATATCAATATCACTAAATTTATAAAATATATCATTAGGAGTATAAAAACATATAATTGAATTCATGGCAACACTGAATACCGCGTTATAATTAACACAATCATTTAATGAATATTATTAGAGTAAAGTAATTGATAATATGTACCAATTATGGCATTTTAATCTCCAGAGAGCGATATAACTAACATATCACCAATCACAGTCATTTGCGGTAGGTTATTTCACCTCATTTGCTCTTCAAATAGTAGTTATACTCCTTACAATTTAGGATATCAGAGCAAAATTCAAATTTAGCCACGCGCATAGTCGAACTAACTTAACGCAAACGTCTGTGATTGATGATGTGAGTGTATCCAATTATGGCATTTAGTGATTAATCTCGAGCAAGTGTGAATTTAAAAATAATTATGCATACCTTTCAAAACATGGCAACACAATTTTCGATTGTTCCATATTTGAATAATTGGGCGTTCGTTTTGTCGTATGGCGTTAAAATACGTGTGGTCTCGTGAATGTAGCGCATATTTGAAATGAAATTTAGCCGTGGCCATAGTTCCCAATGTAAATAATGAATGGAGGATGATAGTTATGAGGTGTGGTGTGTGGTTATGGTGGTGATGATGATTAGGGGCGAAGAGAAGAGGACTGGCGCCACCATCGAATTAAACAAACATCATTAATCTGCCGTGGAAAAACTACCTTGTTACATTTTTTGTGGCACCCATATAACTGCTTGCCCACGGCTATATTCAGGGCTTCTAACATATCTTTGAAAAATATTATTAAAATAACTGTTTTGTAAAAAAAAATTGGTCAAACTCTGACTGTGGACTTATTAATTTTATGCTAAATTCATAATTAGACATGTCCTGAGGTTACATTATTCAGTAACTGCCATATTTGGTCACACCACAAAAATATTATTATTATATTATTTTACAATATTACCAATCACAGCCGTTTGCGGTATGCTGGTTTACCTTTTCTGGTATTTAAATTTGCATATTCAATGATTATGTCACGCGGTATTCAGTGTTGCCATTTTTTAAAAATTTATAAATTAAATTCTAATGATAATGTAATGAGTGTAGCAACAGTTTTTCAAGGAAATGAGCATACCGCAAATGGGTGTGATTGGTTATATGTGAGTTATATCGTCTCTAGAAATATGTGGAGTTAGACATGTCCTGGAATTATGTACATTACACAATAACTGCCATAATTGGTCACACCGCAAATTATTATTATAATATTATTTTACAATATTACCAATCACAGCCGTTTGCGGTAGGTATGTTAGTTCGCTTTTTCGAGTATAAAAATTTATTTAAACATACAATGAATATGTCATGTAGTGATATTCAGTGTTGCCATTTTTATATAGAAATACTGTTTGTGTCGCCAATGGACCAAACTAACATACCGCAAATGGCTGTGATTGGTCATATGTAGGTTGTATCGCCTCTGGACATGTATAAAGTTTGATATTTACTCTTTAAACTTGCAAATTAAAGAGTAGAATCATTTGAAAGCTTGTCAAGTTTCCCAGATTGTCAAGCTTTCAAATTGTTTATGTTTTCTATTAAAAAATGTGTTGTGTTGTTGATTATTGATATAAAATATCAACCCTGGATGATGATGATCACATCCCTGTCTCGGGAGGAGGTATACAATAAGCGTGTGTGTGTGGTTTCTTTGTTTTTGGTGCAGACTGACTCATTTTTTCCCCAACTTTTATGAGGCTCGTGTGAAACAGAAATGATTTACCGCGATAACGAGATGGAATTTAACAAGCCATCTTCCTAACATAAGACCTTATGACATTCCCCAACAATTTGTTGTGGGATTGTCGCGACTGTTTCTGTGATAACATTCACAATGTCTAGACTAAAAAGTATCATGTGCGAAAAACGTTCATTTTGAAAGGGGCGCTTTTATCTTTGTTGGTGTGTTAAAAGCCGTAGTAAGTATATGCTTGTTAACTATTTGCTGTGTTGGTTATCTTGTTTGCTTGCTTGATAAATGTGGAAGTGCATGTAGTGTCTTCTGGGGCGGGGCTGGAGACTCCGCCCCTCAAGACACCCTCGTCTAGACATTCATAATTGACCGTCAAAGCCTGTTTACATTCCATCTTAAAAGGGCTGCAGGAATCTATTGTTTGCTAATTAACAAACAAATAGATTAAATACACAAAATCATTCAAAATATGTATTACAAAAACAAACTTAGAGATGTGCCAAAGTCAAAGGATTTTATTTATGAGTGCATTCATAAAAAATAGAATTTAATACTATACTAATTCTAAAGAAAATGGTTGGTTGTAATTACCACTATATATAACTTTACTATTCGTTTGCTCTTGGCACATCTCTGATCAAATCGTATTATGCCATGATATCACCGATCATAGACGTTTGCGGTTAAGTGTCTGAATTATTCATAAGATTTAATTTATGTTACGAATCGCCGCCGATTAAAATACCTGACAACTAGATGTATAAATATCAAGATGGAGGACCACGCAGACGAGTTTGAGTGTTGTCTCTGTCAAATTCATTCACTTGTCAGGCCTTCTTATATCGGCGGTGTCTATAAAGTCAGATTTTATACACGCCCAGAGGTGAATTAACTCACAGCAAACATCTGTGATTAGTGATATGGTAACGTAATGCTGAACAAGTGTGAAATTTACTCTACAACATGCGATAATGTATTCTATGTCAATAAGAATATTAATTTATCAGTTTCGATAATACGACCGTTTTTATACAATATTTTTTCCTTGTGTTGATATGAGAGGCGCCTGGCAGTGCATAAACCACCTTATATTTTATCCTCCTTTAATTTTTTTTAATATTTTGCAATGCGGTGATTATTCTGTATTAAGTAATGGATTCCCAGGCATACGTCACCGTAAACACGATAGTAGAGTTAATTAGCTACACTTATGATCGGTTTTTTGTTAGTTAATGCCTCGTCTGAGCCTCGGACGAGGCACTAATTAACAGAAAACTAATCAGAAGTACAGCAAAGCAACTTTATAACCGTCTTTTCGGTGTACATTTACGGCGAAGCTTTAGAGACATATTGTATTAATGTAAAGAGTGTTTCAAGTTCAACTATTGACGGCTTATGATGATGAAGGTCTGAGGAGATGTGTCGCCAGGTCCATTAGTATAATAAGTAAACAAAGGGCATGTTTTTGTTGTGTCAAAATTACGCAAATAATAATACATTGTGTCGCCAATGCCATCAGCAAAGTGTCTAGTCAAACCTTATCTCAACATGTTTTTTTTTTGCTGGCAATCTTCCCAACAATTAACCGAGTGTGGATAGATTTACTTTGGGGAGGTGTAGAATTCGGTGGGCGGATGTGGTCAGGTCGGTAATTGGACAGGTGTGTAGTGTAGTGTTTTGTTAGCTGGTCGCCATTATTTGTGAAGGACTCCACTGTTGACCGATGCAATTCTCACCTGAGCGCACCTGTGACTAAATTATTTAATCAAATATTGTGTGTTTACAGGCGCATGTTCCCTTCGCTGAGTATAAGAGTGCGCGGATTGCAGCCTGGAGAAAGGTATGGAGTCGCTGTTGAAATGTGTCCGATGGGCGGCAGCAGGTGGACCAGGTCCAGGGGAAAGTGGGGTCCAGCAGAGGGCGGGGCTTCAGCTCAAATACTGCCCATGGAGTACCCTTCCTTTGTACACCCTGACTCCCCAGCAACTGCAGATAGATGGTCTCATCCCATATACTTCAACAGGCTGAAGCTGACCAACAACCCTGGAGACAGGATCGGCAATGTGAGTATTAAACTACTACTTACACAGGTCACCGACTAACCTTACAATACAGCAAATCAGAGTAAACCTGGATCAAGACAAGGTATCGGGATTTTATTAATAATATTCCCGATCTCCCAGTCGTAATAATTGAGCGAAATTTGACCCATTTCCACAGTATTCAGGCTTCATTCACAAGATTTCCCTCAACAAACTCATAATTAAATTTAAAAAAACAACATGTTCGACTATTGATGTAAACATTTCGGTTGGTAAATGGCGTACCTATACAGTGTTGCCATTTTATCTTTTTTTTTGTTCTAGTGTTATCGTAAATACAAGAAATATTTTAACTAAACAATAGAGTTTTATAATTAATATTGTAAATAATGTGTATTACTATTATTGATAGATTTTTTTTTAAATTAAAAATGCATACAACATGTGTTTAATTTTTGTTTTTAAACACAACAACGTGTTAATTAATTGTCTGTCGGTGATCTTAACTATTACTAGTTACACAGTTCACCGACTTAATTATCAGTATTTACCTTACAATACAGGAAATCAGAGTAAACCTGGATTAAAACAAAATAATAATTGATCAAATAATATTTTTGTATTGGTCGAGTTCATTTCTGGGTGGCATTACATATTTAAGATATTTTTTAGATAGTAATTTCCTTAATATGTATACTTTCGACTGACAACTTGTGTTTTTCATTTATTTTTTACTTAAACTATTACCAGACTTGTGGGGCGGAAGTGTAAAAATCATTTTTTTTAATAAACGTCTTAATAGGCGGTAATTATATTAAATAAATAACTCAATTAATTTAGTTGTATATCTAATGTCGGATTAATAACAGTTCAAACCGGCATTTGCACTTTCGCCCCCTGGTTATGGAAATTACCTGTCGCCATAATTTCAATAAAGAAAATTAATTCATATTCTTAAGCTGCCTTAAAGCATATAAATTGTTTTACTGATAGAAAAACTTGCATGTACCTAAAGTAATGGATTCCCCGGCATACGTCACCGTAAATACGATAGTAGAGTTATTTAGCTACACTTATGATCGTTTTTTTGTTAGTTAATGCTTCGTCTGAGCCTCGGGCGAGGCACTAATTAACAAAAAAACGATTATAAGTGTAGCAAAGCAACTTTATTACCGTCTTTACGGTGTACGTTTAAGGCGTCGCACGCCTAGGAATCTCAAGCTTTAGGCTCAATTCTCCAAACAGTGAGCTACAATGTACTGTTTGAAGAAACCGACCCTTAATACAAGTTGATAAAGTGTCTGGCGACAGTGGCGGAATATGAGAAACAGGTCGATAAGATGGCGGCTCCTTTAAAAGAGCAATTAGAAGGCTCGCGCCATCCCGGCGCCCCCAAGAGGCTACCGGAACATTGTGTCCCTATCTATAATATTAAACTACAGCCATATGGACGTGTCCTGTCAAATAGACAATTTGTAGCCCTTATCTTAAACGGCATTATTATTATTTTCAGATGGTGTTGTCCTCCATGTACAGATACCAGCCGAGGATCAGAGTGTTCCGAGTGGGCGGCTCGAGGGCGGCTGAAAAGTATTTCGTGTTTCCTGAAACTGAATTCATCGCTGTGACCGCCTATCAGGTAATAACATATTATTGGTTCCCACACGAGTGCTGATAGTTTTATTTTATTTTTTGTGTGTCCTGCCGTAAGACGGTAGTCCATCAAAGTGCCGCTTTGTATGGTGATATTTCATGTCTGAATAAATGATCACTTCACACGTGAACAACCGATTTACACTCGACTTGCTCACGATAATCGACCTCCATTTCTTTATTGCTGATCATCATGTATTCTTCACGTGCCCTTATTTGTCACGACATCGTAATTATTCCAACTCGTTGCTAGACAAATCAAGAAAATAAATAAAAAAATATACTGAAAGAGGTTTACACAATGAATTTATATAGATAGAAGTGTCATGCGTATTGTTTTCATACATTGGGACATCACCGGCACTACTACATGCGCATATTATACATATACTTAACACATACTGCTGTGTGATTATTATCAAGATCAATACACATAATATGTAATTGCCGAAAGGAGCGATTGAATTGCTTAAAATGGTTGTTATTTAAATTCATCATAAGATTATTTGCGTTTCGCTTGTATAATTTAGTAATTTCAGTATATATATTTTCAGGAATGCCCAAATTCACAATTTATATAATATACGCTTGTATTCATATAAAATATACGATATTTATAACATTACTACGACAATTTTTTTTGCACTATTTATTTAATGGAATTCTCGAAACAAATTGTTTTAAAATGTTTAGTTTTTGATAGTTTTCGGATCAAACTGTATTTCGGGAGTTGAATCTGCAAGCGAAATAGCTCAATTTTTTATTAAATTGACATTGTTGCGATAAGGGATAAATTATTTTATGAAATGGTTTTACTGGAGTTATCAGGTTTGCGGGATAAGCCGTGGATTTGCATTTTTGCAAAAGCGGTGGGGGGAACGGATAATAAGATGGGCTGTTTTGGACGGCGCCGGCAAATAGGATAAAAAAAACAGACACCAAATACACTTTTACTATTTAGAAAGCCGTGAAATTGCCCCTCACAGTTGTTTTTGCAAAGGACTTGTCTGGCGCCATGACACATCACCGGCTAGACAGGACCTTTGAAAAACACCAGATATCACTTCCCCATCCTAAAACTAGCATCGCACGTGTTACTCTTTAAAAAGCGATAAAACACCCCCAGAAGGACTAATAGATTATTTTTTATTTGATTGCAGAACAACAGCATCACTCAGTTGAAAATCGACACGAATCCCTTCGCCAAAGGTTTCAGAAAGTGCGGCAAGGGCAAAAGGAAGCTGCGTGAAAGTTCACCTTCGGATCAGGATGAAAAGAGACAATGTGGCGTGTCTTATCCAGAGAGATTATCGTCGCCAGAATACCCCACATCGGGATCCCCTTCAAGTAGCACCTCGTCCCGGGAGGACTTAGTGCATTCAGAATATCAAGCCAGCGTAAAGTCTTGCATGACTTACCACGACACATATCAGCCAATTATGCAAGTGAATCCAGCCGCTGTTCCGATGGATCCTTTCAAATACCAACAAATCAAAGAGAACATCATCGGTTATATGCAAATGGAAATGGCCCAGAGAGCCTTCAGGCCTGTGGCTCCGTGCCGAGATGACAACCGCATCAAAGGAAGTTCATTCACCATACGTGCTATACTCGGAGAGCATTAAACTACAATACCTTAAATAAATTAACCTCGATCTCCTTTGTTTTAACAATTTAATAAATTATATTGTCTCCATTTAAGGATACACGGGTATACAATTTTTATATAATAGACTGAACTTATGTATATTTTTGTGATATAGATTAAGCATTATACAATCCGACATGGATTAACGACAGATGTAAATAAAAGTTCCTAAGTATATTCCTATAAATAATAAGATGTATGTTTTTTTTTATTTCGTATAATAAAAGAATGATAAATTTTTAGCAACAGTTTTATTCGACATACACGGTGGTCATTTAGCACTAAAACACTCAACAAATAATATTTAGTCAAAACAATAAATTTTACAACTAATTCAAAATAGGATAATTTTCATCGAATGCATAGAAATATGCAAGCACAACATGGATATTTAAATCAAAACCAAAACTTCAAATTTATGAAATAAACCACAACCGGAGATCCATTCATGTTTATATAAAAAAAAAAACTGATTGTAACATTTAAAGCTCGTCCAGACCAGCTTTCGATACAAATTCATCTTTTAAGTAATATGCACTTTCAATACTTCGTAAACAATAATAGAGACTTTTATTAGGAGAATATCTTTTAATAAATATGAATCGTTCACATCCGACAGATGCACCATTTTAAATGATTCAACGACCATCCAAAAAACATTTATAAAAATTTACAGAATCAAATAAAAAACTAAAGTCTAGTAGAAAAAATATTCTTATGATCTATGATTTGTATATAAAACTTTCATTTAAAAAATGTGAAACTAAAGCGAGTTCACAATTTAACAGACATGTATGCTTCTCAACGCGCTTTTATTGTAGTCAATTACAATAAATCCATTAAATAAGTGAATTGATTATTGGAGAAACACCCCAAGCGCTAAAAAGGTCGATTATTATTTTTTTTTGCACGAAGGCACATCTTATGGTGTAAAAACGTCTAAATCACTCATTAATATATTCCAATCAGTTATGGTGCATTATTAATTATTTTTTAAACATGACTAATTTTAATGTTTATTGTAGAAACACCCTAAGTGAGAAATTATACAGCTTTTTTCTTCAATAATCAATTCAATTAAAGGTTTGATATGGACCCTCGTTTGGTTTCCGTTATGATGATTAGCACATAATAGTTGATTAAATTGAGAACTTTCTTTGCATACACTTTGATTTGTCTTTACAGAATCGATTATGTTAACTTGACTAATCCTTGCAGATGCTCACTGAGTTCTCCGGCGTCGACCACGGGACGTTGACCAGACGTGGTGGCCGGAGCCGGATTACTACATAATCTATTGCATGACTTTTTGTGCGTGAACCAATGTAATCTCTGACATTCCCTGTCGCAGTACTGAACCGATTTGCACTTTGAGCATTTCTTCGCCGGTTTCTCTTCCCCGCAAGTGTTACAGTATGGCACCGAATTAGTGAATCCTCTTTGGCCGTTAATCATGGCGGTGATGACGTAGAGTGCAGTCGGGGGATCTTTTCCTCCCAGAGACATGACTATCTGACGGAAAGTCATACATTCTCGGTATGGAAATTCTCTTATGGCCTCTTTGATGAACGTCTCTTGAAAATCTAACGAAATGCCGTCTTTTCCGGGCTTGAGTAGTTTTTTGGAAAAAAGTTCGACAAACTCACGTTTCTTATCATCGGAATCGTCCTCTTTTTTGGAATCTTTCGAAGCGACTTGCCTATCTCTAAGTTTGATGATTTCATTGACCATATAAGAGAGATAGTGATATTTAAAAGCCATGACTTCATTGGTGTCTCCTCCTTTCTTCATTTCCTTGATGCACATCGTTTCTAAGACATTCTTGACTTTTTGCAAGTTGTCAGCGAGACCGGAGAACGTTTGCAGGTTTAGCGCAATTCGGATAGGATTCAAGTTAACGTCGATGACAAAGGAGTGCATCTGGTCGCAGAGCGAAGGAGGCAGGGCCGGTTCAGATTGGTGCCCTTGAGGTTTGCAGAAGTACTCGATTTCAGCGCGAGGAATGAAGTTGTTGATGGTGGAGACGATCTTGTGGTTGCCGACGAAGGCCGCCATTTGGGCCGCCGTCCTGGAGATGGAGTTTGTGGCCTGAGGATCAGCGCCAGCAGACAGCAGCTTGATGCACACGGCCGCGTTGCCTGACAGAGCAGCGAAGTGCAGAGGACTGTACTTGTGCTCGTGTTCACTGAACATCGGGTCGCAGTCCTGGAACAACAAGAGTATTGGTTACAACATAACACTTCTAACACCAACCAGCACCTGGTACTCTTACCTGACGCAGCATCAGCTCCACCAAGCCAGCGTTGCCAGTGTAAGCAGCATATTGCAGTGGAGTCATGCCCGTGTCATCGGTCCAGTTCAGGTCGAGTCTTCCTTGGTCCGGCGCCTCAGCCTGCCTCTTGGCGATGACCTCTGCCACCAGTTCAAGGTCACTGGCAGCAGCTCCACTGATGATCTTCTTCTTCCACTCATCGTCACTCATTTTTCCGTTCACTGTTTCTGTCCTCGGTCCGCACAACTGTCAACGCCACACGCCGGTTTGTCTAACACTGTTCAATGTTGCCATGCTCACATCGTTACAGGGGAATTTATATAATTAATTATTTAATACATACAAATTTAAAAAAATAAATAAAAAAACGAATTAGCTACCTGCAGCATATTACAACGTATCAGGAATTATTTACCAATTATTATTATAATCTACAAATTATTCATAATTGAAATTTCAAAATAACCCACACATTTAAAAAGTTTTAAATGACAACTATTCCATTCTAATATCTTAACTTATAAAACTTTTAAACAATAACACAAATCAAATGACTATCCAGCCGAATTTGTTTTTTTTAAATATACTAATTGAATAAAATGAATAAAACAAGAAAATGTTGTTTTTTTTAAGTTAATTTTATTACACAAATGCTTACAATTGACATTACCAATCAAACTTCACAATGGCTGAAATGAATATCGATTGGTAATATCAACACATTCAAGTGAATAATGTTATATTGAAGCTGAAATACATTAATATTTTTTGACACAGATACATATTTTAACAACATTCTACTGAACTTGATCGATGCTTAAGTCAGCCATCAAAACATTGCAATGGCTGTTACAAATGTTTCTTTGGTAACTTTTGTAATCTCACAATTTATTTAATCAACTAAACACTACGTATAACAATATGTTTATTGATTATTAAATACAACCCACTACTTGTTTTTATTTTTTACTACAGTATAATATGTTTATATAAAATATTATCATTGTTTGTTTATTCGCATTGCCCTTTGCGAAGAAACAAACCATAGAAAATACATAGTTAAAATATATGGCATACAATTAGCTTTTATGATTATTTCTATCACAATCACTAAGCATTTACACATCAATAATATTTCACAAATTAATACTTTATGTAGGTATATTATTTTATACATTCAATAAATATTTTATTAATACTTTTAAACGACTATGTCATATATATATTTTTTAAATTTACTATTATCTATACAGCATTTTTCGGAATGGTTCATATTACCTTTTCCATTGATAATCTTATATCTATTAAAATTATCTTCATACATTCATCGTCTTACGTTGTGTGTTATGTGAATATTCTAAGCACGACATTTACATTTTACTACATATTTATTTTTTCACCTAAAGAGTAAAAAGCTAAATCAATACTGCACGAGTTAAATACAATCTCAGTGCTGATTTTGCAAAATATAAAAAAAATACTACATCATTTTTATATGATTTACTAGTAGAATTCATATTCTCTATTCAAAACTATTTATTTTTCTTTGATACGATTATATAATTACTTTTATAAATCATCCCCTTCAATGAATCTATAACACTTTCCTCCGAGACAAGTTTGTTCCAAAAAAAAAACCAAACAATTCTCAAATGTAGGGGGGATCGTTCTACATTTTGAAAAAAGTTTCTTCATACTAAACATTCCGAAACAAAAAATATATTAGAATTATACATAGTACAGATCGAAGGAGAGTCTTGAAGGACCTCACACAGCTTCCGGACCCACTGTCATGCCGACTCCTTCTCCTTGAGGTGTTGTCGGAGTCAAAGCAGCTCCAGATTCCATTGTTACTCCGTTCACCTGAGCAGCTTGCGTATCGCACCATGGAGTGGTTAAGATTTTGATTCTCTGTAATTGTGAATGGATTATTAAAATATTTTAATATTAAAATAACTATGTTAAAATACCTCAATGAATGTTCCGGGTGTTTTCAATATCATTATAATGGCCACACCCGGAATCATAGCAATGCTGGAACCAGCAATACACCATCCCAGTACATTTGCCCAGCCGGGATATACATAGTCTTCATAACTCAAAGGTTCATATCCAATTAGCCCATAAACCGTAATGAACATTAAGAAGATTGGAGCGACAAATTTCCAGCAAACTCTCCAATACAAACCAGGCGAGAAACCAATCATATCTTCGATGTCACCACAGAATCTTTGCGTACCTTTAATGTATATTTAACAATTATTATCAATTAAATTTAAAAAAACACACTTAAACTACCATAAATCCAGGAAACAGCAATCGCCTCGAAGAATACAGCAATCAGAATGGAGTAACCGGCTGCATAGCGATCGAGAAGTTGAAAGAAATAGAAACCACCCTCGGAACAGCTGGCCAGACCGACCAAGAAGTACAAGGAGAATAGACAAGCAACAAATATTTCACGATTCTGTCCGATCGGGGGAAATTCATCACTCAAAGCGGTTATTATGGCTTCTGATCCTCCAAACTGTAAAAACACATTTTTTAGTATCGATAAGTTATGATGGAATATTGATACTTACAGAGCTGTCCAATCCGAGGGTGAGAAGCATCATGAAGAATATTAGAGCCCAGAAAACACTCCCCGGCATCGTAGCAATTGCAGCGGGATACACAACGAATACCAAGCCCGGTCCTTCAGTAGCCACATCTTTGATAGATCTACCGGAAGCATGTGCCATGTAGCCTAATACTGAAAAGATCACAAATCCAGCCACAAAACTAGTTGCCGAGTTGATGATACTGGTGACCAATGCATCCCTGAAAATATATTCCAATTCAGTAATATTAAAGAAATTAGAATAATTTAAATGAATACTCACTGATACACATTATTGTGATATTTATTGTATGAAGCATATGCCAAGAGAACTCCAAATCCCGGACCCAAAGAGAAAAATACTTGTGTTGCTGCATCCACCCACACCTATTGAATTACAAATAAATAAAATATCTAAAATATAACAATGTATTGTGAATATACCTCGGCTTGTGTGATGACTTCAAAGTTGGGATTCAGATAATACTTGATGCCTTCGGCTGATCCCGGTAATGTGATGCCTCTTACTAGTAATATTAGCAGCACGGCATATGGAAACAGAGCAGTGAACCATACAACTTTACCAGATGTACTGATTCCCTTCCACAGTGAAAAGTAGCACACAAGATAAACAGCCAGAAGACACAAGGCCAAATCCCAGCGGACAGCGCCGAGATCATGCAGGCCAGCGCTTTTGTGAAGTTGAAGAACAGCACGACTAAAATATGATTACAATTATTCAAACATATTTATTAAGCCACATTTTAAAATTCAATTTTCTTAAACCAACAATGTTTAAATTTTAATTTCATTTCATCAAAAATATAACACATAGTCATAATATTCACTCTCTATCTATAAATGCAATAATTAATGATTAAAAATGATCTCTGCTATAAACCATTTCAGAATATCCATTTTAACAGGACACCTTGTAATCAGTGAGAATATAATATAAGTGGATGTATAATAAATTAATAAGTAGTCATAGACGGCTGTATTCAATATAATATTGTAATGATTGTGTGCGTGCGGTGCGTATGCGTGTACACCAATATTACCAACTTCTTGTCTATTCGGATATACACCAATACCAATATTATATTGAATACAGCCAACAGTATAGTCTCGATAATCCGACATATTTGAGAGGGCCAACTGTCGGATTAGCAAAAATATCCGGATTATCGAATATAAACACATTAAAACTTTAAATATAAAAATGAAAGATTGAAAACAATCCATTATTGTGGTCTGTATTTTTACATTATTTTTATACAACATGTCTTTAATTGAACTTCAAATATTTTAAAGGCCCTCATACAATGCCAACTAAATAAATTAAAATTATTAAATGTATTATGACGGGTGATGAGTGAGTTTATAATGTTAGTATCGTATGGCAACACTATTCACTCAACTATTCAACTTTTTTTTTTAAATAGTTCAATTAAAGACATCGAGACAAGAAAAAAAAACTTGTTGAAAAATAATAAGCCATATTAATACGAAGTAAAATGGTCGTAGCTTACCGATACCACAAATATATTAGCAGGCCACAGAGCTGGATGTATACATATCAAGATGGCGGACCAAGCAGATGAGTCTGAGAGTCTGATTGGTCTCATAAAAATAAATATTAAAAATCTAATATTCTAACGGATTAAAAGTCCACCCTATATATAATTTTTCCTCCCGATGATGACTCGTTTAAAAAATGAAATAAGTATACTCACTTGAAATATTCAGAAGCGGCAGAAGTAAACCTTGGATCATGGGTGGGTGGTAAATAAGTAGTTGTGGTCGGGGGAGTTATTGAAGATAGGGAGTTATTCAACAATAATGTGGTGTTCAGGGCCAAGGTTCCATTAATCCAAGAAGTTGAATTTGCAGTACTGGCGTTCGCAGAACTCATCAGTTCGAACTGAAGAATATAACAATTATAATGTATTGATTTTATAATATGATGTAAAATACTTACTGGACGACACAGTGGAGTATTCCAAGGGTTGTCGCAAGAAGTCCAGGGTAGAAGATCAGTGAAGGAAGCGAAGAAGAAGCGGAGAGCCCAGGCGATGATTACATTATAATAAAAGTCCACATAGAAAGCGATCAGGACCACAGCATAACCAATACCTGCCATTTAAATAAACGTATTCATTATCGATTATTAAAGTATCATAAAATTGGACTGAGGGATGGTATCAGTGGCGTAGCGTGGCCTTCAAGCGCCCGATGCCAATCCTGATTTTTTTAATAAATAATATTTTTCCATTACAAAAGTTTGCATAATAAGCGATGTTTATTTAATTATTTTTCCTATGAGGACTGCGATATTACCCTGTAATGCTGTGACAATATTGCAGTCTGATATTTATATTCTTTTGTATTACATTAGGATTTAAAAATGTGCGAAAACCGGGTTAAAATACAACCAAATAAATAAAATAATGAATTTGTTTGTATATAACCGAATCTAAAGAATACTTTAAACAGTATAGTATTAATAATCCGATACTTTTTTGTCTCGTCTCGATATCAGTGACGCCTGGCAGCGCATAAACCCCCTCCTACGCCAAACCATCGCTAATATCAACGATTTGATGTTAATATATGTATAAATATGATGTAAAAAACACAATAATGGATTTTTTCCTTTTAATACATAGAAATTCGATAATCCAGATATTTAGATGTCTAAATTCATTTTTATTTATTTATTGCTAATTGCGATACACAATTGGAAACGCCAACAGTCGGATTATTGAAAATATACAGATTATCGAATGTTTAAATATAAAATGGAAGAAGGAATTCAGTGGTTAATTATAGTCCATTTTTGAAAATATTTTTCCTTTATTAACGAGGGGGTTTATGTAGTGTATTAATATCAAGACAAGAAAAAAAATGTTCATATGCATATATTCGGTTATAAGGACACATATAATAGGTTATAGGTTTAAACTGTTAAATTATTTATTTATTTATTTCCATATAAACGCTCAGAAGAGCTTTTTTATAGACAAAACAATAATAATAAAAAAGGGAAACAAAAATGAAATGTAGGTACATATATAATAAAAATAAATAATACTATAATTAAAAAAAATGTTTGTATAAAATGTATATAAAAAAATAAAGTAAGGTATGAAGACATAATATAAGTGTTGCTATATAAGGTCACTCCTAAATAAGTCCTATAAGTGGCAGAATTTGTGGAAAAGAGTTCACCCAGGTGCAACCCAACCTGCCATTTGTTCGAGAAGCATGTAATCAGTTATGTAATTTTGATAGCTCATCAGGTAGGTTAGGGTAGACCTTTCCACTACAAATCCATATAATTAAATGTACAAATAATTTCAATTAAAGCAGTCCAATGTGATAAATATTATTATTGAATTCAAATTTGGTTCTACCCAAATATACTGTTTTCAAAAAGTGTATTATTGCTTTTTTTTTGTAAAAATGTGTATTATTTGTTAAATTGTATTATTCTAATTGAAATTTCCTATATTGACAGAACATTATGGTTGTATGTATGTATGAACATTACATTATGGTGATCTTGGAGACTACACTGTATTTAATTTGAGTAAATTGAACACAGAAGTGTCATTAAATGAAAAATATGAAAACTGGGAGATCGGGAATAATATTAATAAAATCCCAATCAATCGTCTTGATCCAGGTTTACTCTGATTTCGTGTATTGTAGGGTAAATACTGATTATTAAGTCGGTGACCTGTGTAACTAGTAATAGTTAAGATAAGAAAAGCTTAGGGCGTAAATAAATAAATAAATAAATAAAAATGTTCAGGCAGAACAATTGCGTTGATGGCACGAGGATTTGACCGTATGAAATATTTATTAATATTATAAGAGCGCACGTTGGAATAGTATTAGGTGGTGAAAAAGGCATTCCAGTAGATTTGAGGATTACTATAAATCAAGTTAGCACCTTATGGAGGCTGTAGAGTAAGTAGCTAGAGCGTGTCAAGTAAGGGAGAAAGGAAGGAAGGAAGGAAGGACCACCACTGGACGTGACTACATTTTACAAATAATATTCACTTTACCACTGACAACTTAAACCCTTTCGCTAAGAGCATTTTGCTTTCATCCCCAAAGCGGTCGGGTCGCCATCTTATCGACCGCATATGTTTTATATCGAGTATTATTACTAAATATTCACAGTCGAAGAAGGGCACTTTAGCAATTAAATAGAAGAAGAACACAGTTATAAGGGGACGGAGCTAAAGTGTCACATCAAAGAGTGATCACACTCAGGGACTCCACCACTGCTTCTCAAACTCTTTTACATAATATTTTAATATTTACAAAATTACGATGATAATTGTCTCCCTCAGACTCATCTGCTTGGTCCGCCATATTAATATGTATATGTACATCCAGTTGTCTGGCATGCTTAACCCAAATCTGTGCGCAGAATTCGATAAAGACCCTTTTTTTCTACCTGAACTATTTTCTTATTTGCACAAATCTAATATTAAAGGATAAAATATATCACACGATTGCTTATGGTCATAGTTAGGGAGAGCAAGTGTAAAAACAGGTCTCAATTTTTAACTGATATAATCCCGGTCGTACAAATAAATAAATTTGATTAATATATAATTAAAAAAGCGCCAAAATATTTGATTTTCTGATTTTAATGCCATCTTATGGAAATTGTTATTTAGTAAATATTTGTATTTATTTGTACGCAATAAATAAACGTAACTCCATTTTGTAGAAATTTCATAGAATAAATGATGAAAAATCTTTTAAAAATGTGTAGTTTTATATCTGCGTTTTTCAGTTTATTGTCTCTCCTGTAAAATTTTAAGCAAAATGGACTTGTGCAAAGAAATGCGACGATATTATATTTGGTAGCTGGGTAGAAAAACGAATCATAATTGGGCCTTTCGACTAAAGTAAATAAAATTTAATTTATTATTACAATAGAAGAAGAAAATATTATTATTTTTGCTCAATAAAAATTATTTCATATGAATAAAAAAAAATTATCAATAATTAATATAAGATTCGATCATTTAAGTTTTATTTCCTGTTTAAATAACCAGCCACATCAGCTGTGTTGGGGCCATGGCCCGTCGAAATGTTTACATCAATAGCCGAATTCAGACAGGAATAATCTCAGAGTTGACAAAATATTATAAATTGGAAAAAATATATAAGCAAGCGTGTAAAGTAATGGATTCCCAGGCATAAGTCACTGTAAATACGATAGTAGAGTTACTTAGCTACACTTATGATAGATTTTTTGTTAGTTAATGCCTCGTATGAGCCTCGGGCGAGGCATTAACTACCAAAAAACCGATCATAAGTGCAGCTAAGTAACTCTATTACCGTCTTTACGGCGACGCACGCCTAGGAAACCCAAGCTTTTAATGCTTGGGGGTACATTTCAGTGGCGGCTCGTGACATTTATTAAATTATATTTGTGAATGGAATAATATAAAATGTTGAGAAGCAGAAGGTGAACTATTGCATTAGGGATTGAGTGGAGCGAGTGGAGCTACACAATTGTAGCGGAGCTATATGGAGTATAAAGTGAGGGTGTGATGATGTGGGGTGACGAGGGGGCGGAGGACTAGGGGGCGGTGGAGGCTCTATAAAGGAGACTATTGTGACACAGCACAGTGGAGGCATGAAGGCTGTATGATTTAGGGCACTGCCTCTTACTCTTAGCCCCTGACTCGCTTTTACTACTTCTTATATTCCTCACTACTTACTACTTATGCCATGCCATTTGCCATTCTTTAACCACGAGTCACCACAAGGATGCCACACATTTTAAATCATTAAAAAATATTGATAAATGTAGAATGATAGCAGTGTATTGTTATTATTATTAAAATATTTTCCTCAGAACAATCATCTCGCCTGCTCCAGCGTATAATATCGTAAGTGCAAAAAACATCTGTGTGCTCTTAAGTCTGTATGGAACTGGTATTTCGAAGTATTTCGAAGGGTTATCAACACAAAACTGAATTTACAATATTTTATTGAATCATAGATATAAACATTAGTTATCACATTGAATATAAATAATTCGTGCAATTTCGTGTAAACCCGTGTATTGTTGCACTCTTCTCTCCTATTCGATAAAGGCATAAGCGTGTCTCCCTCACTCGACACATTTCTAGTGACCACTGAGAGTGGTTGTGACAATACTTAATAATATTTTAAACATGTTAAAGAAGTGGTGTTTGGTAAAAAGTGAGGCTAGATGTATTTGAGTGTATGTTTGAGTCCATATGACATGTAGTAACAATGCATTTACCCATTTTACTGTGAAATATAACTGAAGATATATGAAGAGAGATGTTTGCAGTATTATGTTTGCCAGGTAACTCATGTTTTTGACCACTTGATCCACTTGAACTAAACACGCATTTAGCCACTCATGCGATATCTTATTATTTTTATATAATATAATTTGATGGCATAGTGATGGACACAACCTTAATTCGATGGGGTGAAGTAGTGGTTGTGCTTTGTGAGGCTCTACAGGTGGTGGAGTACACCACAATCACAAGTCACCTTAACTCTCGAGTCTGTAAGTTAACCACTACTTTGGCAAACTAGAACTTTACAAGTGTGCAGGTTGAAAGAGGTCAGATGAAAGAGCACTCTTGTGTGATGAGGTATTGTAAGAATAGGCGTGGTCTGTGAGGGTGTCAAGTGTCAAGAGGGTGGTGACATCTCTTCGAGTGGATGTAATGAAGCTATTATATTATATTATACTACAGACACCCTCTACACTAAATTCATTATTAGTCAATATTCAAAGTTCGATATTACTCTTACATTTTAAATTAGTCCATCAAAGCGCTTTACTCGTTTCATCCGAACTGCATTCACAATATAATTAAAACTGCGCTCGGTAATGGACTCCTGTGCTATTTAAATAACAATTATGTGCCTCTAATAAATTCTACCCAGAGAGAGAGTTTTCCAATATATGCATACATATAATATAACTATAACTAACACCCTAAAGCTTGGGATTCCTAGGCGTGCGTCGCCGTAAACGTACACTGCAAAGACGGCTTTGCTGTACTTTTGATCCTAGGAATCCATTACTTAAGTACACAAAATTGTGAAAGAGGTGGAGTTCATAGAACAATTATTATGATAAAATTATAAATATTGTAAAAAAAATGAATAATATGTTTTTAAACTATCCATTTTGGCTTGAATTTAACGTCACACTAAATGCTATTAGTTTAATTGGAAAAATAAATATAATATTATGCCAGAAATATGTTCACCTCAATAGTTTATGATTAATTGAGTAAATATCATACGCCGAAATGTCACCGAATAAAATCGTATTATTTTACGATATTACTAATCATAAATAATTATTAATTAATTTAATGAGTTGGATAAAAAGTCAATCAATGCCGCGGCAAATAATATAGGTACTATAATTTTGCTTATTTTTAAGTAATTATTCTGGATATGTTTTTTTTCATCAATCAAATGGTATATAAATGTTTATCAATCAGATATGTGACTGTTAGAAATAGAAAGTACTGTTCATGGGGATTATTTTTACAATTAGATTTTAATTCACCGATAAAAAGGACTTTTAAAATTGTAGTTAGGTTTATCAACTTTATTTCCACGTCTTAATAATTTATATTTATTTATTTTTTTAATAATGTACAGAAGAATAAATAATATCGCATATTACATTTTGATAATCTGCCGATTTTCTTTTCAGTTATTATAAATTGTGTGATAGCAAAAAACGTTGTTTTACTCTATACAGGGCAATGTTGAGTTCGGGGTTGTAGAACTGAAAGAAACTGAAAGAACTGAAACTAGTAAAATGTATTATTAAATAATAATTGTGCTTACCTTTGAATAGTGGTACTAATCTTCCCCAACATGTGATGGCCCCCTTTCTGTGGAACTGTCCCAAAGCCAACTCCATATAGAAGAGAGGTATACCCCCGACCACCAGCATGATGCAGTACGGCACCAGGAATGCACCTGAAAACATTACAATAAATCACTCAGGAATAATATAATTTCCTTTTGTTAATAGCGACGAAGATTGCTCGGCTCTCGTAAATCTCTCCAGGGACCAGATCTTCATCCGATCAGGCATCGAATTGTTCCCACTAATTCCCTCCCCTGGGGTGTTTCATTTCGATTGGAAATCATAACTATACGGTAGCTTAAATAATATTAATCACTGAGGGTGACTGTAGTCTAATATTCTCATAACCGTAGCGATGTAGTCAAATGACGGTGATTAATTAGTCCGTGATTCATAGGGGAGAATATCCATTCATAATAATATTATCACTACCATACTTTATTCCTCGACTAAAGTGCATTTTAAAATTTCAATATCGTGAATAGAAAAACGGTTAAATCGTTCATTGATGTGGTGTTAATGGATCACGATTTACTCCATGATAAACGCACTGTTGGGTAACTACACTTTTAAAATATTAACAATGGTCTTTTCAACATGAAAATATATTTTTACCAAAAATCACTACCTGATACATCCAATCATTTTGACTTTGCAGCTTACATGCATAAAAGAGTTTAATAAATGAAGTGGGAAAACGAGATCTAAGCTAAAAATAATAAGGTCTAATTGAATTGTATTAAATGTCCTATAAAAGTAGACATTTTGAATGATCATTTTTTATTTTATTATAAAGAAAAATACAATTTCCAATAAAGTTTACTTCAGGTTATTGTACAAAAAATATTAAAAATATGACGTTTTAATTGTATAATATTCATGAACCACTCAAATATTCAAATATTGGTCGTATTAAATAAAATGTTTCCGAATTGTAAATATTATTTAAACTAAATTTTACTAATACATTGTAACCTAGACGAAAATATTTAAAATATTAATTATATACAGGGTGGACTTGAATTGACTGAGAATATTTTAAGAGATGATAGGGTATCGTAAGAATAATTGAAAAAATATATTATTAAAAATATTAATAGTGCTTTTGCAATCAAGTTTGAGCCACCGTCTTGGACTTTTAAATACGTAATTTATAATTTTATTTAATAATTTTTCGTTTATATTTGCGGTAACCTACCACAACTTAAAATATTCCCAGTTAATTTAATTCCACCCTGTATATCATTAATATTTAAAATAATTTGGTATAGGTTAGGTTAGGTTAGGTTAGGTTAGGTTAACATGTTTACATATTATTTACAATTCGGGAATAATATACAAGATTATTCGCGATTTTTTAATTGGGTATTTCACTCTGTATAACTTAATAGTTATTATTCCTTGGGAGATTGTGTTAGTAATTTTATATTTACTATTAATAGATTTCAAAATATAATAACCGCCGGGCGATAGCGTGACTATAACCCTATTTTTATTGGAGAAGGAGATCGGAAGCATGCGTGTGTACATGTATAATAAATATTTAAAAATAGATGATGCGGGATGAAAATATAAATATGTTGGTATTTGAGTGTTGTTGAAAATGTCACTTGGGTCAGTCCAGGATCCACTTGTACTTCCACATCCTCGTCCAAATCCATGTCCACGTCCACTTCTAAGTACATATACTTCCAGTCATGGTGGTCACCGACAATGTATGAATCAATCAAAGTGGACAGGACTTGAACACGAACACGCACCCTTAAACATTAACCTATCCAATAATATTATATTATATCGCCATACAATTCATTTGAAGAAAACCGCTAATGACTAAAATATTATTATTTTATGGTTTGCAAATTGAAATTTATAAGTGGAATTTTAGCAATTTATTATTGCCTAAGCGTCGCTCATTTAAATCCACCTTATTTCATTTTAAATCAACTTGTATAATATTCGATCCAATATGTTTCTTTACTGGAAAATCTTGAAGGGTGAAATGGAAATGTTACCATTGATTTGCACAAAATACATCACATAAACACTTTAGGCTTATATTCGATACAATTTTAATGTAAATAAAATTTCGATGGTCTTTTTTAAGTTGTATATGTATGTGTGTATATTTGGAACTATGGTGTTTCTCCAATAATCGATTAAATAATAATTAAATGAATTTAAAAGTATTATGGTGAGTTAAAATTCACATAAGATGTACGTCAAAAAAAGAAGCCCTTTCTTCATCTTGAACCTTAATTTTCATGAAGAAAGTTCCAAGGCTTATAACACAGTATTAACTAACAGTTAAATGATCTCGATAAATAAATATATATTTGTAGGACACACTTTTTTTCTCATCAATGGTAGCTATGAGTTTGTATTATTTCAGTTTGTAAAAAGTGTCCTAAAATTCACGCAAGACGTAATTTTGATTAAAATGTTTAAATTTCTGATTAATGCATACATAATGGAACAAATTTTTGTTTTCCATTAATTTGGCTAAATTTAAAAGATATATATCAGTGAATTTCGTCCTTAATGTTTAAATAATCGTAAACTTGTTGGTTTGAATAAATAGTGTGAGGGTCATTTACCCCCATTTGCTATTCTTATTCTTTCGTTACTTTTATTTGGCATTGAAAATATTTTTATTGGGAGTAAGATATCGCAAAAATTATAATTGATATAACTGATTTCGCAGTTTGGCTCAGACATATATTTAAAAAAATAAGCTGCTGTCATTAAATAAAAAGGAGAGCAAAATTGTTTAATTATAAAAGTGAAGGAGGCATTTTTCTTCCCTAGAAAATGTTTTTATATGAAATTACATCTTGCGTGAATGTCAGGACACCCTTTATATAAAGGGGATGATAAAACAGCTGCAATACAATTATGTTATGATAGAGGGATGGCTCTACCTGAAATAACACAATCCTTATCAATTGCGTTACACAACTATAATACTATCCCTGTCCTTTCAATCAACCCGTAAAAGCCTTCAATTTGGTCCGAATTTTGAACGATTTATAAATAAATTTTGTATTCGTCCAGTAATATGTATATATTAATATTATATGGTGTGAAGAAGGACAGATATTCCTCGAGGGCATGACAAAACCAAATGATCGTTGTCTGCATTTCAGGAAATTATTCCAACTTTACAAACATCACATGACAATCCCAGACTATTCCATAATACACAAATATCTTCAAAAGAAAATATACACCCTTAAATATTATTTATGATATAATAAGTTTTTAATGGATATTTCATACATATTTTAAAGGCGAACACGACTACAAAAAAATAATTTATTACAGGTCAACGAATTAAGTCAACAGTATTGCCATACGACACTAACATTATATTCTCAAAATATTATTATCACTTTATTCTTACATGAAAGCCTTTAAAATATTTGAAGTGCAGCTAAAGACATATTGTATATCATATTATCAAACCAATTAACAAAAAAAGTATTCTTATAAATCCCTTAATAAAATATAGTTTGATTATTTCAATAGTAATATAATTGTGAAAAGGTCTGTAGAGCAACAGTTATTGTAATAATTTATCAAAGAAGATGAAAAGAAGTTTTTAATAGCTCAAAATTTTAGAGCACTGCATGGCTTGATTTTTTTTATTATTTTGTAAATTGTATTATTCATAAAAAATGATTTCTCACATATATAATATAGGTTTTTGGCTTCAAATTCACCTTATTTAATTTCGAATTAAAACTTAAACAATGATTTTTGAAAATATATAATAAATGAATGAAAAATACGAATGTAAAAAATGATAAATGATACATCAAAATAATCACTGAATAAACCAACCGATAAAACTATGATTGATTTTCACACGGATACTGTTTTACATATTTTTTACTTTAAAGTTTAAAATATTCTATCCAATATATTTGTTTCAAATGGAAATTCTTGAACGGTTTTATTCGAAATGAGATAAGGTGAATTTGTAGTGAAAAACTAAAATTATCAAAAAACAAAGGTATGGTATAATTATCAATTCAATATCCAACAAAAACTCCACTATTTTGCCAAAATAAAAATGTCTACGAGTCTGAGGCCTTTCGAAATTTTATTTTATTGAAATAGTGGAATTTTTGTGTTAATTTCTTAAATAAAATGGGGTTCCAACAAGAACATAATGATGATCTTAATTTGGTAAATCATTGGGTATTTTTTGCCAATTTCAAATCGTTAAAATGTGGACATATAACGTTGGTGCTTTGTCCTTCGATAATTGTGTGAAATGTTGGTTTATAATTGAATAATGAAATGGTGGTGTGGTTTGGAAGGAAGTGACCCTTAAATAATGAATCATCCTCAATTATCCTCAATTAAAACAGGTTGAATACTGACCGCCTCCATTTTTATAGCAGAGATATGGAAACCGCCACACATTAGCCAAGTCGACAGCAAATCCAATGACGGACAGCAGGAAGTCCACCTTCTTGCCCCAAGTCTCCCGCTCTCCAGGAGCTGCTGCTCCAGGAACCACTGACTTCTCTCCAGCCATTGTGATACCGACCCCTAAGTGCCTCCCTCACCACACAACTGCCTCCCACAACTGCAACACATTCATTAACAATATATATTATAAGTTTTTCATTTGAAATCAATGGGTCAGTAACACATAAATCTAACTATAAATTTTCAATGAGTTTTTTATATAACATATAGGGTCGGTTTCTTCAACGCGAGTTAAATCTCGAGCACGAGTCACTTGGCGGTTTACGCGCAAAAAGTGTTTCAAGCTGTCAAATCATGAGTCTGACATATCAACGAGCTATAGCTAAAGCTAAAGGAAAACTCATGCTATAGTTCCCCCGCCATTCGAGTGACGAACTCGTCGGGTGCACCTGAATGGCTTCAATCTAAACATCGGCTTGAAGAACCGGAATGTATTATACAAATATGACTCGAAATTCATATAAATTGTAATCACGTAGCTAATGAGTTAAGAAACCGACCCCAAAAGTTCTCACATAATATCTTTATAAATAAACTTCTGAAATATGTTTATACAACTTGGGTTATAATTATTTAAAATCATTGAACTCAAAAAAGGATTTTTGTAGGTATTTTAAAATAAATTTTAATCATCAAGACTCTAATTCAGTTGACTACAAGTTAGTAGTCGAAAGTACTCAGACTCTGTAATAAACCTACTGTGAAAATTACATATTTCTTTAAATTATGTAATTCCACCAAGAAGTCAAGACTATCAACAATTTAGTGAAAATCATTGTTCGGTTAAATTTATTCTTAACCTAACTCATACTCTTTATTCGTAGAGCAAATATCCAACTCATGTCCAGAGATAATAGTTCGCCTTTGCGCATATTTAAATTATAGCATTTTATTAACAAGCACGAGAAATAAAAGTTAAATAATGGTTTCCTCGACATACATGGCCGTAAACGTACACTATAAAAACAGTAGTGTTTGAGCGACACCGCCGATATTAGAAGGCCGGACAAGTGGATGATAAATATGGAGAAATAGCGGAGCAAGCAGATGAGTTTGATTGAGGCCATCTTGATATTTGTAACGATCTGAGGCATTAACCAAAATAATAATATAGCAAAGCAACTTTACTTGTACGTTTACTGCGATATACGCCTAGGAAACCCAAGCTTAAACCCAACTGCAATTTTCCTCTCAAATATTAATTTAATAGTCTGATCTATAAACATAAGTTCCAATGTGTACACGGAACAAATAGAGTGTATTAGCAATGTAGTAGTGTATCTGAAGAGTGTACTTCCTAATGGATGATTCGTGTTGATGAGGAGCATTTACCAGGATTGCTGCAACTGATTGACATCAAGTGCAAGCCGATGAACCCTTCAATCACCATAAATATCAAACACCATAAACACACTCTATTGCACTTTATATTGCCATCACACTTTTATACAATATCACATCATGATTCGTTGGAGTCCATAAAGAAGAAGTGTATAGTCGACTTTATAATCGCAATAAGCATACGTCCGATACCACCGATACATTAACAGATCATACAACTGCATATATACATATCAAGGTAGTGGACCAAGCAGACGAGTTTGAGTGAAAGAACACAGATAGGCAGATTTATTCAAACAGAAAGTTTGAGGCATTGGTGCAATTTTGTGCAATCAATAACATGATTGACAAACAGTCGATACCGCCGATATTAGTAGGTCATACAACTGCATGTATAAATATCAAGATAGCGGACCAAGTAGACGAGTCTGAGTGACATAACACTGTAAAAATGCACAATATGAACATAGTCATTATTTCTTATAGGCCGATTTCTTCAAACAGAAAGTTTGAGGCATTGGTTCATTTTTGTGCAATCAATAACATGATTGCACAAAAAGTCGATACCGCCGATATAAGCAGGCCATACAACTGCATGTATACATATCAAGATAGCGGACCAAGTAGACGAGTCTGAGTGAGACAATAATCATTGTGTAAGCAAGCTAAATGTAAGCTGTACATCGCTAATCATTAATGTTGTTTAAACACCTAATTACAATATTACAAACTCATCTGCTTGTACCGCCATCTTGATATTTATACATCCAGTTGTATGGCCTGCTAATTTATCGGTGGTATCGGTATTCCACTATTATTATAAGCTTAATAAATAACTATCTGGCTACATAAATAATATATGTATTTATATTAAATCAAATAAGGAAATCTTGCGATGAATGTTAAAAAAGCGCGTCCACTGGTTATGAATTATGTATGGAGCGATTCCATAGTCAAATAATTTTATATATTACAATAATTTAATGGGAATTTTCATCGTGGAAATATTCCAGAAAAAATATTAATTAAATTGTTATTTAATAATTTGAATGCAATAAATAAACATAACTCCATTTTAAATATATTATAATTTTTTTAAATGTTTAGTTTGAAGTATGCCTCTTTCAGCTTGAATCAGTTTTTTTGTCTCTCCTCTAAAATTTATCTAAAAATGGACATTATTACGATATCATCTTTTTTTTAACAACTAATAATTTTGAATAGTCAATTGTATATATGAGAAGCCTTAGAGAATTGAACAACATATTTTTTAAAGTGTATTTTTCTCACTATAGACTAAAATGTTTAGATTCAACATATTTATAAACTATAAATAAATAAATAAAATACCGTGACGCCTTCCCTATTGACGGGAGTCCCTTTATAAGGGGTTGGCCTTTACGGGAGAATATAGTAGAGATGGTTTCCCAGGCCACCACACAGCAATGAGTACTTAAGATCTAGTTTGCTAAGCTAGATCTACCAAGTGACTCCGGTGCCGTGAATCGAACCCGGGAGTCTTCACTCACGAATCCGTTACACTAACCACTGGGCCACGAGGCGGCTCATTTTTTTAACTAAGGGTTGTAATTATCTGATCGTCTTTCGGGTCATTTAAAAACAAACGTCGGCACGCATATTTGGGTTAAAAATTCGTGTGTGAAAATCATGTAATATTACAAATGAGTGTATTCGTTTAGTAATGAGTATAATATAATAGTCGTGGTGGTTATTAGTGACAAAAGTTAAGCCGACGAATCGTGTCCACTTGACTAATTCTCAAAGAGCTAAGTAAATGGGCCACATCCGCCATCATAATCATCATTACTCTCTCTCTGACTCTGTCCCTTCATCACACTTCCATTATTATATTCCTTATATCATGTGCAATTTAAATTTATATATATTTCAGTATTAGAAGTGTGTAAATGCAAGGGGCGTGCAAAGCAAAGCGGAATTCATTCATCCGTTTTGATAACCCCCAATTAGTTAACACGTTCAACCCCCATTTATATTTTAGTCTATTAAGCTTA